>JALIRH010000178.1:0-385000 GCA_023055505.1 Callipepla californica brunnescens
AGGAAGTAGAGTCTGGCTATGCATTTTTACCACCTGTGATTCATGAAATTTATGCCTTCTAGCCTCCTGGTAGCTGGAGCCATTATGCTTGCTGTATGGAATTTTGTCTTGTAGGATGGGAGAACAGTGGGTATGAAGCTGAAGACCATTAAAAAATTCCAATTTTACCTTAAATAAAAATATTAAAATAATTAAAATATCTCGATGCTTGCATGATAGAGATGATCCCAAGTATAGGGAATGATGCAACAAACATAAAATGGAAGTGTTAATACTATGTAATATAAATTGGTAAAATTTGATGGGCGACTGTTACATGAACACCATGCCTTAAAATGCCTTTCAGAAAGAACACTGCTAAGTATGGTAGGTCCAAATAAACTGATAATGTCAATCACAGTATGACAGCTCCTGTAATATTCCAATAAAACAGTTTTCACTTTTTTTCCCAAAGAATACAAATTTCACTTTTTTCCAAAAGAATACAGGGTGGACATAACTCCAACTATGAGGGGCAAACCCCCCTGAACCTCATGCTTCCTCAGCGTGTTATAAAGGACCGGTGCAGGGCCATTCTAAATTCACATCCACCTTAATTAGGTAGTTCAGTTACTAACTTCTTGGTAAACCTCTAACGGCTAATTAAAAATCACCTAACTTTTTCCTTAGAACCAACAGACCATATAGCAGCATATACGAGCAAACACAAAAAAGCAATACATAGTAATAGTTAAATAAAGAAAACTTACTTTCGAAGTTTGCCTTCAACCATCCATTTATCTCTCCTTAAGTTCGACATATAATCAATATTCTTATCAATTTCACTGTCAAAGACAAAATAATCCAAAGGTAACTGAAATATCATTAACTGTGAACTTGCCTATCTTTTTCTAACAAGCGTTTATGTAGAGATTCTTTGTCTCATTGAACTATCTGGATAAATGCTTAAGATACAACCTAAATAATTTTAAGTTAGTAAGTTCCAATATTAGAAGTATCTGTGGGGTGTACTACTGTACAGACATCAGGCAGTTTTTATTTACAACACGATGCGAGTTTTCAGAAGTACATAACTGAAAGAATTTGACATTTCTTTTAATAGCCTGCATAGAAGGCAAAGCCTCCAACCTGATTAGACAAAAATCACCAAGCCCTAGGCACAGTACACGTTCACACAAGTACATATATAATACTTCCCTCGGATCCGTCACCTACAAACTAATCTGTACAGAAATTGAACAACAGTAGTGCTGCAGCACAGTAAACTATCTCAAAGCCTTCCTCAGAGAAATTCCAGCCTCAACAATTTAGCTGTTTATACTTGCTTCGATGATGAAAAATAAAGCACAAATCAGTTTTGAAAGATTTTTATAAATCTGATTTTACAGTTGGTCATCTGCAATAAGCAAAGGAGTTCCTTGCTGTCATTAATTTGATTAAATGCACATTATCACTCTTGCAAAATACTTGCACAGCACTTGCACCACTCAACTTGCCATTTTCCAGCTTTTTAAAACACAAAGAATTTCTCTCATTCTTACACTGCAGAAGACTGGTTAACTTTTGCAGTGCATCATACATGAAGAGAAACAGAACTGGCAATGCAACGGAAGGAGCATTCAGTAAGCAAGCACACAGAGGTGCAGGTATCCCAAGGGTTGGCATTTCCTATTTTTTTTATCACATATTGCTAAGTTTTTGTATGTTCTATGTGATAGCTTCTTTTAACTACTGAATGGTATACGTCACTGACTACACAAAGCACACACTTTCTTGAATGAATACCGGGATTAATTAGGCTTCATACTTCAGTTTATGACCTACTCTGCATTTGAACAGAAGAGGACTTACAAACAAAAACAACCAGAAGGAAAAGAGAGTATTACAGAATAATTACACAACTCTTTTTAATTATCCCCCAGAATACCTAGTACATTTCTTTGTAATCCATCACATCTTCTCCAAAAACAACATAAATTTTACTTCGAGTCTTGAAAGCAACAAGAAAAAACAGACCAAACAAGGAAAACTGCTAATCTCCTAATATATCAGAAGTAAGGATAAGGACAAGAAGCAGTAAGAGCAGATTTTAGCTTACTTCCTAAGAATGTCAAGAAAGATCTCTGCACAGAACAGTCCATACAGTAATTTAAATATAACATTTTAGTAACGATTTCAAAATATTTATTTGAGAAGGAACTTACCTGACTACACTTTTGCTGCACGCTAACTCATTGACAAGGAAAGCTAGCACTGCTGCTTTCTGAGCTGGAGTATGTGCCTGAAAAGCTTTTGTCTTCAAGCTCTCTGTAAGCTCCGTTTGCCCACAATGAGCCTCCATAAATATCTGCAAAATCTCAGACACATTATCTCGATTGATGCCAACATTCAGTAAGTGCTCCCCAAGAATAGTTTTAGCCTAAAAGAAGAAAGTTTCCATCAATCACATTTGAAAATGCTATTGTCACCGTACTCTGCATTACTCTTTATAAAATAGTTACGTGATTTTATTTGCTATTTGTTATACACGGACTTCAGTGAGGATATTTCTTTTGACTACCCAAACAAAAATCTTTAACGGAGAGAAGAAGAGAAAGTCAGCAACTTCATATGTTGCTAAGAGTAGAGATAATACTAATATTAATCAAACAGGTTAAATAAGACAAGACATGGTCCAGGTGGACCCTTTTCACACACACTATGAAGAAAGCATTCGTAAGGCTAAGGTCTGGGTTATTTTTTGGTTGGTTGGTTAGTTGTTTTTTCCCCGCTATGGATTATTTTTCCATTACCTTGTATCCTGTGACAAGTCCTGGATCACAAACAGCTGCAGAGACAAGCTTTACAAGCAAGTCCTGTACTTCTCCTCTGCCGTCCCCTATGTTTAGCAAGCCTTCTTGAAGAGTACTCAGGGAAGGCACATCCGTATTCACGTCAAATCCAAGAACTTTACCAAAGTTACTCAAGAACTGTACTACCATGAGACAATCTGAAAATGTGCTTCCAGACAGGACAAGGCCTGGGATGCGAGGCAGCTCCGGCAAAGGCTGAAATGGAAAAAAAACAAAAGATTCAGTAGAGTATTTCAGATGTAATTTTTTTGACTAAAAAATTTTGTACTTTCATTTGACCTACAGCATAAGAACAAAGAAAGTGAAGGCAATACGCGAGCTGCCTCCCCCACATCCCATCCATAGATTTAATATGCTGAAAAACCCTTCATTAATGTTTATCTTTTTCATTTATTTTTGGAGGGCACAGACTAAATAAAACTTATTTTTGGACAGAAGAGGGTTTCAGATTCTATTTGGAGCCAAAGTACCATAAAAAGTGGTGCTAAAAATCTCTGGGAGTAGTAGGAGGTGTAATTTCCTCAAAATGGTAGACTTGAACTTGATACAGGTGAAGTCCTGAAGGACAAGAACTAAGAACACAGAAGCCTGGAAGAATAGCACTTTGGATTAACGGCCTACAGTAGCTGCACATTTTCGAAAAGTTCTACTTAGTGCCCACATGCTGAGAAAAGAGGCACGCTTCTGATGTAAAAGTAACTCAGACTAATGTATATCAACTGTGCAAATACTCTTCAGGAAGAAGTCCACCTTTAAGCTAAAATGTGTTTTAACTAAGAAAATCAATACGACTTCAAAGTTTGTCTTATACTGTATTTACATATTTCAAATAGTATTATAATTATTCAAATCAACACTTGAGTGATTTGGGAATGGCCGCAAGAAAAAACTGCTATTTTCTCAACAGCCAAAGACCGAAATAAGGCAAGAAAATACATTGGCTGCTCTGAAAACGTCTTGTGTGTCACTATGTTGGCCTACAACATCAGAGGCAGATGTAGGTGGTACGGCTGAACCTTCCCACCAATATTTCATGACATTCTGATGCTGTGGAACACACAGCACCTGAGAGGCAGTCTGACAAGATGGCATCTGACATGCAAGTACAGACAAAGCAGAAGTGTAAAACTGAATTCCTCCATGCAGAAAAAACTGCACCCACTCACGGAGCACAAAGAGTGAACGTGAGCACGGCGGGTGGTGTGTTTCAGCAGAGGCAACAGCAGTCACCTTCACTGCTGCAGACTTTTATGAGCATAGCATGCAGACTTCTGCTCACTGCTGCTGAAAATAAATAGCTAGTGGCAACAACTACGCTGAAAAATAGTGTCCTGTAGCTGAGAATGCCCTCTAAGAAATACTGTTGTTGTGTCCTGTTTATCTACAGCAGTTTACATGGAAACAAATGGGAAAAAGTACTTTTGGAGCAACCTATGTACTTTTTAAACTCTCACCATTACCTTCTGGTCTGCTAAGCACATATCTTCATTTGGCTTCTTCAGCTCCTTTGCCATTTCTAATTCCAGTCTTCGCTGTTCTAGTTTACGTTCTTTATTTAACCTTTTTTCATCACGTTTCTCTTGCTTTAATCGCTCTTTTTCCTTTGAGAGAATTGAAAGGGCAGAAAATAAAATCCATATATTTACAGAGGAACAATCTATAAATGTCAAAAGCATTATTTATGTAATTTCAACTATTACCACAGCAATTAAAGGAATGTGCCGAAATAAAAGGAAGGTGGAAACTGCACAAACAGAACAGAATAACAGAATCTAAGTGAATCGATCCTGGAATCTGCACACACTCTCCATTTAATGGATATGTGAGAGTTACGTGTTTATAGTTTCACTGTAGAGGTATGACGACAAAATGTTTTCAGCCAAAATAAAACAAGGAATATGGAAACAATCTTTCTTTTTTCCCCACAATAACTTGTTCCTTAAATTCCAATTCTACTCCAGCTATATGACTCAAAAACCTAGCAGTACTTATTAAACACAACAGAAGGCCTTTTTAGAAATCAGACCTTTACGTACTGCTGTTATGGGAAATGGTCTTCGTAATATTAAGTCCCTACTACCCTTACTTGCACAGTTATTAAATTAATATATTTTCTGAGCTATTTCAATTAATACATGTAGTTTTCATGCACCAGTTTCTATTTGAGATGTTAATGCAGCAGTTAAGTAAAACTGCAGTTCCACATATGCATCATGAAGAAAACACAGAAACTGGATAAGAACGTGGTATGGGACCACATCAAAGGCTTAGCAGAAGTCCAGGTACAGTTATGCTTCTTTTGTCCTCTGACATACCACTGAGTACCTCAGCCTTTTCCATGTCTGCTGTAGCCAATTCTCCCCCTCCAATTTTTTCAGAGAGACCACGCTCTCCTTGGGCTTTCTCTTCCGATTAATGTACCTGCAGAATCCCCTCTTATTATTTTTCACATCCCTTGCCAAGTTCAGTTCCACCTGCACCTTGGCTTTCCTGATCCCATCTCTGCATGTCTGGACACCAGCTCCGTATTCGTTCTGGAACACACGTTCCTGCTTCTACTGCCTGTATGTGTCCTTATCCCTCAGTTTGACCTGCAGGTCCTTGCTCAGCCATGCTGGTTTCCAGCCTCCTCTGCTTGATTTCTTGTGCAGGGAGATAGAGCTCTTGTGCGGTCAGGAAGGCATCCTTAAAGAGTTGCCAGCTCTGCTCCATACCTGCCCCTAAGGACTGCTTCCCAGGGGATCTCATCCAGTGATTCCTTAAACGGGCAGAAGTTTGCTTGACTTTACCCCTTCACCAGGCCCAGATTCCTTGAGACCACAAACTCATCCAGGGCATGTTTGCTACAGCCCAGAGTGCCTCCAATCTTAACCTCTGTAGTGAGCATTGGTGAGCATGATGTCCAGCAGTAATTCACCCGTGGTTTGTTTGTCCCACATCTGTACCTCTAAGTTACCCTCAAAGATAACTTAATCCAACTTCCTTACACTTAAGAACTACTGTTCAGTTTTTTTCTGGATTACAGTTTGTTACTTTCAATGGCAAATTAAATATATGAATGTTATTCGGCATCTGAGAGAAGATTAAACTATTTATCTGTCTAACAGATTATATAATAATAGTTATTTTACTTCAACCTCTTAGCTATCTTATTTCTGCCATCATTAGCATAAATAGTCTCAGGTTTCATACACATACAAAGTATCAGTAGTAAAACAGAACATTTAGATGCTACATTTTAGCACTGATACTCCATTAAAATAACATCAGGGATGTATTTGCAAACAACCTCCCTAGATGAATTAGGATGCAAAGTAATTTATCCTTGTCTACTAAAAGTAGACAAAGAAAGCTAACTCAGTCACAACCACAAGCAGTTTCACTACAAATCCTCAACTACTGAAGGCTAAAACCTACTTCCTTCTGCAC
The DNA here is from genome assembly GCA_023055505.1 of Callipepla californica brunnescens. Lineage (NCBI taxonomy): Eukaryota > Metazoa > Chordata > Aves > Galliformes > Odontophoridae > Callipepla > Callipepla californica. Next base: position 6,282 of record JALIRH010000178.1, read on the forward strand.
CCTTGAATGAAATTGAGTCCAGACCTCTGAACTAGTTATTCAACTATGTTCATTAGGATTCCTAATTAGGATTACAATAGATTACGAGCATGGAAACTTTGGTGTCTTTCAGACGGTGCTATGACTAAAGAAGAACTAGTTAAGGGTGTGATTAGTGTACTTGATGAGAGTATTTTGATTGGTATTGCTTTAGGTTGTGCAGATGCAGACTACCGACTTCTCATGAATGCCTTTTTTCCCCCACCTCTAAGCCATCTAATACTCCTGAATTTATAAACAAGGTTACAATTTGAATTACAAAAAGCACTTCGATTTTGCATTACTTTAGAAGAAACATCTTAATTCTTCTGGCCACGGGACAACCAATTAAGCAGCACAGAAGGTGTATTTAATCTTCAACACTAATCGTAATGCTCAAGTGCTATTAGATCCTGATCTGATACAGTAAGTTTATACAAATGAAAGCAATCACCAGAAATACTAAGAAAGCCCGCTCCAGTAGGATGAGTTTCACAGCTACCCTTGCGTCCCAGTGTTAAGCCATCGTCGAAGTAAACCAGGTTTTCTTACGTTTAAAAGGAACTGATTCTCTTTAAATTTCTGCCAATTGCTTCTTTTCCTGGTAACGCACTGTGTACAAATGCCATACCACATGACTGTAACTACATGTACGAGAAGGACAAAGCTCTTCTACAGATCACCATAGAATGAAATATTCAAAACATTGAACTGCCAAAGGTTAATTACTCACTTCTGCCTTTTTACGAGCTTCCATGGCTTTCATAAGCATCATATGTTGTCTTCTCCGCTCTCTTTCCTATTAAAGCAGACAGGATTATAACTAAACTAATCCCACACATTAGCACCAGATAAAAAAATTGAGTGCAAGTTTAGCATTAATAGACAAGTCACAGTAAATACTAAATATAGAATGGCCAGGTCTGTGCATGTTTTAGTTCAGGTTTAGAAAGCAAAATACAAGAACAATCAAAAGCAAAAAGGTAAAGCAATGAACATGGAGACAGTGTAAAAAAGAAGCATACAGATTTACTTATGGTCAGTTGTGATGCTCCTTCATAAGCTGGCAGAACAAAAAGCATAATGGTTGGCTGGAACAGGTCAGTTACCTTACATCTGCTATCAGGGAACTTGACATTCACTTCTTCAATAGCCAATTCAGCAGAAATTTTGAAAATGGTTGTTTTAAATATTGCAAATATTAACATCTTTATGATCAACTAACAAATCAGTATGATGACTTTTTGCAGCTCTAGATCAGTTCTAATCAAGCTAAGGGTGGCACGTATGCATACATGCACTGAATTTATTGATGCCTGTCCTTCAGTAAACTTTGTCAGTAACTTCAAATACATGAAGGAGCTGCATTCTAGAGCACTAAGTATGTTTTTTTCTTAAAAGTCTTAACAGCTGGAGAGTAGATCTTAACGCCAGTAAAAGCCAAGTAAATTTTATCACGTAGTTCAGTAAGCTATGATTTACAGACTGATGCTTCACCTAGTTACAATGTCATGTTACACTGAGTGACAGCTAACTTGCCCAGTCCTTTATGAACTTGGGAGAGATACAATCCTGACTTCTAAAGCAAGTTAATCCAAATCATGGCTAAAAACCTCTGGATACGTTCCCAATGAATGGGACAATGTTTAGAGAATTATTTGTGTGACAACCTACTAATGTTTGCATTTATTATTCCCTGACTTTAGATGGCAGTCCAATGGGACATCAGCAACAGATTTCTGTTTAAAAACTCATTTATAGATAGTAACACTATTTGTATGTTTGACACATCTTATTTTTTTTTTTCCTTAACAGACAAGACAAGCAGATGTATGCAATGCACTGTGCTGTAAAGCCATGCAGCAGTATGTAATATGACAGCAGCCAGTGCTACATTTTATGCATTGCTATGACAACCATATCACAACCAAATCACAATGCGGTGTTAGATGTACAAAAATAAACATACCCATACCATATCTAGTCTATGCCTCTCCAACTCCTGGTAGAAAGAGTTGGCACAGTATTATGAAACAGAAATCACAAAGTCATAAAACCACTTTAAAATCCCCCAAAAGACCCCAATACCAAAGCAAGCAACAAATCATAAGATGAAAGAAAAAATGCGCAGGAATCAAACCCAAAAATTTAAAAAGGGCATATTTTAAAGATTTTTATCCCCCATACAGCTTAAGAACTGGTTTACAATTGGCATTCTGCCTGTCTGGCCAACTCAGTGCATACTCACCTGGTGCTTGAGAAGAACAGCTTGTTGCCTTCGCATCTCTTTTTCCTTAAACAAAAGAAAAGTATTTGATGCATCAAAATGTACATCCTAGTGTGTACACATTTTGGTGTACTGAAACATCACACCCTAATAAAAATGTTATTACGTATATTGGCTACAGAAGAGTAATTGCGTGCATTCTGAGTTGGGAATTCAGTGTTAAAGAACACCACGAAGAAATACTACAGCAGTAAGAGAAGAGCACGTATGAACTATTTCTTGCAGTGTTTGCAGAAAAGTTCTCGAGGCTTCTGCTCACACAGCCAACACGAGGCTTCATTTGCTGGGAAACAGTACCATTCTGTGATACGGTGTGCTTGAAAGAAGACTGTGAACAATGCTGCTGGACAAGTATTTTAAGTTATGCAAACTAAATATCATGGAAGAAAAACTTCCAGTAACAGTTTACAAAAAACAGCATCTGGATGAACACGCTTTTCAGTCTTTGTGTACATCACATACATGTACAAAATGCTGTATGTTACACATTTAAAAAACAACAACATGTGTACTCTAACAAATGTATTCATATGCCATATCTATTCAGTTCCACACTCAGCAGATGTTCTTTCATAGCTACAGGTTTTCTCTGTTAACACGCTATTAAAATAACTCACATTTGCAGCACATCTAAACTAACCTTTATTCGTTTTTCAGCCTCCAATAATTTAGCATTTGCTGCTTCTTCTTTCTTCTTCTTTTTTGCCTGTATGTAAAATAGATCACTCAACAAGAATACCACCATTTGAAAATAACCTGTCTAGAAATAAATTATTAAGGCATTCAAAATGACATTATGTATTAAGAATACATGGAAAGCAATTTCTTCCTCACATTGAATAATCATTCATAATTTATTTAATTCTTCACCTGGCTCTTACAAATATCAAAATCAGAACACTAAAAAACATACAAGCAGCAAAAGGATGAAAATATTAGTGTTTGTATGGTAAGAAATTTGAAAACTAGCAATCTTTGCTATGATATTATCATATAAGAACAGATGTATTATGTATTATAGCACATATATTTATATATTAAGTATTTTAAAACTGCTGCATTTCATACAGAGCATGGCATGATCCTATTTCTATTGGTCTTTGTATAAGAAGATTATCTGTGCTGGAAGTAAGGAACCCAGGAGTACTTCCCAAGATTTAGGCTTAAGTTACATTTCTTTGTTTTCGTCTTTCCCCCCCCCCTCACTACACATGTGAGTACTAAAGGACAGCATTCTTACAAAAAAAAATTGTATTATTTGAGCCATTATGTCTACCTCTAAAATTTGTTGAGCTCGAAGTTCTTTCTCCATTCTGATTTGCTGGATACGCTTGATCTTCTCCTACAAAGGGATGAAAGTTGCTTTTTTGTTTGTTTGTTTTTTAAAAACAGTATGAAGAAAAGCACATTTATGTTTACATTAACAAAAAAGCAAACAGATGTCTCATATGACCCTGAAGGAACCAACACTCACAGCGATGCACAGATGCTCACAGTTAGGTCACAGCAGTATTTTATTTTTTTTACACCTTTAACAGGACCAGGTGACACCGTAAGCAACATTCAGACCTAACAGACAATGGCAGAGATATCTCGGAATGAATTAAAATGGGAACTAGGAAAGAGTGATTTGATGCAATCTCACCTAACCAGATACAGAGATCTAAAATTTTTTATTTTCTACCTTTGTTCTAGTGACTTTTCCATCAACTGTGACACACGGAGGCAACATGCAGAATCTGAGTACTGCTAAAACCCAAAGTACACGAGCCACTAACATCACACCCCCGTAACATGGAAAACGCATTCACAGTTAAGCTGACTTCAGTATTTCCAGATAGAGATTTTGGGCTTTGATAGATTGGGATGCCTCAATTTATAGTCTAGTGGAACTGAAGGGTAACAAGAATAACAAGAAATATAAATGAGCCAACAGCCACAGGCCGACACAAGCACGCTTCATTTCATATAAACACACAAAAAAAAAGCTTTGAAAGAAACAAGCTAAGTATTCCACAGATTATAATACTCACTCTAATGTATTCTATTCTAAGAATTCTATTATTTATCCCATATCGTAATTTATTTTTCAAAATTTAGTTATGAAATCTGAACAACTGATTTATCAGCGAGGTCACATTTCCCATACTGTATGGCTTTGCCTGTAAAACAGCAGTAGCCCAAGTTCTTACTGAAAAAAAATGTCAGCACAGTGCTTTAACTTTATTATGTCAAAACTGCCGGTTGAGACAACGTCTAGGAAGCAATCATCACAAAACAAAGCATTCCTAAACATTCAGCTGAAATCCTGAAGCACAGACACCGCCTTCAGAAACAAAGCTTCACTAAGATGGCATGGTAACAACAACCAACTGACTGCCTACTATACTGAGCAACAACAACTTAGAAAAATCCAGTAAGGACATCAGTTATGAGCAATCATTAGCTGTAATCTATTCCTGCAATATTTAAGGTAGGCTACGACAAAATCAACTTTAGTTAACTATGTTAATGAAGACTTTCACTGGCTTTTAGAATCTGGTTTTCAAAGATGTGAAAGGCCTCCACTGTGACACTGGCTATTTCGAAATCTAAGAACTGGCTTTCTCATAATATTTCTAAATGGGACAGTAAAATCATACATTATTTCATCCTCATTAACTGTACTATGAAGTTAAAACAATGAAACCAAAACAGCTCCATTTTGGTTTCTTAATTTCCCGTGGAATACAAACGTTAGATGGGAAGGTTCTATAGTGATCTAAATGAAGTGATTTCTGCACAAATCTGAGTAAGATTACAATACAAGTCCATTTCTAAAAGTAACTCAGCCACAAACAGAATTACCCAGAAGCACAAAGCAACTTTAAGGTATGTATTTTATAACAGAGGCTAAAAACAAAGACTGACAAAGGTAAAACTTCACCTCCAAAATTGTTAAATAATTCATCTCTGGAAAAATTGTCAAGTGAAATACAATAGAAAAAGACACCAGTCTTCAGGCTACTCTGAAGATTCTACACCACCTAGGGCACATTTTCCCTGCAAGAGACTTCAGATTTATGCTGTCTGAAAGCCAGGAGGTGTTTTAAATTGGTAAGTCGATGAGATGACTGAAGAAGGTGATACAACAAACACAGTGGAAGTCAAACCTCGAACCCTCTCTTCCCATGTCAAACTTGAAAATTTTATTTAGAGCTTTAAAAATATATACTGTATTACGAAATAATTAAGAGATTAATTAGCAATCTCAATTTACCTGCTGCTTCATTATCTTTATCTGCTCCTTTTGCTTCCGCTTTTCTTCAGCTGCCATAATAGCTTTCAGAAACAAATGAAAAGTCAGTATCAGCAGAAAATGATTATGGACAGGTAACTTCACATCCACGGCTTTTCAAACTGATTTCTCACAGGTCTGATACATACCTTGCTGTTTTTTTGCTTCTTTGGCAGCTCGAGCTTGTTCCTGCTTCTGGAGTTTTCTCAGTAGCTTTATTTGTGCTGCCTGTCTAGCTATTTCTGTTACAACAAGGAAAAGTTCATAAAAATAGTGCTAACAATTAAAACACAACTCATATTCCCATATACACCTATGAAGTGAAGAAATAGAAATCAGTTGATTTATTTTTGCACGTTTATCTTGAAAACGTTCAACCACCAATTACTCTGTGGTATATATACCACTATATATACACACACCCACATGTGCACTGTAACCAGGTATACAACAGAAAAAGAATAAGAACAGTTTCAACACAAAGTAATGCATTGCTCTTATAGGAGAAATTACTCCATGGAGTGTGAGATAGCATCCAACCAATAATGCTGCTTCGTTTAAAAGCCATTTCCTTTCTTTCTAAAGGAGAAATTATTTGTTACACAGTACAAGATCAACAATTAATTCCGAAATCATGGAACTACTACTTTCCTTATTTGTAACTTCAACTAATTACCTCATCCTGTTCTCTCTAGCTTAAATCATACAACTTCATTCTCTGCTGATTGAGATCAATTCTCTTTCACTCAATCACAAACACAGTGTAAAGGTATTTCTAAAAAGGGTGAAAAAGTTCATATCTAGTAACAATATTGTGTAAGCTGGTAACAGTGGCCACACAGATCTTTTTGTTTATGCAAATTTAAAATGAAAACATCAGGAGCAACCAAAACATTGGATGCCTGCTTTTTCAATCTGTGTAACTAAATAACGCAATCACAGAATAAGCTTTCAGACACTCATCTGTGTGCCCACACTTCTCTTGATTCATATATATTTACTGGCAGTGAAATAAGAAAGGGCTTCAAGAAAAGCATTTGTCAAAGTTCCAAAAGAAAATGTTGTACACTAGTAAAATACACCTATTTGAAGAAAACACCAACTCTCCATGTACTGACACTCTCCCGTGTTTGTGATAGCCGTGAAGTACTCTTTACCTTGAGCCTGCAGCTTTCTTAAAAGCTTCGCATCAGTGCTGTCTAGAAATTCAGTGCTTCCAACGTTTGGAGGTCTGCCTTTGCGACGTCTCATTCTTGATTCCTCTCTAGAATGCTGTCTATCTGGATTTGGTGGTCGTCCTCTACGCCCTTCCAAAGCCCTGATACATGGAATGACTTCCTCCTCCTTCAGAAGACACCACTGCATGCCCTTTTAAATTGACACATTTCACAAACAAGTATTATCAACACAGAATCAAAAAATAAAAGACTTCTGACAACAAGAACAGCATACATTTTAAAAGATAAAGATAAAATGTAAAAATACATTTTAATATAGACTGAAATATTTCTCTATAAGACTTATTAGAACTCCATGTATATAGAAAAACTGGAATAGACTATTTGGGTAGTACAACGTTTCAATGATGAACAGAATCTATATATTGACAGTTTATCACTACAAAGCATTTCACAATTGTACTACTATGCAAGATAGTGAAATCTATTCAGTGGCATACACAGTAATTACAAAGCAGCAGTGCCACTGATGCATTACTCTGAATTAATTTAGGCCACGCTACTTAATACTCAACCCATGTTAGAGCAGAAAACAAATTCTGCTCATCACGTAGACAAAGAAATAACTACACAGCTTTCAGAGAATCCACCGCTCAACATAAATGAAAACAAGTCAACGCATAGATCTTTGGCACAAAGAAGAACAAAATGCAGTGGTCTGTCAACAAAAACTGCTCTCTGCATGCTGTGCATCCTTAGTTTTACAACAACTAAACAAACAAACAAAAAACAAGTTCATTTTAATCTTGAAGTATTTAGTACAGTTTAGTTCCGTGTGCAAGAAAATTAATTTCTATACCAAACTGAATGGGAAGAAATCAGAGCTTGTAACTTCTGTCTAAACTAAAAGCTATCGAAACAACATTTTCCAACTTAACAAAGCAATATTACTTCTTTCCCTACAATTACTATTTCTTCACGGAATCTCAAAAGCGAATACTGAAACACTATGTTAGCAATAACTTTCTTTTAACTGAAAAGAAGCAGAGCTTATTGCAGCTACTGAACACAACAGAGCAGTCTAGCCTATGTGACCCTGGTTAAACACCTATGCCAAAATTGTATCCAGGCTGGATGGGCTATGAGCAGCCTGCTCCAGAGGGAGCTATCCCTGCCTACAGCACTGGGTTGGAACTAGATGATCTCTGAGGTCCCTTACAACCCAAACTACTCATATGTTGCTACATAACAGATTTTACCATTTTCACAGTCTTTTGAACACGGTGGGACAAAATGGAAGCTACATATCTTTTAGACTTCACCGTAATTTAGCCTAGAAAGTTTGTTAAAAGGTTTTGAAAATGTCTGCTAAATCAAGAATTCATGTTAGTATCTGATCAAATACATTTATTAAATACATGTCCACAAAGAAATACATTTGCATTACCAAATTTTTCTCATTATGAAGTGCATAAGTACTGAAATAAGCATATGATACATTTTTTGTCATTTTGTCAATTTACTTCTAATTCTATTTCCTTAATTTTCATAATTTTTTAGAAACGCTTAAGTCTGAACCAGTCCCAATTCTGACCATCACAAGAAACCATCTCACACTCAGTTCACAAAGATTCCAAAGGGCTACATTACTACGGTCTTAAATACAAACTGCTCAGAATCACAATCATATCACAACATGTACAGTACATCACTGCAGAGGACTTTTAAATATAATCACATCTACCATTAAAAAAAAGGAGTAATTCTCTACAAATAAACGTGTACACTGCTCTTTTTACTGTTCAGTACCTGCCTTATAGTTTATCAGAGGTTCAGTTTATAAAGCTGAGCAACCTAAGCTAGATTCAATACCATATTTATCATTTACACTAACACTGAACCTATGAACCTGGAAATTTTATGTGACCAAAAAAGCAAACAAACAAACAAAAATGCATTCGAGAAACAAGAAGCTGCAGCCACGGTTCAAGTACCTTGGGCCTTGCAATGGAGATCATTTTGCTTTCGATTTCATTTTCTATAGACAATAATACTAAAGATAACAAACATACAGATCTCTATCTACAAAAGTAAGGCAGACATCTATGAGATCATTAGTACCAGAGATTATGGATGCATGTTACAGCTACACGTAATCCTCACAGAAGAGAAACTAGAAGCTAACAGGAATATGGTTCAGTAAGCATTAACAGCCATCGTTTCAAAAACAGGGAAGAAGGCTACTTAACATCTCACCAGACACTGTGATTTCACAAGAATAGTTTAAACAAGATCCACTGAGAGACCCTGAGTAGACAAACTACACAACAGGTCCCAGCTGGAGACAGAGCACAGGACTCAACGCACTCCTGGTCTGTACTTGTATGGCCATTCTTACCATATTATACTGAAATTACTCCGCTTACAGAGGAACAGAATTAAATTCACTGGATTATTATTGATTTTCTGATGATATCTTATTTTTGTTAAGCACAAAAAAAACCACTGCAAGCTAATGAATATCATTCAATTACCTAAATCTTTTATGAAATTACTGATAACTGAAGGGTGTGGGGAGGAATGAAGCAGCACTTCATAGCGGCACAATATTCATATGGCATTAAGGAAGGAGAGTTTCACCTGGAATAAATACACACTAGTTCACCACTAGTGAGTGTGCTGGCACATGTCAGTTAAGACCCTGAAGCATGTTTTTGACTTTCATGAATGACTTCAAAAGGCCACCTCAGAGCTGCCATGATAACATACACCCGATAATCTCAATTCAGTTATAAATAAACTTTAATGCTTTAAACGACTTGGAACCCAATTGTTGCATTTAAACTTGCAACGTTGCCGCCAACTTCTGTAACTGGTTCAGTGTTAGGGTGGCTGAAACACCACGGAAAAAAAATCTATTGATAAGAGTGCAAACAGAAATCAGAATTTTTATTTCTTATTATCCATATTTAACGTGAAAAAAAACCCCACAAAACACTACTTTGAGACTTCTTGTTATATTCTCTTGAGAAAACACTCTTGAATAAAACACACAACTCTGATTTCCCTCCTTCCTCAGGGTTGGTCTTGAGGCATGCTAAACTCCTGCAAGCTCCTAGTGAAATCACTGCGAAGTGCAGTTTTCAGCACTGCCAGGGATCAAGGCATAAGCAACTCACAATAAATTAAGAAATACGCAGAATTTTTATAAAGAATGATCTAAAAACAATTAATGCTTCAGACTGCAGCAAAAACTACTTAATCCAAAGTTATGTTAATTTTCCTTGGATCAAAGACTTTACTTTTTAAAAAGCGGATACCTGCGGTCCATCTCTGGCTTCATAAAAGTCACCGACTCCTATTTTTGCACTGAAGCTGAAATTGTCCCTTGAGATATCCATAATTCCATTTCTGCTGAGATACTGAAAAAATCACATATTTTTCCACTTCAGCTTGTAAATAATTACAACCCAGCTTTGATGTACAGCTAACTGTGAGTGTAATGCTTTGCATATTCCATCAAGGTGATATACAGACCAAATAAGCAATCACGATGACAAGTTTTATCATCTCCTCATGTCACATATTTTGAAATAAGCATCTTTACTGGAGGAAAAAGTGGCATTCTTTGATTGCAAACATGCTTGGTAACATGACAACACAGAAGAAAAGAATTTAATACCTTTACTACTTCAGGATACTGTCTCAGCTTCTTCCCGCAAGGTGCAAAATATGCTACTTCCCCCTGAAGACGACCACCGAAGTTTCTAATTCGGGTTTCTCTTTGCCAGCTAGAATAACATGAAATGGATGCATTTAACGATACACTTCTTAAGAAATAAGTAATGCCAATTCCAGAATTTCACCTCAACTGCAAAAGTTGCATTCTAATTTGACAAGATTATTAAAAAACAGGAAGAAAAAGAAATTGTTATGATGTTGATTGTCAAAATTCCGCCTGTATATGAATTTATTTCTATCAAGCTACTTATAAAATACCAGATTTTAGAACAATATTTCAAGGAGTTATTTGAGCCCAGAACTGAAAGCATTAATTTCCAATGGCAAAACTGCTAAAAGGCAAGTTACGTCTGCAAAGGACTAAACTTGATGCATAAATGAATGCAAGAAATAAGCTGACACTTCTAAAGAGATCTACTGTCATCGAGAGTTGAAAGTCTAAACCCTTGTAGACCTTTCACTGTTTTACAAATTCTTGGGGCTGAAATACATCATTTCTTTCCCAACTGATTTTTGAAGGTGTTCTCTCCCCCCACAGAATACCAAGGAGATACGTAACCCACCCATATTCCAGAGGAACACGCAGCTCCCGTTCGTCTACTCTTCGTCTTTTGGACATGCCTAAAAAAGAACTTCTTATTAGCATCTGAGTTTACAAAAAAGAAAGTAACATGTTCCCATACTATAATAAACTTTAAACTTACATCCTGAAATGAAAACTTAAATAATTTTTACACTGTAGACGTTATGTATCTAAAATACCAAGAAAATCAATGCAACTTAGTGTTCTTTGAAAATACTTTTCCCAGTAGTTTGCCTTTAACTTCTTTTTCTAAAACCATAGACAAACAAAAAACGCAATCATACCATGCTAAGCTGCTTGTCTTGCGTATCTCTGTCAGATACTAAATGGATACCACAGCAATGCCATGCACATCTGAATTTCTATGCCAGACAGTTTTTTCAATGCATAAAAGGAAAAAGGATATATTCCTTACTTTAAAATTCCATGTCTGAACAGACTCTGTCCTCAAACTGCACTTTGTGTGAGACTGCGGTCAACCGCCAAAAGCAGAAAAATTATTCCAGCTTTCCAGAATTCAAATACCTTCTGCTGTATTTGGTGCTAATCAAGACTTGAATCAAAAATTCCAGAGAAAAAAAACAACCAAATGTGGGGTTTTAAAGAGTGCTGAACGCTGGTACTTTCCTCAGGTTGTTCCAGAGAAGCGTAGGTTATCAACTATGTTATCTTTGGAAAGATTGTATTTCTCAAAAAGGTACTCTGAACCTTTTCTTTGAAGAAGGTGACATGTCTCTTGCCCACGCGAACGGACACGAGAGAGTACACCTTCCAAACTAGCTCAAACACAGTTGCCACAGTGAGGAGTGTTCTATGATGGAATAGCACAGGTTTCCAATGGAGATGTCCCAGGAGATGCAGAAGCAACAGTTACACTCCTTCTCAGGAAACACCACGGAGCTGCCCGTGCCTGGCTACCAAACTTCCTGGATACATCACTGCACTCTTAAACTAACAGTACCTTCACATTACTTCGAACAGTAATGGTAGAGGGTGAAAAATTGTTTGTCCAAATACAACTGAATTGAGAAAAAGCTGAGTAATGAAAGTCTCAGACACGGAGACCACACACCTCTTCAGCACCTGACTACCTTTAGGTGCGATGGACTCGAGAGCCTTTTAATGGCATTATAGCCATTCTTAGTAGGGAAAAGAAGTGCTGAACCCAACCTAAGCAGACAAAAATAATGCTCTGAACCTGCCATCTCCATACACTAGTAACAATAACCTAGCAGCCTTTTAAAAGCATCATCAACCAACTCAAATTTCTGAGAAACAAAACCACCTTTGTACTTTTAAGAATTATTCCCAATATACGTGAACTCTTTTACCAACTGTGTCATTCACCTGCCTGTTCCTGGAAAAGTCAATCACATATGCCTTTCAAGTTAATGTACTTGATGACATGGCATCTTCTTCTATTCCACTGAATCAAACTACTAAGACCAGTATATGTGTGGATCTTGCAATTAAAAACTTACTTTACTTGTGTATTAATAAAATATCAAGTTCCCAATTCAAAGCAGTAAATATGCAACTTGATTTGTTACTGTACAAACTGAGAAGTCTGTCTGACTTAAAAAAAAAAATTAAAAAAAAAAATAAAAATAAAAAAAAGAAGCAGGCTTTTCTGCAGCAGTTCTAATTACTAAATCTTTCAAATTAGTTATCCAGTACAGAATCATAAACATCACAGGAAAAGGCTATGATTTCCCGTAACTTGCTAAAAAATAACTGTGTGATCTCTACAGTCTAAACATTACTAGCAGAGAGTAATATGTGAAAGAGCTTCAGCATAATAAAAACAAAATTTAAATATTACTTCCAACTTTCTCTTAAGTACGAAGTTACATGGAATAAGGTGTCCTAGACTGAGTGTAACATTAAGTTTCTAGGTACCTGTAATCCTGCTGAATGATTTCAAGGACTTTTGCAAACCCTTGTGAAAAGAGCACCTGATACCAATGTTTAAAATACTTTTCATAGGAACTTTTACAACACATGTCACTGAGGTGTTACACTGTATTATGTAAAAAGACATTCAGATACCACAGTGTGAACTTGGTGTAAGAGCAGGTGGTGCTGTCCCAAGAAAAACTGCAGGCTGGGTCTCAGGACATAAGGCAGATGGTGCAGAGCTTGGGGTCTTTGCTACTTGCAGATTCAGTGGAGTGGAATGAGCTGCAGGACCAATGGAAGAGCTCTTCATGGAGGAAGCAGTTTTCTTCAGTTTCAGTGGAGTTTTTTCCCCCTCAGTGTCTGTATCTGACTCATCTTGATCCTTATCATCCTCATCATCTTCATCTTCAGACCCATCTGTATCTGACTCAGAATTACTGTCAGACTCTATTAAAAAAATACACAGCAAAAGACAGATTAAGACTAGCTAATTAACAGCAAACACACTTAAGGTTTAATACTTGTGACGTCTGTGGTCTTAATAAATAAGATTTCCTGACTTCAAAACTTTTCTAGCATTTCTTGAATAGTATTAGGAGGTTATAATGAATCAGCTAAACTCCAAAATGACTAAAATTATGACAGCAGAAAGTAGTTCTGTGTTACAGTGCACTATTGTTTCCCATGAGGAGAAGAAAGACAGAAATAGAAGTGTTCGAAGGGACTGCTTACCATAAGACAAACTACAGTAGATTGCCCTGCAAGCCTGGCAGCAGTTGTGAACTGCCACGGGAAGGGCAACTACACAAGCTGTGAAATGCTGCAGAAAAAGGAGAAAGCAAACTGTGTAACTGGGTGCAGAGAGAGAGGTGTCAGAAATGGGGGTGTGGCAATCTGGGCAAAGTTAGAGATAAGGTAAAGGATAGACAGGATCAGGAATGGAAAAGTGGCCACAGTTCTGAGGACAACAGAAGGTTTGAATACGTCAAGGGTAAGAAGAGAATAACTGTGGAGCTGGACACAAGGGATGTGGGCACACATGGGAAGGGAGAGACAGGGAATATAATGTACTCTTCAAAACAAGTCTTGCCTTTCTGAATCGCTTGAGTCTTCAAAAACAAATCAGAAAGTTATCTATCAATAATGCAGCCTTTACAACTGTCCTGGTATGATTGTCCAAGCTCGTTCACTGCTGTGCTCCTGAATAAAGTCTAGAAATAAATTTTGTTGGTTTTTTTTTTTTCCATTTTTTACCAGTCTTGAAAATTTAAAGGCTATTTTGTTTAGTGCCTCTCTGGCTGAGGAAGGATGCTCAGCAGACGGGTTCTACCTAACAGAATAACTACCCAACAACCAGCCCACCCTTCGCAGTCCTCTCCTGTGCACCCCACCATCAAAACAGTACACGGATTGGAGGCTGGGAGATTTATCTGGATATTAGTTCTCTGACAGCCTTTCCAGAAGGCCCATGAACCCTGCTTACCAGGACAGCTGAAAGAATGCTTGCCATGCAACCAAGTACCAGAATACCCAGAACATGATTTTGGATGTGACACAAGGAAGGACTGAGAGGCATGCTCTACGTTCTGTGCTGTCAGACACTGGGTGGGCCATGCTGCCTCAACACTGCCCTCCCCTCTTTCAAAAAAACTGTGGGAAATGCATGTTTTCAACACACACAAAAAGAAGTTTCTGCTTTTCCTATTAAAAAATTTAAACCACCTGATTGGCTATCATCAGAATCATCATCTTCATCGTCCTCATCTTCATCTTCATCGTCGTCATCATCATCATTTGAGTCGTCAGATTCTTTACTGCTGGGGGCATCTGAGTCTGAACTGCTCCACCACCAGTTTTGCAGAAGGAAGGCGGTGCTGTGTTTTTACTGCATTTACTGCATTATTGCTGACCAGTTTATCCTTTCCTGAACCAGGTAACACAGGAGAGGTAGAGGGCACAACAAGTGTCCGGTTACCAGCTGTTTTTTTCCCACATGCACTCAAGTTCACTGGCAAAGAAAAAGGGGTACTGCTAGCAATGGCTACACTTTCATTGATCTTGGGTTGGGATTTCTGTTTTGTAGTAAGTGCAAGAGGAACTTCCTGGATGACGCTCTGAATAACTCCATTGGGTTGGTGATTACCTAAAAGTGCATTTGTCAGGAATGGATTAGAATGGTTGTTTTCCGGAGATGTGAGTTTTTGATGAGCTGGTGAACTAGATGTCGGTTTTGAGCTTGACAAAGATGCAATAACCTTCTTCAGGTTCTTAGATGATTCCTGTTTCTTTTGCTGTGCTGCTGGGAACGTCTGTTTATATTGTTCCTAAGGAAATAAGGAGAAAGAGGAATAAACTCTGATTTATCTGATTTTTTGTTTTTTCAGACAGATCAACTCTATTAAATACCTGCTTTCAGAAAAGCTCTTTTTAATAGAACATAAGTGCTAGCTACAAAAGAAGAGATGAATAGCTACAAGTTCTTTGTGTCTCTCTAGTAGCTTTCAGTATAAATCAAGTAGGACAGGATGAATTTATGATGAAGCTGATATTAAATTACAAAGGGAACATTTATTCTCTTTCTGCATTGCTCTGGATGGCAAGTTTCATGAAGAAGTTAAATACGATCTTAAACAGAAACAAATACACTACACTTAAGTAGCTATGAAGGGATAAAATCACTCTTTACTCATTTCAATGTATTAAATCTCTTCACGGAATGGTCTATTTTAAAGCCTGTGGTAAATGCAACCCGCTAATGGCTATACAACCCTAGCCAAAACCCAATAGAAGTTCTTAGCACAGGAAACTTTCATACAGAAAACTGCAAGAAAAAAAATGTTACAGCTCAAAACTGTGATATGCAAGCTTCTCATTCCTGAAGATAAGTAATTCTTGAATATCTTCACGTAAAGTTTAAAATGACATAGTGGACACTAGAGCTTCAGAAGCACACGCATGTGAAGCTTAGACTGCATTCTGTCTCCAAATTCTTCAAAAAATATAGAAAGTGCTCTTTGATTAAAGAAACAAAATTACATCTTAAATCAGTTTGAAAATAAGTCAAATACATTCCTGGAAAAGCTACTACTTAAAACTAAACGTGAAACAAAGATCTATAAAACAGATATTCATGCAGTGCATATTTCCAGTAGAATATTATAGAAATAAAAACACCAAAAAAATGGGTGACAGATCACCACTTAAAGACTCTCAACCTAAATTTGATACCAAGAACCACTTCCAATCAAAAAGATAGATATTTCCACGACTACATTTACAAATTTCAGATCAATGATCAGTTCATTTAAACTCTGGAAGGAAGAAACAATTTGTTTCCATTCTAGGAAAATAAAAAATAACAGATGCTAGAAATACTTTACAGTCCTTAAATCATGAGTTATCTGTGAATCAGGCTTCACTTTTCACGGACACTTCTTCTAAGGTGTTTCAAAATGTGAAAGGTCTTGACAAATGTTTCATACACACACACACCTCCTCCCTAGCCTGAACATTTCTAATATTATACGTTTTTATTCCCATCCAATCTCCACCAAAATCAAACAACAGAAATTTTGAAAACTCACTGCTAGACAACAAAAATGATTCTACACCATAATAGTACATTAAAAATCAAAGTACAAAAATCAAAATGAAGTTTTGTAAGCAACAAAACTGTTAGCATAGGTATGTATAAACATACTGCAGGGTCCTGATCAGTAAAAAGAATTTTTACTGCAAAGGTTATACTGAGTTTTAATAGTTAATCCATGATCATCCTCCCATCTGTAAGGAACAACCAGGACAGAAAATTAAATTTATAAATAAATTCATATTCCAGATATGGAAAATATCTGGTATTTTGAATAAAACAGCATTTTGATCAAAACTTTGAGAAGGAAAGCTAAAAATGTCCATACAGTTTCCCCAGGAGTGCTCTTCTCATTTTTATCTATGATTTAGCTGCTCGTGGTTATTTAAGAGGCACGACAAAATCTCTGTCAGCATGGAAGGGAAGAGAGAAGATTACAACCCTCCTAAGCTTCCGTGCAGGAGCCTACACCATCTTTAAGATATCCTTTTGTTTCCAGGGCTTACTGTACCACAGATCTTATAATAAAAAAATTACTCACGTGTACTTCAAATAAAATATTCCAAATTAGCAACAGAAGACTGGAGACCACCTTCAAAGTAAACATTACACTTAAAAGAGTTTGTTATTTAAGTTCTGTTAAGCAGACAGCACAGGTTACAACTAGAACAGTGATTTTTCACTCACTCGTTTTGACCGTACATCACTGATCAAAGGGATGGATTCTTCAGAGGTATTCTTATTCCCTGCTTTGAGAAGGTCAGGAGAAGGAACTATGATTTTTAAATAAGTTTCCTTTTTGGCTTGATGTACCAAAGACAAAGGTTTCACATTGGGAACCAATCCCGTAGACTGTATTACACTTGTGTGTTTGTTCACAGATTCCTCCTTCGCCTGAGAGCTTTGGAAAATAAACGGAAGTTGCTGTGACAAAACCTGAGGCTGCTTCTGCTGGGACTGGAATGATGAATGAGTCTGGGAATCAGACAGAAGAGGTATCTGCTGGTGTGTTCTCTTTTCTTGGGACTTCTCATGGGGTTTTTGCCCATCAGTTTTCATACCTTTTACACCACTATGCATTAGCACCTGTAAAACACAGATTTATGAACATACATGTTAGATTAATTAAAGATGATGGAAAAAAATAAAACATCCATCCAAAAGGAATAATTATACTCTTCTTGGCAGAGGATGAATAATACTCATTTAAAAATAAATCATGGGATACATTTAGGTTTTTTTCTTTCCAAGATAATTTCAGCATGTGAGGAAAACAGACAGTAGAGCAAGAGTATTAAAACACGATTGCTTTTAAAAAGTAATCTGACAGTAAACAAGTTACCCAACTTTATTATTCTAACCTTGTTCTTCTTTTTGTTGTCAGGAAAAGTAGCCATTTTACTAGGAAAAAAGCAACTGCCAAGCTTCAGTGCATTGAAAAGACATGCTTTTAACACACAGCACCTCGCTTGTTGGTGCTCTGGGTTGTTGGTTTTGTTGTTGTTGTTAGCTGTTGTTGTTTTTTTAAATGTATTTCACACTTCATAGCAAAATAAACCTCTTAGCCCCTCAATAAAAAAAAAAAAAAACAAACACGTACAGGAAAGAAAGGGAGAGAAAAAATAAAACAAAAAACTTAGAAACCAAGTGAAAAACAGCATTCCTAACATTCATTAATATGTGGGTAAATAATTATTCTCTGGTAAAACACCAGATAATTTTTTTCCACGAACCATTTCCAATGACAAGACTGCAAGCTGTAGAGAGACGTCATACCTTGTTCTTGTTTTCGTGATGTGCTTCATTTTCAGAATCAGATTCATCATCTTCACTCTCTTCAACACTCTGGTCCTCCTCCTCCTCTTCATCTTCCTCCAGATCATCAGAATCACTGCTGCTTATGCCTTCACTTGATGTGTCTGATGAGGAGCCTGAATCACTGTCACTGTTACTGGAGCTTTCTACTGCTTTTTTTCTGGGTTTCTACCGGGAAGATGACCGCTTTGTTAATGGTTTGGCTTTAATTTGATGTATCATCTTACTTTAAAACAAAATACAGTAAGATTCTAGAGTAAAGGAGCCTGTAATCCCTTAGTAGAATTGACTGTCTAGGCAGTCTTAACAGGGAACTAAAGAGAAGGAAGTACTCAAGGCGATGAAAACGAAACAAGGGCCACTAGGTTTTGCCACAATGGTTTTTAGAGCACATAAACTGTAGATCAGTTGGCACCTCCACATTTCAAAGCAATGTATTAGATGGAAGCTCAGAAAACTGGTCTGGAATTCAGGTCTAGAAATCCAAAGAATTCACTGCTTTCAGAAATTTCAAAAGCCAAAGGCTTTCTTGCAAAGTAACACAGAAAGCATACCACATATTGGATTCATCAACAAATTTCAGAGACACGTTTCTTTAAATTACATTATTTGTAATTTCACAGTGTTTGCTACATTTTGGATGACTAATTCCAAAATGTGGTGTTCAAGAAGGCCAAAGCTATTCTTTCTATAAGTTTTTTTTATTAACACACTGAAGAATTTTAATGTCTTTAATTGATCAGATGGCTGCCCAAGTTTTCTGACTTTTCTTTCTTCTGATAAAGTGAACTCCAGAAAAGCTTTTTTAAAGCCTAAAGACTTAGTTCAACTTCTGAAATTTTGTTTTAAACTACAAGAAACATAATAACGTAGTTAAATAATCACTTCTTTTATGAAGACAGGCTGAGAAAGCTGCAGGTGTTTGGTCTGCAGAAGAGAAGGTTGTGAGGAGACCTCACTATGGCCTTCCAGAACAACTCTGTGCACGGCCTGATAACAAGAGGACAAGCAGGAATGGTTTTAAACTAAATCGGGAATATTTAGGTCAGATATGAGATGGAAATCCTTTCCCAGAGGCAGGGAGCCCCTAGCACAGGCTGCTCAGAGGAGTAGTTGTGCTCTATTCCTGGACGTGTCCAAGGCCAAACTGGATGAAGCCCAGGGCAGGCTGAGCTAGTGGGGGTCAGCCAGCCCAGGGCAGGAGCTGCAACTGGGTGACCTTGAAGATCCCTTTCAAACTAAGCCATTCTGTGATTCTATGATTCCAATATGTATTACTGTTTACATATTTTACCTTATCTTTGATTTTGTCTGCTCTGGTGTCCAAAATCTGAACTTTGCTTTGCTCCTGGTTGTATTTGCGGCCTCCTGCTCCTGAGGTTATAGCTTTCACTTGCCCTGGAGATATTGCAATACTAGTGGATAGTACAGATGTGCTGATCCCAGATGCTGCAGTGGTACTGTTCCCATTCAGTGATCCATTTATACCTAAAGATGACAGATTTTACACAACGATACTTGAAAAATCTAAAACAGCAGACAGTTTTGTTCCAGTCACAGTAACCAAGTTTCCATACTCCCTTAAGTAGAAACTACTCGCAGCCAATTTCTGTCATACATTCAACAACATATCATCTAAGAATCAGTCTGAATTGCCCAAAAATTTATTCTAAACCACAAAACGCAGAGCACTCACCATCTAAAGTGCAAATAAAAGTAATGCTGTGAAGAAAAATAAAATCTGAAATCTACACAAACCTCGAGTTCAGTTAGGGGCAGAATAAGATTCTCCAGAAAAAGATTAAAAAAAAAGAAACACTACATCTCGCAGAACAGTCTGCTTCAGATTGTGAACAATCAGCTTCAAAGAACTTCAGTAAGCCCCCTAAATCCTGGAGTTGTGCAACGTAAAAAACGAGGGGGAAATAGGGAGTAAAAGTTGCAGGAATACTATCTGAGATAACATTTTTTTCCAGTTTGCTTGCTCCCTTGTCGAAAAGTATGTTTTCTAAGAAAATGCCCCTACCTCCAACAGTCCTGCAATCCTTGATTCTGAAATACAAACCAGGTCCTAAAAAAAAAAAAATTACCAAAACTACAGAAAAAAGCCTTGTTTGTACATAAAACACATATATGTTACTATCTTCAAGAGATGTAAAATGCTGAGTTTAACTGCAAAAAATGGAGTCCAACTCCGCTGGTTTTATTGAGATCATAGCCCTGTCCTTTCCCTCCATATAACCCCCCCACCCAGTAAGCTACTTTATGCTTCCTATTATGCAGGACTGACTCAAAAATATATAAAATTTAAATTATTTGTTTACCCTATAAATATGAAAAGGAATATATTCCCTACTGTTCAACCTAGAGAAAAGAAGGGGTAAAAAAAATACATTGTTCTTGAAAGCCCATATACTTATGTTTCACGCTTCACTGACAGAATGAATCAATAGAGAACTTACCAGGAACAGGAAACAAGAAGTAAAGCTCAAATTCTACATCACGCAAGCCCACAATCATTCTCCCAATAATTAAGGCCATTACCTTTTTCTAAACTGCCACGATTACTTTTTCCTGCAGTTCTTGAGTGGAATGGAGCAGACTCATGGTTCTTGAAAAAGCATATCCCGCTTTTGTACAAGCTCTGGCCTGGTACAACTCACTCCCTGTTTTTTTTTCTTTTTTCTCTAATTCCTAGGTCTTTATTCTTTCTTTTCTCAGAGTGCATTTCAGAGTGTTTTTACCTCAGGGAGTCACTTACCTTGTTAAACATGCAGTCTCCTCTGGCAGTTTAACTTACTTGGATTGAAGATAACCGTGTAACACTGCTTCTTAAAATTTCTGTTAAGACTTCAGAGAAAATGTACTGAGATACAGCTGCTCCTGGTCCTTAGGAGAGTGGCTGATCTTCCTTACTGACAGAGGTGACTTTGTGTCATGGATAAGCTGCCTGCGCTTTGTGAAGTGGTACTACGAATAAAGAGCACAGAGCTTTCTGTTAATATATAAAAGTGCGTTTGTTTAAATTGTTAGGACTTTGGTTTGGCTGAGGAGTTCGCTACCAAAGCTCTGGATTTGAAACCCAAGTCCTACGAAGCCTACTATGCTCGAGCAAGAGCAAAAAGGAACAGCAGGTACTGTTGATTCTCTTCGTAAGTCCGCGTACGTTTTTTTAAACTTCGTAATGCTTTCTGTAACTGCTTTTCTTTTCCACTAGTTGTAGCTGGAATTGAGAAAGAAAGAAAAAATCATTTTCTTGGTGCAGTTTCCGTGTGTATTAGGTCTCGCTATCGCTTAAAACCAACCAGACACAAAAAGCAATATTGAATACTCATTTAGGTAATTACTGGGCAGTCCAGAAAGTAGACAGAAATAAACTGATGCGAAGTGAGGTATTTGAAATGTAAGAGTGGGTGGCACTGCTGCCCCACGTGACTTGGCAGAATTTTGTCAGTGGTGCACCACCAAGCTGCAGCTGTGAACTGCTCAGCACCAGGAGTGCTCAGGTGTGTGCACACAGGACAGGATATAGGGAATCATTAGCAGTTCAGGGTAACAACGGGAGAGAGGAGAAACTGTCTCTTAAAGTTGCAGAATTACATAACCCCGTTGGCTAAAGAGAGGTATTCTTATTTCATAGAATCACGGAACCGTAATATTATTGGGGTGGAAGGGACTCCAGAGCCCCCCAGCCCCGCTCCTGCCAGGGTCTGGCTGCCCCCAGCAGCTCGGGCTGCCCCCATCCCCATCCATGGCCTCGGGCACCCACACTGCCCGGCTCAGTGGTGCCAGGCAGAGCAGAATGAGAAGCTGTCAGGGAGCAGAGTTTAGCTAGTACCTGCTGCGACGATCGCAGTGAAGGGCTCGTGAGACAGCCTGGGTATGACTTCCTAGTAAGCAGTGCTGGAACTCAAACTTGTCCCGGGTTTTTATTAATAAATTCTGGGCTCTTTTTCACACAGAAAGCTTCTTGCTGCTCTCGCTGACTTACATGAAGCCACAAAGCTGTGTCCTAGCAATCAAGAAATCAAACGTCTCCTGGCACGAGTAGAGGAGGAATGTAAGCAGTTCCAGAGAACGCAACAACAGAAGCAGCAGTGTCCACAGTCAGGACAGCAAATTAACAACTCTGATAACGAGGAGGAGGAGGATGCTACTGAAGGTGTGAATGAGAACTTCCATCTTCAAGAAAGAGAGGAAGAACTATCCCACCCTGATGAATCTGTTCCTTCTCCACAGAGACGGCAACATTCCTCAGCTGCTCCATCATACGCTAGAAACCTTCAGGACAGCGTTCAGCAGAAAGTGAGACCTGTGTCCCCTCAGGGCAGAACGGGAAATAAATACTTACGAGAGCCAGGCCTGGTCGTGCAGCCAACCAAGCAAGCACAGATTGTAAAAACTAATCAGCACCTGAGCTCCATTCAGCCTGGATCAAAACTGGGAAGCAGTCAATGGAAGACGAAGACACAATCCCCTTTTCAGCATCTTTCCCAAAGTCCTCTGCCAGTCCGACACTCTAAAATTCAGCATCTGGATGGGACGAGCACATTATCAGCCGGCAGTGTTTCCACAGGTGCGAGTCCAGAGCTGTACAATGAGAAATTCATCTCACAGCACTCGTTTGCAAAGAAATCTAAAACCCCTGACCCACCACCCGCCCCATTTCACATGAATTTCAGTGAAGCAAGGCAGCAAAGTCCTGTACCCAGTGCTGTCTCTTCTGGCTCTCCTTCCAGCAGCATGATTCTTACCAGCTCAACCAGCAGCTTAACTTCAGTGAGCAGCTGTTCAGATATGAAGGGGCTGGGGCCGGACGTTCGAATGAAGGAGCACAAGGTTCCCCAGGCTCACGGTCCTGCTGCCGAGCACAGGCCGCGCAGCACGCCCTTCATGGGAATCATGGATAAGACCGCGAGGTTCCAGCAGCACAGCAATCAGCCCAGCCGCTCTTGGCATCCTCAGGCCTCAGATGGAGTATCAGCAAATGTTTCTTCTGGGAGCGTTCAGTCTTCTAATTTAGAGCAGTTCTCAGTCAAAAACTCTCAAACGTCCTCTACTGTTGCTGTCCCAGGAGAGAGCAACCAGAATGGTATGCAAGCTAAAGTACACGAGGAGCTCGTGTGTCAAGACAGCAGAGCACCAAAACAGGTTCTGCATTTATACACAGATGTGCCATCAAAACAGCAATCTCACATCAACAAGGAAGGTCATTTAAGCCACATCACCTCTACAAAACCAAAGCGATCATTCATTGAATCAAATGTGTAAATATTACTTTGTATATGATGCAGTTGTAAAACTTTGCTTATAACACCGTAGGGTATTCCCTCTGCAGCGGGGCAGTGGATGGCTGTTCCTGAGTGCGTGTACTCCGCCCATGCTGAACAGTGCTGTGTGGGGCACCACCGCCTCAAGCTGTCCGTACCAACACAGGACAGTCACAGTCACTGGAATAGCAGATGTGTGTAGGGAGAGCCAGCTAGGATCAGTCAACCAAACTAGGACCTCACGTAGTCAGATTCTTAACCTCCCAAAAATACATACATACACACATATATATATATATATTTATATATAAAGTTCTCCATAGGGCTTTACTCTTGGCTTCTGGTTGTGCTGCATCTCGTCACTTACACAATAACTGTGCCTCTATAATGCTTAAGTGCTCACTTCTCAAAACAGTGTTAAGAAAATAGATGCTGCGTACTCTTCAGATCTGTATATGTATTTTTTTTTAATCAAAGATCGTCTTTTATCACTTTTCTAGTGGGATCTACTTTGAGGAGCGTGATGTACATTTAGGAAGCAAAATTTCTGTACGAGGAAAGTCAAAGCAGCCACGTTTTGACATGTAAATATATCTATTTTTAGTAACAAGGAGAAACCGAGTAAAATAAACCGTAACATCTGCATGTGTATGGAAAGGCTCTGACCATATTGGTTATTGCACTGAGTAACGCAGCACACAGCATGGAACGATAACCGCACTTTATACTGACCTGATCCCCTCTGGGTGCTACTTCACTTTACAGCACAGTTACTGGTGCCTGTGTGCCCGTGGAAAAGGTACGGCCATGGAATGGTCAGGAAGCATTCCGAGAGGAAGGCCCAGGAACGGAGCGCAGATGGAAGACGGAGGAAAAGCGTACGTGCAGTTAGTTATAGGGCGAAGTTGTGGAGTTCTGTCAGAGGAAATAAGGTTTTATAGCAGCAGGAATATCTGGAAACTGAACGGATGCTGCGACGTTTCTGACTGCGTTGGGCGGGAGTGGCCAACCTGAGGCTGTCACTTCTCAGTGTGTGTGCAGTGCTGTGTGTGCGCTGGAAACGGCTGTGTGCGTTATCAATCCTCCCTGAGCTCACAGCACTGTGCTTCAGCTTATTTATTGCTTACTGTTCCTTTGGTATTTTGTACAAGTTATATTATTCTTGTCCTGTAGTTCTATTTTTGCACAGCTACTGTATTTTTTCCATACAAAATAAAAGTCATTATTACAGCTGTGTGATGAGGCGCAGTCACTGACGGTTCAGAATTCTTTCCCAGCTCTTCCAAATGCACATTCATGCACACGGAACAGGGAAATGTGTTTCTTCTAAGTAAGGAATAGAAATAAAACACAGATTCTATGCTTTGAGGCTCACCTTGCAAAACGAAGACTCAAAACTCATAAATGTAGAGGAAGGCGTTAAGAAAATATATTTGAAGGTGGTGAATCTGGTGCGTGTTTGCTGGATTCTTACACAAATACCACTGTGTAAAATACAGATAACTTCAAAAGCATTCAGTCATTTTTTTAGGCTTTTCTGACGGTGGGCATGCTCTTCCAGCACAAGCATTACAGTGACAACCAGGGAACACGGGCAGGTTTTTCTTCCCAGGCGTTTCTGACACACATCTCCAGCCACACCCAGTGGTGTTTACCTGCACTTCAGTACAGCGCTTCAGAAGGAGCAGGTTTCACACACTGCTGTGCGCCTCCAGCCAGCGGCTGATGGCCATTTTCAGTGTCCTGTTGGGTGTAAGCACGGGGCTGCTGAGAGGAAGGTTTGTCATGGGACTGGATCGTCTCTTACTGCTGAGCCAGTTTTCCATTGCCTCCTTTTCATAGGAATACCCATCTGCAAAGAAACCATCGTCAGAGCCTGCGTTACACACTGTGTATTTCGCACCCATAGGAGATAGACAGGAATGAGTATTTCCCAAGAAGAGAATTGAGGTGTAGAAAAATTATGGAGTCAGAAGTATTACAGCAACAGTTTGTAGAGCAGTGCTGAGATCAGGACACGGTTCCTGCAGTCAATGATGGGGTGAGGATGTCACAGGACATGTGAAAGTGTTCAGTCTCTTTTGAGCCAACCTTTGACTTGCCTGGGCTTGACTGAGTGAGTAGGAGCTGTGATGGGCCAGGTACACAAGTATGTTGCTCCAAAAGTAATGACTCCGAATTATTTCCACAGAAGCTATGACAGCAATTAAGAGTACAATAGCACTACTTGATAGAGCAAACTGTCAGCTAATTAAAAAAAAAAAAAAAACCACCATTTTTTCAACACAGTCACCACCACTGGCTGTGCATTTTTGCCAGCAATGAACAAGAGCCTGCATGCCACACTTGGAAAATAAATCTCTGCCAGCCGAGGTGACCCGCTCATCACAGCTGAAATGCAACCCCCGCTGCTTCCCTGTGCTCACAGACATTGTCTGGGCCTCATAAACATTCAGCAAGCATTGATAAATGTCAGTGGGTGCCATTTTTTCCACCTGGAGGAATTCAGTGGCAGCTTTGTTTCATCACCACTTCCATGTCAGACACTGATCAGACTGCTGTGTCACACAGCAACGTGTAACAGTACTGGAGGGAAGGTGCAGCCTCTGCTGCCATCCCAGCAGCATCCGCCTCTGATGTTCGAGGCCAAACAGAACAAATCAGGAGGCACTGCTTTTGGAGCAGCCCTCGTTAAAAATATAATATTGTGAATATATTAAGTAACAAAACATTTGAATTGTATCTTTTTTTCTTACAGCATCAAAAGAGAGGAACAAAGCCACAAAACGAGTGGGATATTTGAGCTCCTGTACAACCTTTTAAGTGCCACATATACAGTTGTATAAAGTTAGTTAGTAATGAGCCTGTGTTTTTTGCTGTTGTTTCCCTCAAGCACAATGGCATTGTGTATTTACCAAGACAACTAACTCTAATTAGGATTTAAATACACAGTTGCAGAGGAAAAGAAAAGAGCATTAAAAAAACCATTTATCCTCTGTAGAAAGATGTGCCCAATTTTTGTGCGCCCATGTCCATCTGTACCCTGAAGCTATTCACGTTATTCAACATTGCTCAAGTCATACCTGCTGCAATTACAGGATTCTTCATGAGCTCCCGTGTTATAGGGCACAAGAATTCATCAGGAACAGAAACAGAGACAGTTTTCACCCTCAGCTCTTCGATCTTCTGGAGGATTTTACTGCGCAGGCCAAGAGACTCTGGAAAGTTATTGGAATACAGAGTGAACAACACCATTCTGTCAGGCAGAGGTTGGTTCGTGCATACACTGCCATGCCAGAGGTACAGCTCAGTCCTCCATCCCCACTGAACACGGAGGAGTGCACAGACCCTGCCCAGTGCAACCAGCATTAACTGCAGCACGCCAACGGACAGTAACAGTTCTGTGGAGGAATCAAAGCAAATGGCAAAACAGATCCAAGCACGGTGTCGCAGCAAAGCCACAGCTACCACAGAACTGCGTTTCAGTTGATGCAAAATAGGACCACATGCACTGCTGTATGTGCAGAGCTAACTGTAGCTAAAACAGTGATGGAGTGGGAGGATCCGGAGCGTTCCTCCCTTTAAACTAGAATATAAACGTAACAATGCAATGGTATACGAGTGCACAAGTGTTCCCACCACCTCATAACATCAACTACACTAGTGTGTTTGTACACCGTGCCTCAGTTATACTTCACTGCTGCATGCTCCTGTTTCATGAAAGAGGTCTTAGACTTGTAGCATCTCAGTGCCTCTGATTACAGAAAGTGAACTGCTGAACTCCGTATTTGGTTGTATGAATGCCTGGCACTTAATTATGGCAAAACAGCACAACTACTAAATTAAATCTGGATTCGCTGAAAGCCTTTAGACCCAGAATAGAGGGGGACAGTCACCTCCCTCACCCTACTCCCATCCCTCTTCTGATGGATCCCAGGACAGCGTTGGCCTTCTGGGCTGAGCACACACTGCTGCCTCACGCTAAGCTTCTCATCAAGCAGGACTCTAAACTCTTCGCAGCAGGGCTACTCTCAAGGAGTTCTCTCTGTTTGTATACATATCTGGGATTACCTCAACCCAGGTGCAAAACCTTGCACTTTGCTCTGCTGAATGTCATCAGGTTCACAAGAACCCACCTTCTGAATTTATCAAGGATGGCATCCCTTCCTTCTGCTTCACCAGCTGCACCACTCAGCTTGGTGCCATCAGCAAACTTGCAGAGGGTGCACTTGGTCCCATAATCTTATGTCACTGATCAAGATGTTAAAGAGTACAGGACCCAAGACAGACCTGTTACCAGCCTCCTCCTGGACACAGAGCCATTGATCACAGCCCTCTGCCCGTAACTTTTCAACCAACTCCTTATCCACCAAAAAGTGCACCCTTCTAATCCATCCCCATCTTACCAATGTTTAATTCAGTAGTCAGACTTTCTCTCGTCAGATTCAGGAGTTCTTTGCCATCGATGTTATTTGCTCTGAAAAGACCAACAAGTTCTGCTAAGCCTTGTGCACAAAGCCAGGCCGAAACATCATCCTCTGACCAGTTCTCAGCAGTTCTAATCCTAGAGTCATTTTCTGTAGTGTTTCCTTTGGAAAGGAAAGATAAAAGACAGTAAACAAAACAAAGAAAAATGAAAAGACAAACCCAACCAGTACGAACTACAGAAGCAATGAGCAATTTTCAAATGCTCTCACGGTTCCACAATCCCTAACATCTGATGAAAGCAGTACTCATCAGACATTCCTTCACACGGTCATTTGGTTTGTCTTTATCGATTTTCAACGTTCAGAGGAATGTAACCTCTCAGGGGCTGACGTCTGTCAGAACTGAACTAGAGACTGAAGTGTCAGCAGACGCTAAAACCAAATATATCTCCTTCTAAAAGCAGGCCAAATTCCAAACTCAATTCTTGTGCTTTGAACAAAGATCCATTTATTTTTATCCACATACCTCAGGTACTTCTGTATTTTGTAACATTAATTATGCGCTTCCTCCCATAGCAACTGGAAAGTTGTATTTCTTGCTGACAATTGTGCTTTCAATTGGCATATTTTCTCTTCAAATTACTGCCAAATACATGTCTTTGAAAAGTCTTTCAATGCTCTGGGAGTTAACACTCACGTCTTAAATGCTACCCAGAAAGTGAGAAATGGAAAACATCAGAAAAATGAAGGAAGCTAATATTCTTCTCATAACATTATAAAGTTGTCTGGTTTTCTTTTAATAGAGAATACTTGGTGCATGAAGAACAGGCTAAAAACGCTTCAAGCACTGACCTGCACAGGGCTGCTTACTGTCCAGCTGCCATATGTGCACAGTTTTATCCATTGACCCCGTGGCAAGCAGGAGACCATGTGGTGCAAAAGCACAAGTTGTAACATACCTAAGAATGTGAAAATTGACAGGGAATTGAATGAATTTCCTTTGTTTATTAATAGTACAACAGAATCATCGCACTGAATCCATACCTGGTATGCTGAGACAAAGTATGAAGGATCCTGCCAGTGTTCTGTAAAAATTGAAAACCTGTATCACTACAGCTGTGTGTGCAGAGGTGCTGAAAGCTTGCTCATCTGCCACTCTCAGCAAAATCGCTATTTTCAGTATGACAAAACAGTGAAGGTGAATACCACTGCCAGGTGAACCTCAAAGGATGCAAAAACAGTATTACACAAACACCCAAGGAGGATGCTTTTAAAGAAACGTCACTGCATTTAATGTAATTTTTGTCTGAAATTATTTATTATGTTTCTATTCAACGTGTGATTATATACAATCACTAAAGGATTTCTCTGATCACTATCCTGTTTGTATGCCAGAAGGTCCCATTCCTCTTGCTGTGAATGCTGGGATAAAATTTAAGATTAGCAGAACTCCTTCTGCATCAATAAGATCATACAAGCACAGCATTCTCCGAATAATACTGTCATGTAGAGCAGTGTAAAGAAATCAAGTAACAAATGTAAGTTAAGAATGAAAGATTGACTGATTCCCAGGAGATATTTTACCTCACGCTACACTTACTGAAGATTAAAAAAATAAAAAGGAAGGGATTCAGAGTTCCTATTCCATATATCCTTTCCTGGACAGGACACTGCGGAAGCAGTGCTAACGTCTCAAGACAGCGGCCAAAGGGACGGTCGTAAATAACCTTACAACTACATCATACTCACAGTCTCATATATTATGACACACTTGTCCACAGACCTTTAAAAAACAGAAAAGAAGCAAACACACTGACATTAAAATTGTGCACAGGGGAACAAGGAATCCAACTATTTCTAATTAAAATGGATAAAAACAACAACAACAAAACAACACAAAAACCCCAACTTTCCCCACAGGTAAGACAAACAAACGGAACTCACCCTAACAGAGCTCCACCTATTTCCACCGTAGGACAAAGACACCCAGCAGCTGTACCTACAGCATTTCTAAATCAATGAACAAAATCCCAAATTCTGCACTTCCATGATTTCTGAAGCAGAGGGGCTTCATGCAGACTGTCCCCCAGCTCTGCGGCTCCCCACGAGTACAGAAAGGTCTCTGCCAGCAGGACGCGTGGCATTATGTGTATTTCTGTGCACCACGCACAGGATCTGCCTGCCATTAACTACTCTCAGCACTTCTGGTTTCCAAAATCTTTTCATTTGCAAAGCAAACTGAAGGAAGAATTGTAACTTAATAAAAATTAAACGAAGGCCACATAAACGTCCAAAACAGCCCAGAAACAATGAATCCCATTGCAATACACAGAGAACACAGCTTGCAAAATCCTAGACTTCAAACTCCATCCCCACCAGACACAAACAAACTGGAAAGATGATTCATTAATTCTGGAAGGCAGAGAACTATTCTGCAGTTCAGATATATCCTGAACTCTGCAACTCACTTGAATCTTCTGTTGTACAATGCTTCAGTGTGCACTGAACAGCCAGCTGAAATTTCAACAATGTAAGATGCTGCTTACCCTGAAACTAACATCTGCCCATCGTAAGAAAATGCACAAGCCAGAACTGGGGCAGAATGTCCACTCAATGTGCATTTACATCTCAATTCACCACCTAAAAATACAAAAATTAGATTACTGCAAATTGATATGTTTGATGAGGTATTAAGCCAAGTGTGATTTAGGGGCATAGAGCTGCCTCAAATACCTGACTGTGACCTCCTGCCCACAGAAAAAGGGACAAAGGATCACAGTGACAGCATCATTTTAACTTCCATGACCTCTTCGCTTCATAGCCTTACCATCTGCCTAGCAAAATTTTAGATAATTGACTATCTGTGCATACAATATTCATTCCTACAGAGATGACAAAAGTTCCCACAGGAGACAGTTCTGGGCACATGCCTGGTCTGACGCAGCAGTCACACATTCTCATGGCTGTATGATTTTTGATATTGGTACTCCACATCTTAACATCATGTAGAGCACTGGGAGTTAGAGAGTTAACGCTCCAGTTGCCCGTGGTTGCAGGTACCTGGTTCTCAGAAGAGAAGAACTCCTTCTCCCAGAAGACTTTCAGGGTTGTTTCCATTTTCCGTTTGCAGGGAAAGATAAAACTGTTTGCATATCACAGGATGGACTTCCTGCTGCAGCCCGGCTCTGCACTGTGCGTTCCCTAGCTGTCTGCCTTCAGCACTACAACGAGCCCTTTGGTTTTGGGCTCTCTCTCTCTCTCTCATTTTATTTGATTTATTAGCCTCAATTCCAATTATACTGTATTATATTGTGTTATCTCGCATTCCCATGGCATATTTAGTACATGATTTGCTTCCCCTTAGCCTGCTGCCATTGCTGTTTTCAGGCCCATCTCCCTGCCTTTTCCCCTCTTTTCCCTTCTCCCGGGATGTGGCCCCATGGGTTCCCCTGCCCCTGTGGCCACACTGCTCTCATTCCTCCAGCTCTTGCTCAAAAGGCCAAAATGTACTGAAAGATGAAAGGAAACCTCTCCCTGGCCTAGCAGAACAAGAGGTTTCAAACCGTCGATGTGCCCAAAGCTAAGTGTAGGATACTCATTAACAGAAAATGAAAATGATAATTAAAAGCAAATATTTATCACACTATTAAGAGGACTGGGGGAATTTTTTTAATCTTTACTATTATTGCTAAAGACATCACTAACTAAAAAGCTGCAGGGCCCAATCTCACCAACTACAGCATGCATTAGCTGCTTTCTAGCAAATCAATTAACAGAACACTTCCGCTTTGGTTTGCAATATAAATTTTATCTTCGATGTAAACTGTCGTTCAAGAGTTAAGGCACTTAAATATGAAGAAGCGTCACCATACACACCTAAGAAGTCTCCAAACAAAATAAACCAGACTTTCATCTTATTATCTTGACCACAAGAAGCCATCTGGAAGTATCTGGATGCACGGTCACCATCTGATAAAATTAAAAACTATTAATGGGAAATTTTTAAGCACAAAAAATAACAGCATGTCAGTACATCACATCACCATTCCTTCAGTACAATTCGGTAAATCCCTTCATCTCAGAACTGCTTTAAAAAACGCTGACAGAAATGACTGCAGAAGTCATAAAAATATCTGCAAACAAGGAATAAGCATTACCTCTGTGTTACTTCCTGAACGAACAGATGACGCCCAGCACGGCACCACTGCTCACACGCAGAGTTTTCTGGTCGGTAAGTATCTGATTCTTCTATCTGCCAAGTGCAGTAATATTGCCTTGCAACCCACAATCTGCAGTCATTCCTCCACTGCAAATGGTTATTTCCACTTCCTCTACAGTCCAATAGTTCTCAAACGTTGAAGTCATTTACACACGGACCAATCTTGACCATATGGCAAACCACTTCCATCACTTCCAGTGTTCACCTTTTCCTGTCTATAAACGTGTGTTTCAGGACTGCAGCCAAGCATTAGCAATCAAAGACGGAATACAATAGCAGCAATAGTTCTGTAGCTTTCCCTCTTTCTATTCAAGGATGTCAACATCTCCAACTAAGATCACGTTCCACGTGTTGTTTCATTTTCTTTTACTCGCAGCCAAATTCTTTCTGCTCTCCTACTCCACTGAGCTGACAAACCAGCCTGGCACAAGCGTGCAGCAATCCTTAGGCAGCAGTACCTCTGCAAGTAGCAACTCTAAAAACTCTTACAACAATCCCCAGGTTTAAGACTGAAAATTATATACATATATACACACACACACAGAAAGCTGTAAAAGCTGTCTGCATAATAATCTAAGTATAATATAATATGTAAAACTCAAATAAGAACCATATTTCCAGTTCTGTGGTCACTGGACATGTCAAAGCAGTTACCGTTAAGCATCTTATCAAATTACCCCTAAGGTTTCATCTCTTGTTTTCCTGCGTTCTCACCTTCATCTCAGCACTGCAATAAAACCCTCACATACACAGAGCTGTCAGAGTTCACAGGAGCCACGAGAGCTGCCGTGGCCACGGCTGATGTTGGCATTTGCCACAGATTTGCCAAATATGAAAGTGCCTCATTTGCCCAGGATGTTGTGTAAGATCTGGGCCTTACCAAGGGATGAGGAGCATGCCTTAGCTATTATGTTGCAGAAACACACTGCTTGGTAAAACAGTCAGAATGAGAATTCTTTCACAGCAAAAGAGTTGTACACATTCCATATGCTACCAGCCATTACCAGGCACCACAGTGCTGTACATACCAAGTTCCCCAGGAGAACACACTGCCTTCCACTACGGTTCTCTGTCATTTTTAGCACAAGCTGCTTTTATTATTACATCTTAGCAAAACTCCTAAGACTGTGGGCTCACCTCTCCCCAGGACTCCACCATTCTGCTTATTATACGTACAGTCCTTTGCACTGCTTCAATCCAGCTCTATTCCTTGGGGATGCACAGTAAGAAAGAGTTCAGTGGAAATGGTAATCAAGTACTGCACCTTCTGCCATCATTCTCAGACCCAGCAGACAGGCCTCCCTTACAGATGCTGCCCAAACATGTTCCAACACCCTGGCAGAAGGATTAGCTACGTGAAGCTATCATAAACATGCTAATCACCTTGTTTGTGGACCTAGCATATTCCGTGTCATCAACCTCACCACTACTTAAGAGTATTCAAGAATATGGAGAAATTTCAGCTCTTCCCAATGTTATTTGCCTCTTGAGCGCTTACGGGAAAAACAAAACAAAAAACCAACCATGCATGTGCCTCCCCTGGAGAGTCAAGTAACTCACCAGAAACCGGATGTGAAGAAATATCACAGCAGGTGACGCCAAGGTCGTGTGCTTTCTCATTACACAGACATCTCATTTTATCATCCCAGACAGTCAGATCACCACACGATGATCCGGTGACAAAGAAATTTCCACTCGGAGAAAACGCACAGGCCACCAAAGAACCATCTTTAACGTTTCCAGATCTGAAAAGTAACAGGATACCATCGCTGATTTTAGCAGCAATGTTCTGAAGTGCTGATCTCTCAAATGCACTCTGACAGCATATACCAAACTGTGCTAACTTCTCTATTTTAGAACTTGATAACAGAGGACAGAGAAACTGTGCAACTGCAATGGGATGCACAAAAAGCACGCCTGTAGGATCCAAGAGCTGCTCTCTGAGGAAAAGCACGAGACGACACCACAAGGTAAAAGCACTTCAGTTGAGAGGTAAGTTTCAAACTAAAGACAATCTGTTAGGACTCACAGTTTGAAAGACAAAGCACGCTGTCAAATTCTAGGGCAGGATAGATTGTGACAGTAAACAATAAATACACAGCAGTCATAACAGAAGTACATGTAATGAAACGGGGAAACAGTTCCCACAGTTCCTCTGTTCTGCTCTTACAGCATGACAGAAAACCTACTGACAGGTACAGTAAGCTGAAACTGAGTGGAATACTTTGATTTTTCCAACTAATTTTGTAAGGAAAAGGTAATATGCTTACTGCCAGAGGTGTCAATGCCACAGGAGACAAGTCAGTATCCTTTCCTGAGGCCCTCTAACCAGAGGACCACCAAACATCACTGAATCCCTTCATTCTATCACTAAAGGTACTGGAGAACAGGCTACACCACCGCATCCTTTCACACACAGTTCTGTTTCCTTTGCACAGCCTTTAAAACTTCCAGACAGAAAAAGCTATAGCTTCTGCTACGAAAACAGTAAGAGAAAGAGCGCTACACACATTCAGAGCATGCTCTTCTGCCTTCCAGGTCTGATGGCAGCATCCTAGCTACTGAGTGAGAAATGGCAAATGCTTTAAGAAACATCCATAAATGAACATGCTCTGAGGTAGGTCACATCCATCGTAAGGACGATTTAACTCGCCTCTTCCAGCGCAATCTGGACAGCCAAACACATCAGTCCAGCTGACGAGGACTAACCGGTTTCCTTGTCGTAAGTACAACTTGTATACCTAGTTAAATAGTGCAGTATTCTCTTTCTGGGATCAACACACTCAACTTATGCAGAAGAAACAGAGCACCACAGGCTGGGTAACTAAAAACCAAGATGTACTTTCTAGGTACAATGAAAACTTCCAAATAATACTGACCACAGCCGTAAGAAAAGCACAGCGGGTTTACCTTTGCACCTTTTGCCCCTGCAATTACAAATGCCAGAAACCATCCTGGGAATTCATCTACTGAATAGATATGTATACACACACCCCAAAAATAAACAGAACTAAAGTTAAGCTGACGGCTGTGAGCACGTTAGCACTTCAAATTAACTTGTACAGAAACAGTGAGGTAGATGGGAAAGGAACAGTCAATTGTCTTGTTGCCTTACAGTAAGGTGGCAAGAACCCATTAATTAGAACCCATTCTGTTCACGGACAAGATTCCAGATTTACATGATTTCAAACGACAAAAATCATTTTGAACAAAAATCCGCTCACATCTAAATCACTGCTGTGGAAAGCAAAGGCAGAGACACTGCAATGACGAGCCCTGGAGAGAGACAAAGAGCAAACAAATCTGGCTTTCAAAAAGAGCCAACATACAGCCAACATACAACTGACAGCCAACATACCATTATTTAAAATTCCTTTCTTCCTTCCTATTTTACAGAGATATTGTGTTAACTGACACTCTGCAACCTGAATAACTTCTTCCTTAGGTAGCGACTGCAATAACTGGCCTGAAGAATCCGGCCACAGAGGAAGATTCTGAAGATGGGAGGGTTCATACCTTTAACTGTGATGCATCACTACAAATGCTCATCTCCTTTGTTTCCAATAGTTTACTGCTGCTGAAACTCAGCTGAAAAGCTGATTACAATACCTAAAGATTTAGCTCTAATACTCCTCTCTGCTGTTACATCTTAAACTGAAATAATTAGTTTATACTAATACTTTCCACGCTTTTTGATTCTTGGATTACCACCAAGCTTCTATGATCTTGTTAGGCTTAAAACAGCCACGTCATCAAATACTTAGATAAAAGGACGAGAGCCAGGATCCACCCCTCCCCTGGCCTCATGTATATGCTGGCAGTGGAGGCAAGGGAATCTTGCTGGAGATCCCTGCGTACCTGAGGCCTTCTGAAGGTCAGCAGCACCTTTCCTTTGATTCTGCGCCCACGGCCTAGGACTTTGCTACTCTGCTGCAATTGCTACGCTTTCCATGGCGCTGCAGTACGTGCAATATGAAGCACACAGTCAGGCCCTGCTGACCAACATACCACAGCCAGATGTTTATAATACGTAATGCATCCTGATTTCATGTTACACCAGTACAGTAAAACCAAACAAACACGAGATTAAGTGAAAGATAAAATAATAAAGCCTCTTGAGTCTGTATCGCTTCACGTTCAAAAGAAACACCCAGCACTTCTCCTATTTATAACCCTTTGTTCTTCTAAACTCTTCCTTCATTTTTCGTCACATAAACCAGAAGCGTAAGGCCTGCAAATCTGTACACAGTACAGCATACTAACAGAGCAGCACTTGTAACGGACCCTATGTCCATAACAGTAAATAACAGTGTGAAAAAACTTCTGGCACTCACCTGTAGAGTTTCATCGAGTTCACGTTCCAAAGAGCAATGCTTCCATCAGCGGCACCTGACACCAGATACGCGGAGTCCGGAGAGAAACGGCAGACTCTGACCGGACTGCCAGAGGGCTGCCCCAGCACCGCCAGCATCCGACCATCGCCTGCGTCCCAAACGATGGTAGCGCCGTCTGTGGAACACGAAGCCAAAGCGCGTCCTGATGGAGAAAAGCAGCAGCAGTGGACAGCGTACGTATGACCTTTCAGAGGTGAGAACGGCAGCTCAGCGAAGCCATTTAAAGAGTAAATACGAATGGATTTGTCCATGGAACAAGTAGCCAAGCATGACGACGAGAAGGCGCAGCAGTTGACATCATCGCTGTGATCTGTCAAAGTGCGAATTAATGTCGCCATTTCATTACTGCCCCAAAAAAAGAGAAAACCTGAAGTTAAAACAGACATCTCTCCTTTGTAGTGACACAGACATGGACACCAAGATACAGTCTCCTGGAGAATAACTGGTTTGTAGAGGCTAATTTTTCATTCCAGTATTGTTCTATCCTCAACCTGAAGCAAAGAAAAAAATACGGAAATGAGGAGATTCTGACTTGGTTACAGTACAGCGTACTTTAACTTTTGTTTAAGTCAACTTGCAAGTTTGCAGTACAACACTGAAGCTCACATAAAACTATGTGATTTTGCCTTGTGCCAGCACTTCTGTGCGAACGTTTGCTGTTCAAATTTGTTCTCAGTTGCACACGCACAAAACACAATGAATTACGCACTGCAGAATCGTCACCAAGCCATCAACTTATAAACTACTTGCTACACGTAGAACAAATATCTCTTCTACGCCTGATTAGCACTGGATGTCAAAATATTCCTTACGGTTACAGAACGGAATCTGAGCTGCCCCTGAAATTGCGTTTGCTTCTCCGAGAGGAACTCGGCGAGCACCCTCCAGGTGCTGAGGCTGCGGGACCATCGTACCACGCAGATATCGGCATCGGGCAAGCGTGCCATGCAGGTCAGGGAGAGCCCCCCAGAGCACATGGCAAGCTGATCCCTCACGCCGCAGATCGCGGCCGAGCACCCGGGGAAAGGAAGCGCCTTCGGCGGCACGGTGATGATTCTGTGGGCAAAAGCTGCGGCGCTACCCGCGGCACCAGCTTCCCCAGCGCCGTCCTCTTCACAACCCTCACGGCACCGGCAGACGACTGCACACAAAGCTCCGTGCAGCGGGGCAGCAGCAGCAGCAGCAGCAGCGGCAGCAGCAGCAGCAGCGGCAGCAGCAGCAGCAGCGGGGCAGCAGCAGCAGCAGCAGCAGCAGCAGGGCCGGGCCGGGCCGGCACTCACTCGTTTCTCCACGCACGGGTTGAGGGCGGCGCTGGCAGCGCCCCGCGGCCGCTCCGCACGGCCGGCAGCACTCGGCCTGGAAGCCAGCAGCGCCTGCTGAGGGCCCGCCGGGAGCGGACCGTACCACCGCCGCCAGCCCGAGGGCGGCACCGCGCGCGCCGCTTCAGCTCCCTCACCTCGCTCTCTCAAAATAACTCAACCCAAACAGATTAAAATAGAACAGATGGCGGCTGAGCGCAGGCCGCCACACCCCGCCCTCACAGCAGCCGCTGCCGGCGGCCTCGCGCACGCGCCCCGCCCATCCCCCCCGCCCCCCCCGCAGGCGGCGCGCGCCCTTTGCCTCAGGGAGCGCCGCGGATGGCGGCGCCTTTTCTGCCCCGTTTGGCCTGCGCGTTTCCCACGCGCTTCCTCGTGCCCGGATCCTGCGGCCTCGACGCGCGCTGCACTGCCAGCACTGATCCGTGGAGAACGTCCTACGCTCCCGCGGGTCCCGCCGGAGCCGGGCCGGCTCCTGTCAGCGCGCAGCGGGCGCGAGCACGGGCGGGAGGCGGCGCGGAGCCGGGGCAGGGCCGCGCCTCAGCACGAGCACGCGCCGCCTCAGCACGAGCACGAGCACGAGCACGAGCACGCGCCGCCTCAGCACGAGCACGCGCCGCTGCCGCTGCCGCTGCCGCTCCCACGGGCGCTGTGTGGGGGCGGCCCCGCGCGGCCCCGGCTGCTCAGGGCTGGCCCCGCCCGGGCCGCTCCGGTGAGGCCGCGGAGCTCCGAGCAATCGCGGACGGTTCGTTTTTGCCAGCTGGGAGCCGCTCTTGCCGCAGAGGAACAGCTGCTCGTGATGCCGTGCTTTTAGACGGGTCCGTACTTCACAGCTGGGAAATGAGAAATTACTCACTGCGCCAAACTGAGTCCGACAGCTTACCTGGAAACTGAGCTCAGTTCCACTAACCCCGCTCAGCTCGGGCAGTACAGGCTATGGGAATGACTGCCATTAAAAAGAACGTTAATTTTCCTCAGTGTACATACCGGCTATAAAAGAACGTGTTTACGCCGGAGTGCTGCACAGCCACAACATGCAGCATCCCGACTGGGCTGCCCGCATCTCGGCCCTCAGCCTGCACGCACCCTGTGCAACCAAAAGCTTCTGGGGACAATCCGATGTGCGCCGAGCACACGAGGTCCTCTCGATCACAAGTTTAGCATTTCAGACACTGTTCCTGTTCTTCAGATTCCTGTGCCCATTCCCAGAAGCACAGAGGCGCTCAGATAACCAAATGTCATTATGAGACAACGTAAATCACATACAAAGCTGTGCAGCTCAGCCCCCTGACAACACGTGTCTTTGGACAGAGACAACTACATTTTCTGATTTCCAGCTGCCTTTGTGCCATCTGGTATGTTTCAAAGAGATACGCAGAGACAGAAGAGAACACAGAGCGACAAACAGAGAACTCCTCACT
The DNA here is from genome assembly GCA_023055505.1 of Callipepla californica brunnescens. NCBI lineage: Eukaryota > Metazoa > Chordata > Aves > Galliformes > Odontophoridae > Callipepla > Callipepla californica. Next base: position 45,716 of record JALIRH010000178.1, read on the forward strand.
TGCCACCACAACGTGATTTCAAACGTTCAGGGCTTTGTCAGTGAACTCTGCAAATGAAGATCAGCTCACCTCGCACGCTGGACTTTTCCTCTGAGAAAACTGAGGGATGGGAACACTAACAGGACAGAAGGTTAGCGATTAAGAAAAACTAAGCACATTTTTCCAGCAGTTGAATAAATCCCTCTCTTTTCTACAAAGACAGACGAGGTTTACGTTTCAGGCTCACTTTCCAAACATAATAATTTCTGAAAATGTCATTTTACTGAAACTGGAACGAAAACGCTCCACCAGTGAGTAAAGCAATACGCTGGTAACGTACCAAAGTTAAGAGAGGTGAAGCATGTCCCACTGTCACAGGGGTCAGCTCCTCAACTTTACCAGCTGCACAGCTCATCAGGACACAGCCTGAAACATGCAGCTGTGTGTGTAACGGATGTTAATGCTGTTCTGACTTTTCAGAAAACTACTTACATCTACTTATGGGGGGATAAAGCACAGAATCTGAGAAAACAAAAACAACTGTCTTACAACAAAGTCATGCTTTTGCCAGCGATCTATGTATTTTAAAACACACAAGCCTACTGTTACACGCCCAGAACAGGGATTACTCTCTGTATCTATGGAACGTATCAGCAAAGCTTTTTACTGAAACAATCAGAAACATGGCAAAGAGGTTAGAAGCTACTGAGCACTCAGTGGAGCTAATGTTAGAATAAAGAGCTGCCTGACATCCACACTTGATTCTTGTATTCCAGGTTACACCAATTCTTCTGGAAATACTTAAAATAACATCCAATGATACGTTCTGGAGAGAGACACAGAACACACAAAACATTGTTAAAAAACAGGCACTTACTGTTAGTCAGCTGAGGGAGGAAATATAACGGCAAGGGTGTATATAAAACAACACTGAGCCTCAAACACAGCAGTCAAACTTAAAGGAACAAAAATATTTACCAGTCAGGAAGTTATGTTTATGCATCTGTGTATCTACTTCTTTAGTCAGGGCAGTGGTTACAAACAACCAGTGTCCTTCTACAGAGAAAAAAAAAAAGCTAACAAAAACAAACTACAGCATTTATGGTCATCAGTTTTAAGAAAAACTACACACAGTATCTAGTTACACTACTGCTGTAATGTTAACATGAGTACTGGGAAGCAAAGTCACTACACCTATTTAACCAGTGTTATCTACACTCATCCAAGAAGGTGGGTTAAGTGCTCCTCGGACTGCTTGGCAATTGCTTGGAGGTACCACTAAAAAGGCCAGGACAACTTGATGCATCCTAAGAACTTTTAAGTGCAAGGTATTATTAAAAAGATTCCTGTATACACAAGAGCTCAAGTATTAAAATTGCCAAGAAAATCTGGTTTGCAAAACAATCTTTTATTGTATCCGTGCCACACGTACTAGTGAAAAAATAACACTCCTAAAAAAAAAAAAAAAAAAAAAAAAAAGAAAGCTACCTTTCCACAACATTTCTTTTAAATAAAACTTCAAGTACTTTTACATTAGTACAAAATAAAATAAAATAATAAAATAAAATAAAATAAACAAAACCAACCCTCCCCCCCCACCTCTATCTGCCCCAACAGGCCACCACAACACACAGTAGATAAAACACAGTGGTTACAAATGTCTTTTTTTTCTTTTTTTTTCTTTTTTCTTTTTTTTTTTTTTTTGTCATTTCTGTGGCAAGGCAAATGGAGGAAAACGTTTCAATGAAAAAATACTGTGTGTGCTAGGAAATTGTCACAATTTTATTCCATGTGGGTACAAATGGTTATATTTGAAATTGAGGCTGTGGTGGCTTGAAATTATGTAACAAAATAGAAAAATGGAAAACTAATATCCCCTACACCCTGTTTGTAAAGGCAGGCACTACCAAGATTAAGGAGACTCCACAGTGTTGGTAGAGGATAATTACTGTACAAGCCATATAGCTATAATTACCTTAAGACTAAAATAAAATGCTACTGTTCTCCTAAGGCATAAACAATAATATCTGCAAACAATATGTACACATCATACATATTTAAAACAAGACTTAATATAAACAATAATGAACAGTATATACATGTCTCAATTTTTCTTCACTGTCTTGAAATACAATTTAACTACACAAGTGATGCAGCAACATATATATAAATGTACTTGTAACTCTACAGTAAAGTTTATTTTTAGTGCTTTTACAGCACATCAGTGTAAACAGTTTCACTTGGCTTTGTTTTACATTTTAAAACATTCCTTGTTGTATTTTCAAGATTTAAAGCAATTTCCTAATTCTTCCTTTTCACAGAAAACGAAGATTCTGGATGCTGTATAATCATAAATAATTCATAAAATTAAATACATTCACTAAAAAATAAACTACAAAGTGAAACAATGAAAAATAGATATTTATTGGAAGGGAAAAGAACCATTTTCCCGAGTAGAGCTCTGGTGGTTGAATATTCAGTGCGTTTTGATATATTTTAAATTGCTATTGCACTATAACACCCCTTTCTTTGAAATTCTTTGGGTGTGCTTCCCTGTTCTACCTAAATTAGTTTGTTAAAACACACAAACCAAGAACCAAGGGGCCACGGTTGCTGTAGGAGTGAAGCCTTTAGAACTAATATCACTCTTCTGTGATACTTCTAAGGAAAAAAAAAGTCATCAGTTATGCAGGTGCCTTGCACTTTCACGTTCACATTGCTGGTCTTAACAGTCCTCATTAAAGGGGAAAAATGAGTTCTGGTCACTTCAGCTCGATTTGAAAATCTCCGTCCATTTTTTTTCAAAATATTTCCTCATGTTGTGGCCAGCCCTGCCTATGTCAGAATCATCTTCATTAAAGGTTTCACAGTTGTCAAAAACAAGCTTGACATCTAGCGAAAACGCTTCAACATTAGGGTACCTGAAAAAAGAAAAAGGTGAATGATTTCTGGTACAGTTAAAATCAAAGCGCAAAGAACTTTCTTAACATCAGTGCATTTACAACCAGTTACAGAACAGGCAGTGAATGTTTGACGAACAAACAAATTTATCTAATTGTAGTATTTTCAGGAAAATCAATTTTAGCATAAGCAAATTCTTTTTCATTACTTCTTTAGTTTACTTTCATAAACAGAATTCAAGACAGAATTTCAAGCCTGAAGTGGACAACATTCCCCCTCCCCCTCCCAATTATCTTCCCTTTAACATTTTTCTCCTTAAAACAGTAATGGTATTTTCCACTCATTCACTCTTTTCTTGTCCTCAAGCCCTTACAAAGGAAGTATTTAGTAGAGCTTCATTTACACAGAAGAGGAACAATAAGGTATGTAAAGGGCTGCCTGGAGTAATCCCATAATGTTGTCTTTATTCTTTTTCTTATCCCAAAAATCGTGTTCCAGTATGCAAGGGAACTGTTAAACAGAAATGCAGTACAATTCTCAAGTCTACCAATAAGCACGTATGGAGCATTCAAATCTCAGGGTAAGTAAAATTTACAATAAGTTTACTTACTGTCCACTAGTTAGCTTGTCTCTAATAGTGGAAAAGTCCATAGGCTTTTTAATAACTTTCTTATAGCCGGGAACAAGTTTCAAGTTTACAGGAAGTAAGAAAGGCCAAGCATCTTCATGGGTTTCCAATTCTGAAAGAATCATGCTGAATAAAACAAGGATTAAAATCAGTAATTTTAAGCTTTGCATAATCAGAACAGTTGTTCACTATTCCCTAATTCCTTAACATATTGTGAACTTATTCACCCTTATAAAATCGGTGCCCTCTGTAATACAGAAAACAGACTATTCAAAGTAGCACTTAGCTCTCTCCAGATACTTTGGCAAGATGATGTTCAAAGTACTGAAGGTGCACTAATACTTGATCATAAATGATCTGCAAACTAGTGAAACAGGTGCCGACACTAGCCTTCCAAAAGCCACAAAGACACTACAGAAGAAGATGCTTTCGTATTACCATCTGCAATGCAACACCTACCTTCTCTACACTTAAGAAAGCTGTCAGCATCACAGCTCTCAGGGTTTTTCCTACTCTTGGAAGGGCATGGAGGAGTACGTACCACGCTCTGTGATTAAGTACTTTACATTGCCAATTACTCCCTGCAAGCACACAAAATCTTTTACAATCACAGTCAAATCACCACAACCCCTGTGGAGATGCAGAACAGAGAACAGGGTTCCTGTTCCTGAAAACAGTTATATGTAATGAGGCACAACCTGCTTCTACAACACACACTGAAGGTTAGAATTAGTTGCTTCATGAGTAGGCAGACTGTACCTGCATACAGCCAGGTCCTTGGAGTCATCTCTTCTAGGTTTCTTTATAGCAGTGAAATGTTCTTGCTTTCCTTGGCTTACAGAAATACTTTCATCCATTTTCCTTTTCTTAGGGTCAGTTTTCCCTCTTTTTAATGAGGTGCTTGCAGTTGCAGAGTCGTCATCTTCTGTGTCTCCTGGTAATTTCCTGCCTCTCTTTTGTTCGTTACCTTTTTTTCCTTTCATTTGAAGTTTCTTTAATTTTAGAGTTTGACCACTGGCCTGAAAATAAAAAGGAATAAGCAATAACCAAGAAATTACAGAAACCTGTTATTACTGATAGATAGCAGTGAAGATCAAACAGCCACACAAAGCAACTGTAACGTGACAGCAATTAGTCACTTTTTGCTCTTCCACAAAGGTGAGTAAGGCTGCAGAAATCCCTGTGACTAGTGATTTAGGTTCCCTACCTGTACAGTGTAAAAGCCCCTGACCTTCAGGCTGGTATGACAACAGCTCCTGTGGCCTAGTTTTAGGTTCAGTAGGTAGGTCACTCTGAAAGCAATACCTCCTATTTCTTTCCACGCAAACCATAACAACTACTAAAAGCACAATAACACTACTTGACAGAGGAAATTCATAGCTACACAACACCATTGTTCAACACGCTCACCACCATTTGCTATGTATTTTCACCAGCATTAACAACAGCCTCCATGGCACACTCAAAAATATGCACCAGCCGAGCTGACTGCTGATACATTGCAGAAATCCACCACCCACTGCTTCACTCTGCTGACATTCACTGCTTGGTCTCCCACAAATATTCAGCTCGCATCAATGAATGTCAACGGGTGCCACTATTTCTGCATGGAGGAATTCAATTCCACACCTTTACTTCGTGAGCATTTCCATGTCAGACGCCATTTTGTCAGAGAGCCCCTCTGCTGCCACCTATTGCACAGCGATGAAGCGTAATGGAATACCGGCAAGAAGTTTCAGGCTCTACTACCAGAACACCGTTTGCCTCTGATGTCACGGCCGAAGACCATAAACTAAGAGGCATTACTGCCAGAGCAACCCTTGTATTTGTCCACTCTCAGAAGACTGATACAACCACAACTGAAATTCTGCATCCACTTCCAAGCATCTGTATTATTTGCAAGATATAGAAAAGAGCTTTTAAAAGTCAACACAGTGCAGGGATCGACTACTGTAAATAAAAGCTAGATATGAAAGCTATAAAAAGCCTAAACACAAGACAAATACAAATAAGACCTAAGAGGAGAAGAAAAAATACAACAATGGTACAATCTAGAAATAATCCTTATTATTTAATCTAATGGAAAAATATTTATAGACAATGAGATGAAACTAACACAATGCATTTAAGATGTAGACAATAAGAGTTGTTATGGGTACTGAAAATATTATAAAAAGACAGTATTTGAAGAATCACTCAGATCACTAGAACACAATGTCAGATACACAATGCTATTGGCAAAGACCCACTTACACTTCTGAGTAGAAATTACTTCCTTTCATGAATTTCATAAATGACTTTCTTAAGCATTTTCAATCTGATTGGAGCTAGTGTGACAAGAAATGTGCTCAGTTTGCTAATAAATTTATCATTGATTTGTAATGTGGAAGATGTACGCTGTGTATAGAGTTAGTTTCACTTAACACTGAACACACTAGAATGTTTTGGAAATAAATGTACTCTTATTAGCGCCATTTGGTATCACATGTATATTCCTTGTCCAAGGTTAGAGAAACAGCCAAGTGCATCAGTTTGTAAAGGAAAAAAAAGAACAATGCTGACTATCAGCCATCTGCATAAAAATACAACGTCAACCAACGAGAACAGATCAGTTTTGAATATCTATGGCCTATTAGGAAATAGACCTAAGGCCAAATAAGGAAATCTTCTCTATTAACTGGAAAATGGCAGGTGGCTGAAAGTCTTATTTTAGACAAGAAAAAAAAATCAAGTTGAGATTAAATAGGGAAGCATAGTTTATATCTTGTCTTAAAATCGTTTCTCTGTTCTATAGCATTTTCAATCACTATTCAACACACTTTGAAGTTCAGGTGAAATTATATTTTGGATTTCTTATACCTTCAGATTTCCAACTTTCAGCCAAACCTGGGACAAGAAACACCTCAGAAAAATGTTATTCTGTCATACTAGAAATACAATTATTTTAAAGGAAAACAAGCAAAAAAAAAAATCAATTCAGAAGCAACAGGATAACCCTACAGCACGATGGGATAATTTCCATTCTTATAACAGGATAAGTTGTAATATGATCCCTTGATAGCTACAGGAAAAGGTTAAAACCTGAGATTACCTCTACTACACATTGGATTCCCAACAGTGACCTATTTTCATTACTTGTGCTGCACACCGTTTAAAAAACAATGCACTTTCCTTATTACTGTGTCTAAGATACACCCAAAAAGGATCACACTGAAAACGTGTGAAAAATGAACAACACTGAGCACTGCAGTTGAATGTTACACTATTCACAAATCAAAAATTTTCTTAATTTTAGGACATACAGACTAGAAAAAATGTGGGCATGCAATAATAATTCCTGCTAATTGAGTCATTTAAATAGAACTATCCTATTGTTCTCTTCAGACTCCTTTTATTTGAAGGAAAAAAAAAACCTAGACTCTCTCAAATATATTGTGCTGCATCAAAAAAGTAAAACTAATCTGCTCTGAAAAAAAAAAAACGATTTACTAAGTAATTTTCTCTGCTATTTCTTATCCAACAATCCAAGCCATCTGTCTATCAGCTCCTAACAACGAAGCTCTAAACACTAATACTGCAAAGTATTATAAAATGAGGAAAAGGTTATAATGTTGAATCACCAACAAAAAAAAAAATCAGCATATATTTACATTAAAAATTAAAAGTTTAAGACCAACGTTTACTGCCACTGAAATTGCCATCCAACATAAAACACACCGATAATTATTTTTGTTGAAAAAAGCACTGGCAGGCATACAGCATGTATGTTCTAGCACCTACAAGAGGAACGCTGTATGCCACTTCGAGTTTGTGGTAAGCATTACCTTTGCTATGCAGGCAGGACAAAACCAGTCACCATCCGGTATAGTAGTGATCTTGGGTCTGTGGCAGTAGGTGTGACAGCCTTTGTCACAACCATCACAAAGCAGCAGCAGTTCCTCATTATCTCCCTTTCGACATATCTGGCAGTACTATAACACAAGAAAAATGGATTCAATTCAATTTTCAAGCTTTGAAGCACTGGAATGGTACCTAAGCTGCAGTTCCCCTTCAAACAACTCACTCTGAATATATTTTTTTTTCATTTTATCTCTGAGTCTAGCAATAATAAGGAATGTATGAAGTATGCGAGGAGCTAACCTAAAGGCAACACGGGAACAAAACTGAATTGGGATATGCTATGCTGAATCACCATAAAGCTTACGTCATGGATGAGATAAAACATACACCGTTAGATACAGTATCTTCCATCAGATGAAGTCATAAATTACTATTTACCTAGACATTAATTATGAAGAGTAATTACTATCTTATACAGAGCAACCAATTTCAAGGGTTTTTCATCTTAAAATGTTCATGACACTGGATTCAGCAAGAAGGGAATAATCCTTTCCAGCATATTCATGCTCATCTGTGCACAATGTACAGTTACTATTAAGTTTTACCGGCAGTAATAAAAAATATTATAAATCATGTTCTCTTGGAATACCTAAAATGTGAAAACAGGACAAAGCAAAACTAGCTCAGTTATCGTATTTTTTCTTAATAAAGAACACTTACCACTTTCATAATAGATTTTTCCCACGCTATTGATTTCTGCAACTGCTGAATGCACAGGGCAACCTGTGCAGCACTTCGTGCTTCTGACAACGCCTTTCTCCATACCCTCAGCCCTGGAGCAATATCCTCTTCAGTTCTGCATTGAAACACAGAGAAATCAGATAGGTCACGTCCGCGTTTGCTGACATCTGAACGTGGAACAAGCATTATCACACTGAAAGCCAAGCAATGACAAAACGTACACAGCCATTAAGGATAAGGTATAAGCAACTAAATTTGATGTAGTGCACAGACTGTGGCTACGAGCCTCAAAGCTTAGTCACAACCAGTTAAATGTAAGATAACTTTGCATTATCAACAAACATAACAAAAAATATCATTATGAAGCACCATGCAGAATAACATGACCCATATGGATCACAGACATACAAGAAAGTACATAGATAACAAGCAATAGAAAATAGGCTCCAATTAGCAAAGAAGCACAATAATTTTTCAAGTTAATCTCAAAAACCTACCCGTCACCATCACCACTAACGGATGGTGCAGGAGCAGGGACAGTAACTGTGCCCACATTATCCAGTTTGATCTGAATGGTGGTACTTAAGGGGCTCTTCAGATACCTTCGCTCTATGTTCCGCTCCAAGTCAGCAAGCCTGGTTACAGCTATATCTAGAGGGTTGTCACTCTTCCGCTCTATAGAGCTGGCACTGCCTTCTCCGCCTCCAGCACTATCTCCATCGTGCTTCTTGTGCAATCTACTAATTGACTTATGCTCATGATATACCAAGTCTTCTCTTTCTGATGCAGGTTCAGGACACAGCCAGCCCTATGTTAATAGAAAGGTTTGTGCATTTATTGGTTGCTATTAACTTAGTGTTTGAATAGAGGAACTGTTTTATAGAATCAGAATAAAAAATTGAGGTGCTGTTTCCAGTACATCTTGGTAACTTGTAATCCATCTGTAGAGACATTTTCCAAAATCTCCAGAGAACTAAAACAATCAATCAAAAATATATAAACATTACCAGACTTTCTGAAGTGATTTTTCTGCAACATTCCACATTCTTATCTTATTTTGAAGTACCCTATTCTATCAGTGAAAACATATAGGTCTTGTTTCACTGCCTCAGGAGACAGTACCAATTGGTCACACAGAAATGGCATCTACTAGCAGAACAAACTACATCTGGAATACTACAGCCATACTTGAACCAAACATGCTCAGTTTGGTATCACTACTCACCCCGGAAAAGTTCTTGGCAGAACCCAAAGCAGTCAGAAAAGCGGCAAACCCCACTAAAATTAAGTCATCTATATGAAATTAAATCTTGGCATTCATGAAAGGTTAACCAAACGTGCATGACTGCACACCGTTAAAGAACTCTTCAGAAGCTGTCATTCTGATCACCTTTAGCTCTGCCATGAAATACCTGAAACAGATATCCATCACAGCGCTGTGGTGGATCTGTTGTATTTGCTGACAATTACGGATGAATGAGAAGGCACTTACCAACAGCAAAAGGTCCACTACTATCTACTTTAAATTCTTCCCACTTCAGCAACATTATTTTAAAAGAGACATTTTACTAAAAGTTAGTTTTACCTTAACTTGCAAACTAGCTGATGCAACTCTCCTCTCTAGATCTTCCACCTGCTGAAGAATAGCAAGGTCCACCTCCATTGCTTGTTCTTCTACTGACCAGTTTTCCACAACATCTCGAGTTACCTGGTTATCTTCATTTTCATTGTTATCAATAATTGCAACTGCATTTGAGAATCATATTTTGTTAAATTATTATAACTTCTCCAAGTAAATTCAAGCTGATTTACCCGTCAGTCCAATTAAATGCTGAAGAATTGTTACAAAAGTGTACAGCTCTTAAGATATCCAATACGACCACCAAATTCCACAGATTTCAAGCTTGTAATTTAAAGGCAAGGGGAAGGGAAGGCTGAGCTATGCTGCTACAGCGACAGAAAATGCTTGAAAAGTTAGCAGCACTTAAACCACTAGAGGAATTTATATTAAAGAGGGTTTCATCAACACTAACTTTCCAGAACATGGCTGGTATAAAGGCAGCTTTGAGACCTTTTACCCATTTTCTGGCTACTATGACCATCTCTGTATCCAAGCACATCCTGGAGAGATCTCAGTCAGTGATATTATGCTCCAGTATCACGTGTAACATGAATACCAATTACATACCATCCTTATTTTTGACGCAGGCCACAGTGATATAGTCCATGTGTTTCTGTATTTGCTTTTGTAAGGCCTTTTCTCTTATTCCCCTGAGATGCAGCACTTTATGCAAAGATTTTAGGTCCTCAGGATCAGTAATCCTCCACCACCCATACTGCATTTCTAAAGCAAGACAAACATATAAATACATTAAAGGTGTTTTCTAGATGATTACAATCAGGATTAGAGAACAGTAAACTGTACAGCGTAGTGTCACTAGAAGTTATCCAGAGAGTTTCATCTGATTGCCCATACTTACCTTCTGGTATTGGTTTTGGGTTTGGGTGATCTACTGGCTTGGTCACTTCTACCGCAGTACAGGTGGCAGAAGCTATTTTTTCAGTCTGCAGAGCTGGTGATTCACTTTTACTTGCAGGAACGTTAGATGTCAAGAATGAGTTACTGTTCCCTTCTGATAATCCCAACCCTGATCCAATAGCAGGTAAAGGAGATGAAAACTGAACATTTGAAGTAAGAACTCCTGTAGGCCATCCACAAAACTGAAGTCCCATGACAGGTAGTCCAGGCTTCATCTGCTACAAAGAAAATATTTTTAACGCTATCACAACTGGTATTGTTCAGTATTACCGAGAAACCAGATTTATCAGTATGATGCTGATTTTCAAGCAGCAGTCAAAACATAAAGGATGCCTTTGTTTGCCTAGTACTTCGAGCAGTTCAGGAAAAACGTGTAACAACAGTGTAGTAATTCCTATTTGAACCTGTGACTGCTTAAGGAACAGTATCTCAGTATCTTTTGAGGGCCAGGTCACAATTCTGAAATTGGTTTTTCATTTAATACAATAGCCAAACGCTTAAAAGCAAAATTTACTTACTAAAATAAAACATCAAACATTGGTTTATCTATTCCGTTTTTTGTTTTTTTTTTTTTTTTTTTTTGTTTTGTTTTTTTAAATAAAAACCTAGTATTATCTATTTCACACAGAACTACTGTTAACGTTTAGAAACAGGAAAGAATCAAATAAACAAAAACATGATGATGTGATATCGCATCTGTGAAACAACTGGGCTCAAAAGAAATTCTGCCAAACAGGCACAGCAAACCAATACTATCTAAAGCAACTATTTATTTACCTGCAGTGGTGGTAATGCAAAGGGACTTAATCCCATTGGACTCTGTGCAGAGGATGAGCCCAGAAGAGGTGATGGAACAGGTGAAGGTGATTTTGATGGCGGATGTGACTGAGGAGTATGTGGAACTGCAGTAGCTGGTGTATCTACATGGGTAACTGACATGTCATCACAGGGTACTCTCGGCAAAAGGCTGAACCACTGTCTGTTCTTTTCAGTAGGAGTCTTTAGCATCTGGTCACTTGGAATTAATGGCGAACTGTAAAACTTGCCAGTCCCGCTTGCAATAGGACTGAAAAGATTATTAGTCTCAGACTTCTCGCTGCTGCTTTGTGATACACTGGACTGAAGACTGCACAGAGAGTTTTGGGAGGTATTTTGATAAGATGGAGCACATCCATTTGCTGCACCACCATTAGGTTTTTGGGGCATAACGTCAGATTCAGGTGGCATTTTTGCAACCTCTAGCAGTTTGCTTAGCTTTGAAAATGACCCAGGCTTTTGCAAAAACAAATTTGTGTTGTCCTTTTCTTTCAGATCTTCCTTTTGCTCACAGTGAGTTGTATTTAAACAGCTTAATTTTTCTTCTGAGATCTCAAATACCTCTTCTTTGATATGTATGCTTTCTGCTTTTTTTAACTTCTCTTTTTCTTTTGCAATTTCTTCTAGACCTAAAGAAGTACAAAAACCGTAGATGAAATAAAATATAATACTAACACTAATTTATTTTATCATCTCAGATGAGCAACAACTTAAGTTCTTTTTGCCCCCTTCCACATCTATTTTCTATAAACAAAATTACTTCTCACTTCAAACAACAAAGCAAATATACAAACACACGCAGATTTTCTAAAACCTGGAGGAAAAATGATGTCAGTGTAGTCAACACAGCCACAGTATTCTTACTGCCAGCGCAAGATCTGTGACAGATGTATTTTTAGAGGTTTTCTTCTTGAGAAAGTCAACTGGCTTTATCCAGCCATTCACACACTTACATCAGTTGGGTACAATGCAGCCTTTAAATTTATTTTTGCTAAAGGACATTTTGCGAAACAGACAACCATCTATTAAAACAGGTAACATTATTCCTACTATGAAATCAAACATTCTCAAAACACTGAAGCAGACCACTACACATTTTACCCTTTTAGATAAAAATCATCATAAACTAAGACCGTAAAGTTTAATGCCAACATTCTTGACAGTTTAAAAATGTTTGAAGAACTACCCGATATGACAGACTGCCTACACACAGCAAAGCAGGCAGATGTGATCAGAAAATGCAGTCAGAAGTTGGTTACTAATGCCAGATTCTTGAAATATTAAAGGTGGGGAAAACATAAATTTAATGTACAGTAAAACCATTTTTGTTTTCTTTCCTCTTCTAGTCTTTCTTAACCATCTTCTACCCTTTTTTTATTTCAGCTAAAGACTACTGGTTTTGTTTTTTGGCTTTTTTTAAGGATAGAAAAAAGACAGAACAGGGACAAGACGTCAGAGAATTCAACACTAACTTCTTGTGCACCCTCACCTTATTTGATGGCAGGCAGCCTGATTGCCATGGAATTCTCTGGTATGACATTACCCTTCTACGTTTCTTACCTTCACCGCTTTCCATGCCTTCTACAAAAACACCACCGCACTGGGGCAGAATCCAATACCGGCGCTTGTAACGATCTTGACCAAACATCATTGAACGCAAACAATGAGAGGCTTCAAATAACTTCTTTCTGTACTGGCTTTGTTGCTGTTTTAAAGAAAGGGATGGCATTAGAACTCTAGAGGTGAAAAACAGACAAACTTTTAAAAGATTTTATTAAAAGAAACTTCTGGCTTCCAGAGACCAGAAGTTCAAAACTTAAATGAGGCACTTAGAAAGGTTTTTGTATGCGTATTATATGGTATTCTTTTGCTTATAATTGCACCCTGATTGTTTTACTTAGAGAGACGCCTTGAAGAAAATAATTTAATCACTTCCTGATTCACCTTACATTTACCAGCTTCCCTTTAAAAGCACATTTTTGCAATCCCAGGACCTGACGTTTTTAACATTTGCTCTCACAGAAGGAAGCTATTAATTATTATATTGTAAGAGAACACCTGAAATCCGATCAGTTAAGGAATAAGAGTAAATGGTATAAAGAGCACCTGAACACTGCTAAACAGCGTGTGCTACTGCAGCCTGATGGGAAGCTAATGAGATATTTCAACTAGTTCAGAAATAAGTATTCAAACAAGAAAGAGTTACCTGAAGGGAGGACAACAATTTCAGTTCATTTATTCACTTTTTGCTCTGATAAACTGACACTCTTGGAAGACAGGTATAATTTGGACTGCTACCTTTTTGTCATTTGGACATGAGAGAAACCAGGAGAAAGTTTTAAATGACAGACTCTCTGACAGAAAGAATAAACGAATGAAAATGTGGGCCACGATTAGGAGCCTGATCTGTAGTACTCAATGTTTCTCTTGCTGCTTCATGTTTCTTCTTTCGAAATGTGAGGCAAAGAGCTCTCTTTGGGAGTCTCAAACAGTTGCAACAACTAGCCAACTGTAGGAAAGAAGAACTCCAGCCTTTTGTATAATGAAAATCTCACTGCCCCTTGTACACAAAGCTTTATGATCACTTTATAAATCAACAGACATAAGCAAATCAAGTAGATCTGAACAAAAACTTGTGATGTGGAAAGATACAATCAACATCTTTCTAACCATTGGCTGTGTGAAATCCACTAATGCAACAAATACTTGTGGACTAAAATTCAGGAGTCATAAACAGCCGTAGAATTCATATTTTCACTAAATGAAAGTTGATCCTCACTTCAGTTTACAATAAGGGAGAGCACTGAAGGCAATGGCCTGTAATCTTAACTCTTGAAATCCCACAATCAAATATAAATTGCAACCAAGACGATCTCTCACCTTTGTCAGTTTTTCAATCTGCTTCTCTAGTTCTTCAACACTTGCTGTCTGGTCTCCATCATCCTATAATCAACAAACATACCATCATACCAAATCCATGATGTAACAGAATATAAGACATCAAATATGAAAGGCAAATCTGAAGTATAAGAATGTTCAAATATTTGCCTGTTGAATTCATCTGACTAGGAACAACACAGCTGAAAAAAAAAAAAACTGTCTTGAAACAGCATCCCAGATACATATGTAGGATAAAAATATTGACAAAATGTTGGCCAAAACCATTATTCTGGAAGAGAAAATTCTCCTCGTGCATAAGCAACTATAGAATTTAATCTTATATTCTGTGAAACTTTTTGAATATTTGAGTATATTTCACAGAGTCTTTCATGCATGAAATAACGATCTGTTGAGTACTGCCAGTCAGTCTTTCATCAGAGCATACTTGTAACTTATTTCAGTGTCTGCAAGAAATTGTAAGGCTGCTTTAAACAACAAATCACTGTAGGAGTTCCAGTATTATCACCTCTGATTTTTGAAGAGAAGTGCACCAAGCCTATGGTTCCTCCTTCTTAGTGCAGTTAAACATACAATTTAGTTCCATTAGAAGAGCTTTTATTTAGTTGAGGAAAATCTTTGGGGATAATGAGAAATTAAAGAAATAGTAATAATCCTTGGTGCTCCCCATTACTTACAACGTAAGATAATGGTCCTATATTTTATTACTTAAATCAGAGAACCAGAATGAAGCCTTTAAAACACTACATACAGCACAAATGCAACAGAATCTTTTTTCTAGAGGAGTTACAGGAATTCCAGCGTACCAGACTATAAGATTGTATTTAAGGGTAAAAGATAAGTCAAAAGATGTTATGAGATTAGATTTCTAAATATTAGCTAATTTTAAACTTTGAAGTATTACTCTGCAAGAAGACTATGTTGTAAGCTTTCTTAAGCTCATACAAAGTAATTGCAACAAATCCAGAAGAACAGCAAAAAGAACTGTTCCCACTCTAGGAAATAGTTGGGTTTCTAATGAAAGAGTGTTTCAAGAAATTTGAGTTCACAAATTGCATATATGTATTGTTCAAAGAGCCACTGGTATTTTGCATCACTGGTCTCTTCACGCAGCATGAAATTCGGGAGTTCTGTGGCCAATGTTACCAGCCCATGGCACTGCTACAGAAACTCATTTTGCCTACAGTAGATACAATTCAGCTTATACTAACAATGTTCAACGATCCTTCCTGCACCTTATCCAACATCAACTATTAAAAACATCAACCTGTGTCTACAATTGAGCACTGAAATGTATTTTATGCAATATTCATTATCCTAGAAAAGTTATGAAAAGGCACATGGGTAATGCCACAGACAATTTTTTTAAATACAAAAATGTTACATTCAACTTAACATGTCTTTTTAATTAAAGATGACCTTTATTCTCCACTATATGCTCATTTGCAAAAAATGCTGTGGCTCTCAGGATCTTGTGCAATCTCTTAAAATTTCAGGAAAATTGAGGTGAAGCCAAAACAAGCAGAAAGCTATCAAAAAAAAAAAAAAAAAAAAACACTCTTGGAAACAACTTATTCAAAAGAGATTTAAATAAAATGAATGAAGGAAAAATATTTTACATCTTTACTGCAAGATTTTGGGGAAGTGGTGCAGAGAACCCTAATGCTGCATGGAAAAAGAAGGGAAGTAAATTTCAATTTACCAGTTAGTTCCATTTTAATATTTTAAATCTCCCACCTCATCCTCACAAACTTCCGCCTTCTTTCCTTTTTTATCTTCTTTATCCTCTTCATCCTCTTCATCCTCATCTGCCTGATCATCACTATCATCGTCATCATCGTCATCGTAATCACTATCCCCACCCTTTCGTTTCCGTTTGCGGCCTGGTGTTGGTGTTTCCAAAGAATGCTGCTCCTCTCCTACTTCACCACCTCCCGTAGCATCTCTTTTGCCAGTTTTTTTGGCATGAATGATTCTAAGACTTTAAAAACATGACAAGGAGTGAAGTTACGGAGCTTGTTCGTAGCATAAACATACCTTTGCTCCTGTGTGATTAAAAATGAATCATTTTGTATCAAATTACCTCTTCTGTTCTATGATGTTCCACATTTTATTACCTGTTCATTGCCACGAAGCAACAGGAAAAAAATCAGGTTACAGTAAGCCCTTAAACCTCTTACCCAATTCTGCCTAGAATTTCTGTTTCTTCCATGTAAATTTGTCTGACCATTCAATTCTACAACATATTTCCTTTTTTGAGAAGTCATGGCTACCTAAACCATTAGGAGACTACTCAATCAAATCCTTATTTTTTCCTTTTATGAAAGAAAAAGGAAACTTACATACCAGTAATTATGGTTGTTGTAGACCTTCTTCTTCTATAAAAACCCTATAAGACAAGATTCCACACAGCAAAAAATTACAGTTCCACCTATCAGGAAGCTAGCAGGCAAACATGCTGAATCGCAGGAGGTATAGATAGCCAGGCCTAATCACTTATAACGCAGACCAAAAAATGCAACTGACTTAGAAGAGATTCATAAACGTGTAGGGAAGACAAAGATTTTGTAAGAGATGGCTGGAAGAAGGTAGGATGGGAAAAGTAGAACGGTAACGACAAACACAATTACCAGCACGTAATTCTCCCTTGTCATACTTCTCTCTCTTCCCATCCTACAACACAATATTCCATACAGCAAGTGGCTACAAATACGATGAGTGTTGCAGAAGCACTGGCTTCGTGACAGATGTACTATGACAAAAGTATCAGCTCTTTAAAATGCTGATAAAACCATGCCAGTACCAAGCAGCACAGATTTCACTGAAGTCGTCACTGCTCAACTGGAAGTAGCCCTTTTATAGCTATTTTAGCAATATATAATATTCTGGATAAAAAATTCCTCAACCCTTCCAGTGAATTTGGAAGCAAGTTCTATTTTCAGCTCTGGTACAAGAAGGTTTAAGTCACTAAGTTCTGCCTAGGCTTCTGCTGAGTTAAATTTTTAGAAGGTTCATTTTTTTCTACAGTTAAGTTCACACTATCAAGACCTTTTCAGCTGGACTGGAAACTCGTGTCTACATACAGTAATCATCCATCAAACCAAGTCACCAGACCGTGACTGGATTGAATGCTGTGTGATGGAACAATTTCAGACAAATCAGATTGAGATAATCTGGAAGACAATTCACTAAAAAAGCTAGCAGATGAAGTTCAGTGATCAGGAAACACGCTCATATCTAAAATGAATGACAACAAATGAAAAAAAGCTACTTTTACTAGAACCCAAAACAGAGATACTACGTTGGAAAGCACCAAAGAAAGCTTGCATGATACCACAAGTAGGAAGAGAAATAAATCAGAGATGCCCACTTTTTATAAAAATGCAAGCATATCAAGCAGCTCTTTTTATACAGAGTTCGGAGAGGTAGAAATCAATGACACTTAACAGAAAAAATATTCAGATTTGTCAGCGTGGCATAGTTTTCTTGCTGCTGCCTGGCTGCATGGCAAACAGAAGAAAACCTTCACTCAGAAAACATTCTTTCACATAAAGACCAAAAAGACTTCCATTACCATAAAGGGAGCTGAGAAGTCCACTACAAAAAACAGCAGGCAATAGTCAAGATACGTAACTTAAGCCTGCTTTTCCTAACCTGTAATGTTCATCAGATCACAGAAGAAAAATTCACCTTCTGATTTATTTTTTAAGCCTTCATTGTAACTTCTATACCTCAATCATACATTAGGAAATAGCAAGGAAAAGAAATTCTAAACATCACATTCTCTTGACATTATTCTTAGCTCTCATATAATCAACATTTCCCAAATCAGCGTTACATCCTACCCAAACTCAGGATGCAATTCCTACCTAAAGGAACAATGCTTTCCATTTACTATCATAATTTACAGTTGAGACAGTCTCACTGGAGAGTAATTAACTTTTAAGATGTATGGCATAATACTGGAAAGTTGAAAATAACACTGCTGTAGCAAAGATCTTCTTCTGCAGTATTTCAAAGCTTTGTAAAGAAATGGGGTTTTATTTATTTATTTTTTTAATTGCCTTTTACACTGACAAGTGACTAAAGATGTCAAGGAGGCAGCACACTGTAGAAGAGGAGACACTGGAAGTTATGATTACCTAATAATAAAATCAGCTGAATCATCTCAGGTGAGACAGCCTTCTGACAATATCTGGGATACAGAAAGCACAAAGAGAGATGACCTGATGACAGAGGCGATTTTTACAAAAATTGTGATTGCTATCAAGATTCACTCCTAAATGCAATACAGAAGGCACTAGATGCAACCTCTCATTGCCCAGAAGAAGCCAAAGCAGATCAGAGTTCAGTTTCTGACTGTGAATATTATACTTATCAATGAATTCAGTTCAGATCCTTAAAGGAAACAAAAACAAGGGAAAAAAAAGACAGAAAAAAGGGGGAAAAAAAAAGCCTCCTAGTTGCAGGAATGTCTCAGGAATGTTTTGAACCCTTTTTTTCAGCTGTGTATTGTAATGTTTTTCATAAATCCTATCAACTGAATTTTTCAGGCACGTGTGTATTCATACACACGAACATACAGACGGTGATTTTGTGCGTGTGTGCATACATAATTTATTTTTGCTTTTCCTTTTGATATTCTGCATATCCAGTTGAGGAGCTAATCTCATCAGCAGCTGGAGCATAAGCGTAAAAAACAATCAGTGAAAAAAAATCTTCTGACACTTCCAGATCTTTTCTCATCCCACCTGGATGTAATTAAGGCAATCCGGACATCACAGTACGATGATTTACAGTGTGCACAGACATACTCTGGTAAACGAAGCTAAGCTGAAATATATCCATCTCTCAGTATCCTTTCTTCTACTACTACATGCTTTCCACATACGACAAGTTTGTGTTCTGAGAGTCAAGTAGAGGTTTGTGTGCACATGAGAAGAGTACACACACCCACTGATCATATGGCAAGTAGTCAAAAGACCAGACATTCCTGCAACTATTTGGAACTAGAATGTTTGAAAACTAGACTGAGCTCTGAAATGGTTGGGGAAGATAACATACATAAACCTGGAAGCAGAAAAAAGTTCAAACAGAAGACTTAAACGGACAAGTTTCTTTTGAGAGAAGCCCCAGAACAGCTGCAAGAGCTTATAAAATCATCATCTGACATACCAAGGGAGCACTGTTTTAAACAGATCAATGAAGGCTTTTCTTAAAAGCTTCTGAGTGCTCATCAGAAAAAAAAGTGGAAAATTCAAAGATTTTGAATCAAAGATGAGATAGATGAGTCAAGTCTAGTGACTTCAAAGAAGCAAAGAATGTCTCCGAACACCCCCACAATACTTACTCTTCACAGTAGGATCAGCACTACTGTTACCTCACATCCACACCGGAAGGGAAAAAGCAAGAAATAGAAAAATGGTTGTAGAAATGAAGAGGAGCATGGGACTTTAGGGTCTTATTCCCACTATTTGAAGGCAAAGAAAAGAAAGATCATGAGAAAAAAGGGAGGATTCTAATCTAAAGTACTTACAGTTTGATGGAGGGAGAGAAAGACTAAGTAGCCCCATGGGGGACAGGGACAGGCAAAGGTCCCATCCTACTGAGGAATAATTGGCTAAAAGGACTTTACCGACAACTTTCAGAACTATAGAGATATAGAAGAGTTACAGAGGAAGACAGGAAAAGGCATGTGTACTATCCTGAAAGATAAAATGCATTAACCCTGCACAGACGAGGATTTGCGTTAGTAGTAGAGATTTTTTTTTTACTGGTCTTATTTTTTCCTATACCTCCCTCTTCTTCTTCTTCTTTACTTCTTCCTTCTTCCTTCAAAGAAACATTAAAGGGAAAAAAGGGAGAAACAAGATTAGAAACATAAGCACCTAAAGCAAGGATTAAGAAAGGATTCACCCTTCCTGGTAGGAGGTAAAGATGACAAAGAAAAAAGGAAGTAGAGTCTGGCTATGCATTTTTACCACCTGTGATTCATGAAATTTATGCCTTCTAGCCTCCTGGTAGCTGGAGCCATTATGCTTGCTGTATGGAATTTTGTCTTGTAGGATGGGAGAACAGTGGGTATGAAGCTGAAGACCATTAAAAAATTCCAATTTTACCTTAAATAAAAATATTAAAATATCTCGATGCTTGCATGATAGAGATGATCCCAAGTATAGGGAATGATGCAACAAACATAAAATGGAAGTGTTAATACTATGTAATATAAATCGGTAAAATTTGATGGGCGACTGTTACATGAAAACCATGCCTTAAAATGCCTTTCAGAAAGAACACTGCTAAGTATGGTAGGTCCAAATAAACTGATAATGTCAACCACAGTATGACAGCTCCTGTAATATTCCAATAAAACAGTTTTCACTTTTTTTCCCAAAGAATACAAATTTCACTTTTTTCCAAAAGAATACACGGTGGACATAACTCCAACTATGAGGGGCAAACCCCCCTGAACCTCATGCTTCCTCAGCGTGTTATAAATGACCGGTGCAGGGCCATTCTAAATTCACACCCACCTTAATTAGGTAGTTCAGTTACTAACTTCTTGGTAAACCTCTAACGGCTAATTAAAAATCACCTAACTTTTTCCTTAGAACCAACAGACCATATAGCAGCATATACGAGCAAACACAAAAAAGCAATACATAGTAATAGTTAAATAAAGAAAACTTACTTTCGAAGTTTGCCTTCAACCATCCATTTATCTCTCCTTAAGTTCGACATATAATCAATATTCTTATCAATTTCACTGTCAAAGACAAAATAATCCAAAGGTAACTGAAATATCATTAACTGTGAACTTGCCTATCTTTTTCTAACAAGCGTTTACGTAGAGATTCTTTGTCTCATTGAACTATCTGGATAAATGCTTAAGATACAACCTAAATAATTTTAAGTTAGTAAGTTCCAATATTAGAAGTATCTGTGGGGTGTACTACTGTACAGACATCAGGCAGTTTTTATTTACAACACGATGCGAGTTTTCAGAAGTACATAACTGAAAGAATTTGACATTTCTTTTAATAGCCTGCATAGAAGGCAAAGCCTCCAACCTGATTAGACAAAAATCACCAAGCCCTAGGCACAGTACACGTTCACACAAGTACATATATAATACTTCCCTCGGATCCGTCACCTACAAACTAATCTGTACAGAAATTGAACAACAGTAGTGCTGCAGCACAGTAAACTATCTCAAAGCCTTCCTCAGAGAAATTCCAGCCTCAACAATTTAGCCGTCTATACTTGCTTCAATGATGAAAAATAAAGCACAAATCAGTTTTGAAAGATTTTTATAAATCTGATTTTACAGTTGGTCATCTGCAATAAGCAAAGGAGTTCCTTGCTGTCATTAATTTGATTAAATGCACATTATCACTCTTGCAAAATACTTGCACAGCACTTGCACCACTCAACTTGCCATTTTCCAGCTTTTTAAAACACAAAGAATTTCTCTCATTCTTACACTGCAGAAGACTGGTTAACTTTTGCAGTGCATCATACATGAAGAGAAACAGAACTGGCAATGCAACGGAAGGAGCATTCAGTAAGCAAGCACGCAGAGGTGCAGGTATCCCAAGGGTTGGCATTTCCTATTTTTTTTATCACATATTGCTAAGTTTTTGTATGTTCTATGTGATAGCTTCTTTTAACTACTGAATGGTATACGTCACTGACTACACAAAGCACACACTTTCTTGAATGAATACCGGGATTAATTAGGCTTCATACTTCAGTTTATGACCTACTCTGCATTTGAACAGAAGAGGACTTACAAACAAAAACAACCAGAAGGAAAAGAGAGTATTACAGAATAATTACACAACTCTTTTTAATTATCCCCCAGAATACCTAGTACATTTCTTTGTAATCCATCACATCTTCTCCAAAAACAACATAAATTTTACTTCGAGTCTTGAAAGCAACAAGAAAAAACAGACCAAACAAGGAAAACTGCTAATCTCCTAATATATCAGAAGTAAGGATAAGGACAAGAAGCAGTAAGAGCAGATTTTAGCTTACTTCCTAAGAATGTCAAGAAAGATCTCTGCACGGAACAGTCCATACAGTAATTTAAATATAACATTTTAGTAACGATTTCAAAATATTTATTTGAGAAGGAACTTACCTGACTACACTTTTGCTGCACGCTAACTCATTGACAAGGAAAGCTAGCACTGCTGCTTTCTGAGCTGGAGTATGTGCCTGAAAAGCTTTTGTCTTCAAGCTCTCTGTAAGCTCCGTTTGCCCACAATGAGCCTCCATAAATATCTGCAAAATCTCAGACACATTATCTCGATTGATGCCAACATTCAGTAAGTGCTCCCCAAGAATAGTTTTAGCCTAAAAGAAGAAAGTTTCCATCAATCACATTTGAAAATGCTATTGTCACCGTACTCTGCATTACTCTTTATAAAATAGTTACGTGATTTTATTTGCTATTTGTTATACACGGACTTCAGTGAGGATATTTCTTTTGACTACCCAAACAAAAATCTTTAACGGAGAGAAGAAGAGAAAGTCAGCAACTTCATATGTTGCTAAGAGTAGAGATAATACTAATATTAATCAAACAGGTTAAATAAGACAAGACATGGTCCAGGTGGACCCTTTTCACACACACTATGAAGAAAGCATTCGTAAGGCTAAGGTCTGGGTTATTTTTTGGTTGGTTGGTTAGTTGTTTTTTCCCCGCTA
This sequence comes from Callipepla californica brunnescens, assembly GCA_023055505.1. NCBI lineage: Eukaryota > Metazoa > Chordata > Aves > Galliformes > Odontophoridae > Callipepla > Callipepla californica. The sequence goes on from JALIRH010000178.1 coordinate 68,773, forward strand.
TGGATTATTTTTCCATTACCTTGTATCCTGTGACAAGTCCTGGATCACAAACAGCTGCAGAGACAAGCTTTACAAGCAAGTCCTGTACTTCTCCTCTGCCGTCCCCTATGTTTAGCAAGCCTTCTTGAAGAGTACTCAGGGAAGGCACATCCGTATTCACGTCAAATCCAAGAACTTTACCAAAGTTACTCAAGAACTGTACTACCATGAGACAATCTGAAAATGCGCTTCCAGACAGGACAAGGCCTGGGATGCGAGGCAGCTCCGGCAAAGGCTGAAATGGAAAAAAAACAAAAGATTCAGTAGAGTATTTCAGATGTAATTTTTTTGACTAAATAATTTGGTACTTTCATTTGACCTACAGCATAAGAACAAAGAAAGTGAAGGCAATACGCGAGCTGCCTCCCCCACATCCCATCCATAGATTTAATATGCTGAAAAACCCTTCATTAATGTTTATCTTTTTCATTTATTTTTGGAGGGCACAGACTAACTAAAACTTATTTTTGGACAGAAGAGGGTTTCAGATTCTATTTGGAGCCAAAGTACTATAAAAAGTGGTGTTAAAAATCTCTGGGAGTAGTAGGAAGTGTAATTTCCTCAAAACGGTAGACTTGAACTTGATACAGGTGAAGTCCTGAAGGACAAGAACTAAGAACACAGAAGCCTGGAAGAATAGCACTTTGGATTAACGGCCTACAGTAGCTGCACATTTTAGAAAAGTTCTACTTAGTGCCCACATGCTGAGAAAAGAGGCACGCTTCTGATGTAAAAGTAACTCAGACTAATGTATATCAACTGTGCAAATACTCTTCAGGAAGAAGTCCACCTTTAAGCTAAAATGTGTTTTAACTAAGAAAATCAATACGACTTCAAAGTTTGTCTTATACTGTATTTACATACTTCAAATAGTAATATAATTATTCAAATCAACACTTGAGTGATTTGGGAATGGCCGCAAGAAAAAACTGCTATTTTCTCAACAGCCAAAGACCGAAATAAGGCAAGAAAATACATTGGCTGCTCTGAAAACGTCTTGTGTGTCACTATGTTGGCCTACAACATCAGAGGCAGATGTAGGTGGTACGGCTGAACCTTCCCACCAATATTTCATGACATTCTGATGCTGTGGAACACACAGCACCTGAGAGGCAGTCTGACAAGATGGCATCTGACATGCAAGTACAGACAAAGCAGAAGTGTAAAACTGAATTCCTCCATGCAGAAAAAACTGCACCCACTCACGGAGCACAAAGAGTGAACGTGCGCACGGCGGGTGGTGTGTTTCAGCAGAGGCAACAGCAGTCACCTTCACTGCTGCAGACTTTTATGAGCATAGCATGCAGACTTCTGCTCACTGCTGCTGAAAATAAATAGCTAGTGGCAACAACTACGCTGAAAAATAGTGTCCTGTAGCTGAGAATGCCCTCTAAGAAATACTGTTGTTGTGTCCTGTTTATCTACAGCAGTTTACATGGAAACAAATGGGAAAAAGTACTTTTGGAGCAACCTATGTACTTTTTAAACTCTCACCATTACCTTCTGGTCTGCTAAGCACATATCTTCATTTGGCTTCTTCAGCTCCTTTGCCATTTCTAATTCCAGTCTTCGCTGTTCTAGTTTACGTTCTTTATTTAACCTTTTTTCATCACGTTTCTCTTGCTTCAATCGCTCTTTTTCCTTTGAGAGAATTGAAAGGGCAGAAAATAAAATCCATATATTTACAGAGGAACAATCTAAAAATGTAAAAAGCATTATTTATGTAATTTCAACAATTACCACAGCAATTAAAGGAATGTGCCGAAATAAAAGGAAGGTGGAAACTGCACAAACAGAACAGAATAACAGAATCTAAGTGAATCGATCCTGGAATCTGCACACACTCTCCATTTAATGGATATGTGAGAGTTACGTGTTTATAGTTTCACTGTAGAGGTATGACGACAAAATGTTTTCAGCCAAAATAAAACAAGGAATATGGAAACAATCTTTCTTTTTTCCCCACAATAACTTGTTCCTTAAATTCCAATTCTACTCCAGCTATATGACTCAAAAACCTAGCAGTACTTATTAAACACAACATAAGGCCTTTTTAGAAATCAGACCTATATTTTCTGAGCTATTTCAATTAATACATGTAGTTTTCATGCACCAGTTTCTATATGAGATGTTAATGCAGCAGTTAAGTAAAACTGCAGTTCTACATATTTTCTCCCCCGTGTAACAACATGTGAATTCCCAACGGCAGAGTATATGCTTCTTTGTAATCACACGGATGCTGTGAACTGTGTTTGTTTTTTTCCCAAACTCCTTATGAAACAGCAGGTTATACTAGAACCACTTTTTTGTTATGACTAAGCATTCAAAACTCCTAATAATGACCAGGTATCAAAAGCGCATTTATAAGTGTTTTGGTGTTCACTGATCCTGAGTTAAAAACACCAAAAATGCTCATACACACTGCTAAACATGAATTTATTAAGAGGCTTGAATGCATGATCTTCCAGCACTTCAACACCACCAAATCTGGGTCCCAAGTTTTTAAAGAAAATCTACGATACCAAATAAAATGCATCATGAATAAAACACAGAAACTGGATAAGAACGTGGTATGGGACCACATCAAAGGCTTAGCAGAAGTCCAGGTACAGTTATGCTTCTTTTGTCCTCTGACATACCACTGAGTACCTCAGCCTTTTCCATGTCTGCTGTAGCCAATTCTCCCCCTCCAATTTTTTCAGAGAGACCACGCTCTCCTTGGGCTTTCTCTTCCGATTAATGTACCTGCAGAATCCCCTCTTATTATTTTTCACATCCCTCGCCAAGTCCAGTTCCACCTGCACCTTGGCTTTCCTGATCCCATCTCTGCATGTCTGGACACCAGCTCCGTATTCGTTCTGGAACACACATTCCTGCTTCTACTGCCTGTATGTGTCCTTATCCCTCAGTTTGACCTGCAGGTCCTTGCTCAGCCATGCTGGTTTCCAGCCTCCTCTGCTTGATTTCTTGTGCAGGGAGATAGAGCTCTTGTGCGGTCAGGAAGGCATCCTTAAAGAGTTGCCAGCTCTGCTCCATACCTGCCCCTAAGGACTGCTTCCCAGGGGATCTCATCCAGTGACTCCTTAAACGGGCAGAAGTTTGCTTGACTTTACCCCTTCACCAGGCCCAGATTCCTTGAGACCACAAACTCATCCAGGGCATGTTTGCTACAGCCCAGAGTGCCTCCAATCTTAACCTCTGTAGTGAGCATTGGTGAGCATGATGTCCAGCAGTAATTCACCCGTGGTTTGTTTGTCCCACATCTGTACCTCTAAGTTACCCTCAAAGATAACTTAATCCAACTTCCTTACACTTAAGAACTACTGTTCAGTTTTTTTCTGGATTACAGTTTGTTACTTTCAATGGCAAATTAAATATATGAATGTTATTCGGCATCTGAGAGAAGATTAAACTATTCATCTGTCTAACAGATTATATAATAATGGTTATTTTACTTCAACCTCTTAGCTATCTTATTTCTGCCATCATTAGCATAAATAGTCTCAGGTTTCATACACATACAAAGTATCAGTAGTAAAACAGAACATTTAGATGCTACATTTTAGCACTGATACTCCATTAAAATAACATCAGGGATGTATTTGCAAACAACCTCCCTAGATGAATTAGGATGCAAAGTAATTTATCCTTGTCTACTAAAAGTAGACAAAGAAAGCTAACTTAGTCACAACCACAAGCAGTTTCACTACAAATCCTCAACTACTGAAGGCTAAAACCTACTTCCTTCTGCACCCTTGAATGAAATTGAGTCCAGACCTCTGAACTAGTTATTCAACTAAGTTCATTAGGATTCCTAATTAGGATTACAATAGATTACGAGCATGGAAACTTTGGTGTCTTTCAGACGGTGCTATGACTAAAGAAGAACTAGTTAAGGGTGTGATTAGTGTACTTGATGAGAGTATTTTGATAGGTATTGCTTTAGGTTGTGCAGATGCAGACTACCGACTTCTCATGAATGCCTTTTTCCCCCACCTCTAAGCCATCTAATACTCCTGAATTTATAAACAAGGTTACAATTTGAATTACAAAAAGCACTTCGATTTTGCATTACTTTAGAAGAAACATCTTAATTCTTCTGGCCACGGGACAACCAATTAAGCAGCACAGAAGGTGTATTTAATCTTCAACACTAATCGTAATGCTCAAGTGCTATTAGATCCTGATCTGATACAGTAAGTTTATACAAATGAAAGCAATCACCAGAAATACTAAGAAAGCCCGCTCCAGTAGGATGAGTTTCACAGCTACCCTTGCGTCCCAGTGTTAAGTCATCGTCGAAGTAAACCAGGTTTTCTTACGTTTAAAAGGAACTGATTCTCTTTAAATTTCTGCCAATTGCTTCTTTTCCTGGTAACGCACTGTGTACAAATGCCATACCACATGACTGTAACTACATGTACGAGAAGGACAAAGCTCTTCTACAGATCACCATAGAACGAAATATTCAAAACATTGAACTGCCAAAGGTTAATTACTCACTTCTGCCTTTTTACGAGCTTCCATGGCTTTCATAAGCATCATATGTTGTCTTCTCCGCTCTCTTTCCTATTGAAGCAGACAGGATTATAACTAAACTAATCCCACACATTAGCACCAGATAAAAAAATTGAGTGCAAGTTTAGCATTAATAGACAAGTCACAGTAAATACTAAATATAGAATGGCCAGGTCTGTGCATGTTTTAGTTCAGGTTTAGAAAGCAAAATACAAGAACAATCAAAAGCAAAAAGGTAAAGCAATGAACATGGAGACAGTGTAAAAAAGAAGCATACAGATTTACTTATGGTCAGTTGTGATGCTCCTTCATAAGCTGGCAGAACAAAAAGCATAATGGTTGGCTGGAACAGGTCAGTTACCTTACATCTGCTATCAGGGAACTTGACATTCACTTCTTCAATAGCCAATTCAGCAGAAATTTTGAAAATGGTTGTTTTAAATATTGCAAATATTAACATCTTTATGATCAACTAACAAATCAGTATGATGACTTTTTGCAGCTCTAGATCAGTTCTAATCAAGCTAAGGGTGGCACGTATGCATACATGCACTGAATTTATTGATGCCTGTCCTTCAGTAAACTTTGTCAGTAACTTCAAATACATGAAGGAGCTGCATTCTAGAGCACTAAGTATGTTTTTTTCTTAAAAGTCTTAACAGCTGGAGAGTAGATCTTAACGCCAGTAAAAGCCAAGTAAATTTTATCACGTAGTTCAGTAAGCTATGATTTACAGACTGATGCTTCACCTAGTTACAATGTCATGTTACACTGACTGACAGCTAACTTGCCCAGTCCTTTATGAACTTGGGAGAGATACAATCCTGACTTCTAAAGCAAGTTAATCCAAATCATGGCTAAAAACCTCTGGATACGTTCCCAATGAATGGGACAATGTTTAGAGAATTATTTGTGTGACAACCTACTAATGTTTGCATTTATTATTCCCTGACTTTAGATGGCAGTCCAATGGGACATCAGCAACAGATTTCTGTTTAAAAACTCATTTATAGATAGTAACACTATTTGTATGTTTGACACATCTTTTTTTTTTTTTTCCTTAACAGACAAGACAAGCAGATGTATGCAATGCACTGTGCTGTAAAGCCATGCAGCAGTATGTAATATGACAGCAGCCAGTGCTACATTTTATGCATTGCTATGACAACCATATCACAACCAAATCACAATGCGGTGTTAGATGTACAAAAATAAACATACCCATACCATATCTAGTCTATGCCTCTCCAACTCCTGGTAGAAAGAGTTGGCACAGTATTATGAAACAGAAATCACAAAGTCATAAAACCACTTTAAAACCCCCCAAAAGACCCCAATACCAAAGCAAGCAACAAATCATAAGATGAAAGAAAAAATGCGCAGGAATCAAACCCAAAAATTTAAAAAGGGCATATTTTAAAGATTTTTATCCCCCATACAGCTTAAGAACTGGTTTACAATTGGCATTCTGCCTGTCTGGCCAACTCAGTGCATACTCACCTGGTGCTTGAGAAGAACAGCTTGTTGCCTTCGCATCTCTTTTTCCTTAAACAAAAGAAAAGTATTTGATGCATCAAAATGTACATCCTAGTGTGTACACATTTTGGTGTACTGAAACATCACACCCTAATAAAAATGTTATTACGTATATTGGCTACAGAAGAGTAATTGCGTGCATTCTGAGTTGGGAATTCAGTGTTAAAGAACACCACGAAGAAATACTACAGCAGTAAGAGAAGAGCACGTATGAACTATTTCTTGCAGTGTTTGCAGAAAAGTTCTCGAGGCTTCTGCTCACACAGCCAACACGAGGCTTCATTTGCTGGGAAACAGTACCATTCTGTGATACGGTGTGCTTGAAAGAAGACTGTGAACAATGCTGCTGGACAAGTATTTTAAGTTATGCAAACTAAATATCATGGAAGAAAAACTTCCAGTAACAGTTTACAAAAAACAGCATCTGGATGAACACGCTTTTCAGTCTTTGTGTACATCACATACATGTACAAAATGCTGTATGTTACACATTTAAAAAACAACAACATGTGTACTCTAACAAATGTATTCATATGCCATATCTATTCAGTTCCACACTCAGCAGATGTTCTTTCATAGCTACAGGTTTTCTCTGTTAACACGCTATTAAAATAACTCACATTTGCAGCACATCTAAACTAACCTTTATTCGTTTTTCAGCCTCCAATAATTTAGCATTTGCTGCTTCTTCTTTCTTCTTCTTTTTTGCCTGTATGTAAAATAGATCACTCAACAAGAATACCACCATTTGAAAATAACCTGTCTAGAAATAAATTATTAAGGCATTCAAAATGACATTATGTATTAAGAATACACTGAAAGCAATTTCTTCCTCACACTGAATAATCATTCATAATTTATTTAATTCTTCACTTGGCTCTTACAAATATCAAAATCAGAACACTAAAAAACATACAAGCAGCAAAAGGATGAAAATATTAGTGTTTGTATGGTAAGAAATTTGAAAACTAGCAATCTTTGCTATGATATTATCATATAAGAACAGATGTATTATGTATTATAGCACATATATTTATATATTAAGTATTTTAAAACTGCTGCATTTCATACAGAGCATGGCATGATCCTATTCCTATTGGTCTTTGTATAAGAAGATTATCTGTGCTGGAAGTAAGGAACCCAGGAGTACTTCCCAAGATTTAGGCTTAAGTTACATTTCTTTGTTTTCGTCTTTCCCCCCCCCCTCACTACACATGTGAGTACTAAAGGACAGCATTCTTACAAAAAAAAATTGTATTATTTGAGCCATTATGTCTACCTCTAAAATTTGTTGAGCTCGAAGTTCTTTCTCCATTCTGATTTGCTGGATACGCTTGATCTTCTCCTACAAAGGGATGAAAGTTGCTTTTTTGTTTGTTTGTTTTTTAAAAACAGTATGAAGAAAAGCACATTTATGTTTACATTAACAAAAAAGCAAACAGATGTCTCATATGACCCTGAAGGAACCAACACTCACAGCGATGCACAGATGCTCACAGTTAGGTCACAGCAGTATTTTATTTTTTTTACACCTTTAACAGGACCAGGTGACACCGTAAGCAACATTCAGACCTAACAGACAATGGCAGAGATATCTCGGAATGAATTAAAATGGGAACTAGGAAAGAGTGATTTGATGCAATCTCACCTAACCAGATACAGAGATCTAAAATTTTTTATTTTCTACCTTTGTTCTAGTGACTTTTCCATCAACTGTGACACACGGAGGCAACATGCAGAATCTGAGTACTGCTAAAACCCAAAGTACACGAGCCACTAACATCACACCCCCGTAACATGGAAAACGCATTCACAGTTAAGTTGACTTCAGTATTTCCAGATAGAGATTTTGGGCTTTGATAGATTGGGATGCCTCAATTTATAGTCTAGTGGAACTGAAGGGTAACAAGAATAACAAGAAATATAAATGAGCCAACAGCCACAGGCCGACACAAGCACGCTTCATTTCATATAAACACACAAAAAAAAAAGCTTTGAAAGAAACAAGCTAAGTATTCCACAGATTATAATACTCACTCTAATGTATTCTATTCTAAGAATTCTATTATTTATCCCATATCGTAATTTATTTTTCAAAATTTAGTTATGAAATCTGAACAACTGATTTATCAGCGAGGTCACATTTCCCATGCTGTATGGCTTTGCCTGTAAAACAGCAGTAGCCCAAGTTCTTACTGAAAAAAAATGTCAGCACAGTGCTTTAACTTTATTATGTCAAAACTGCTGGTTGAGACAACGTCTAGGAAGCAATCATCACAAAACAAAGCATTCCTAAACATTCAGCTGAAATCCTGAAGCACAGACACCGCCTTCAGAAACAAAGCTTCACTAAGATGGCATGGTAACAACAACCAGCTGACTGCCTACTATACTGAGCAACAACAACTTAGAAAAATCCAGTAAGGACATCAGTTATGAGCAATCATTAGCTGTAATCTATTCCTGCAATATTTAAGGTAGGCTACGACAAAATCAACTTTAGTTAACTATGTTAATGAAGACTTTCACTGGCTTTTAGTATCTGGTTTTCAAAGATGTGAAAGGCCTCCACTGTGACACTGGCTATTTCGAAATCTAAGAACTGGCTTTCTCATAATATTTCTAAATGGGACAGTAAAATCATACATTATTTCATCCTCATTAACTGTACTATGAAGTTAAAAAAATGAAACCAAAACAGCTCCATTTTGGTTTCTTAATTTCCCGTGGAATACAAACGTTAGATGGGAAGGTTCTATAGTGATCTAAATGAAGTGATTTCTGCACAAATCTGAGTAAGATTACAATACAAGTCCATTTCTAAAAGTAACTCAGCCACAAACAGAATTACCCAGAAGCACAAAGCAACTTTAAGGTATGTATTTTATAACAGAGGCTAAAAACAAAGACTGACAAAGGTAAAACTTCACCTCCAAAATTGTTAAATAATTCATCTCTGGAAAAATTGTCAAGTGAAATACAATAGAAAAAGACACCAGTCTTCAGGCTACTCTGAAGATTCTACACCACCTAGGGCACATTTTCCCTGCAAGAGACTTCAGATTTATGCTGTCTGAAAGCCAGGAGGTGCTTTAAATTGGTAAGTCGATGAGATGACTGAAGAAGGTGATACAACAAACACAGTGGAAGTCAAACCTCGAACCCTCTCTTCCCATGTCAAACTTGAAAATTTTATTTACAGCTTTAAAAATATATACTGTATTACGAAATAATTAAGAGATTAATTAGCAATCTCAATTTACCTGCTGCTTCATTATCTTTATCTGCTCCTTTTGCTTCCGCTTTTCTTCAGCTGCCATAATAGCTTTCAGAAACAAATGAAAAGTCAGTATCAGCAGAAAATGATTACGGACAGGTAACTTCACATCCACGGCTTTTCAAACTAATTTCTCACAGGTCTGATACATACCTTGCTGTTTTTTTGCTTCTTTGGCAGCTCGAGCTTGTTCCTGCTTCTGGAGTTTTCTCAGTAGCTTTATTTGTGCTGCCTGTCTAGCTATTTCTGTTACAACAAGGAAAAGTTCATAAAAATAGTGCTAACAATTAAAACACAACTCATATTCCCATATACACCTATGAAGTGAAGAAATAGAAATCAGTTGATTTATTTTTGCACGTTTATCTTGAAAATGTTCAACCACCAATTACTCTGTGGTATATATACCACTATATATACACACACCCACATGTGCACTGTAACCAGGTATACAACAGAAACAGAATAAGAACAGTTTCTACACAAAGTAATGCATTGCTCTTATAGGAGAAATTACTCCATGAAGTGTGAGATAGCATCCAACCAATAATGCTGCTTCGTTTAAAAGCCATTTCCTTTCTTTCTAAAGGAGAAATTATTTGTTACACAGTACAAGATCAACAATTAATTCCGAAATCATGGAACTACTACTTTCCTTATTTGTAACTTCAACTAATTACCTCATCCTGTTCTCTCTAGCTTAAATCACACAACTTCATTCTCTGCTTATTGAGATCAATTCTCTTTCACTCAATCACAAACACAGTGTAAAGGTATTTCTAAAAAGGGTGAAAAAGTTCATATCTAGTAACAATATTGTGTAAGCTGGTAACAGTGGCCACACAGATCTTTTTGTTTATGCAAATTTAAAATGAAAACATCAGGAGCAACCAAAACATTGGATGCCTGCTTTTTCAATCTGTGTAACTAAATAACGCAATCACAGAATAAGCTTTCAGACACTCATCTGTGTGCCCACACTTCTCTTGATTCATATATATTTACTGGCAGTGAAATAAGAAAGGGCTTCAAGAAAAGCATTTGTCAAAGTTCCAAAAGAAAATGTTGTACACTAGTAAAATACACCTATTTGAAGAAAACACCAACTCTCCATGTACTGACACTCTCCCGTGTTTGTGATAGCCGTGAAGTACTCTTTACCTTGAGCCTGCAGCTTTCTTAAAAGCTTCGCATCAGTGCTGTCTAGAAATTCAGTGCTTCCAACGTTTGGAGGTCTGCCTTTGCGACGTCTCATTCTTGATTCCTCTCTAGAATGCTGTCTATCTGGATTTGGTGGTCGTCCTCTACGCCCTTCCATAGCCCTGATACATGGAATGACTTCCTCCTCCTTCAGAAGACACCACTGCATGCCCTTTTAAATTGACACATTTCACAAACAAGTATTATCAACACAGAATCAAAAAATAAAAGACTTCTGACAACAAGAACAGCATACATTTTAAAAGATAAAAATAAAATGTAAAAATACATTTTAATATAGATTGAAATATTTCTCTATATAAAACTTATTAGAACTTCATGTATATAGAAAAACTGGAATAGACTATTTGTATATAGAAAAACTGGAATAGACTATTTGTATATAGAAAAGCTGGAATAGACTATTTGGGTAGTACAACGTTTCAATGATGAACAGAATCTATATATTGACAGTTTATCACTACAAAGCATTTCACAATTGTACTACTATGCAAGATAGTGAAATCTATTCAGTGGCATACACAGTAATTACAAAGCAGCAGTGCCACTGATGCATTACTCTGAATTAATTTAGGCCACGCTACTTAATACTCAACCCATGTTAGAGCAGAAAACAAATTCTGCTCATCACGTAGACAAAGAAATAACTACACAGCTTTCAGAGAATCCACCGCTCAACATAAATGAAAACAAGTCAACGCATAGATCTTTGGCACAAAGAAGAACAAAATGCAGTGGTCTGTCAACAAAAACTGCTCTCTGCATGCTGTGCATCCTTAGTTTTACAACAACTAAACAAACAAACAAAAAACAAGTTCATTTTAATCTTGAAGTATTTAGTACAGTTTAGTTCCGTGTGCAAGAAAATTAATTTCTATACCAAACTGAATGGGAAGAAATCAGAGCTTGTAACTTCTGTCTAAACTAAAAGCTATCGAAACAACATTTTCCAACTTAACAAAGCAATATTACTTCTTTCCCTACAATTACTATTTCTTCACGGAATCTCAAAAGCGAATACTGAAACACTATGTTAGCAATAACTTTCTTTTAACTGAAAAGAAGCAGAGCTTATTGCAGCTACTGAACACAACAGAGCAGTCTAGCCTATGTGACCCTGGTTAAACACCTATGCCAAAATTGTATCCAGGCTGGATGGGCTATGAGCAGCCTGCTCCAGAGGGAGCTATCCCTGCCTACAGCACTGGGTTGGAACTAGATGATCTCTGAGGTCCCTTACAACCCAAACTACTCATATGTTGCTACATAACAGATTTTACCATTTTCACAGTCTTTTGAACACGGTGGGACAAAATGGAAGCTACATATCTTTTAGACTTCACCGTAATTTAGCCTAGAAAGTTTGTTAAAAGGTTTTGAAAATGTCTGCTAAATCAAGAATTCATGTTAGTATCTGATCAAATACATTTATTAAATACATGTCCACAAAGAAATACATTTGCATTACCAAATTTTTCTCATTATGAAGTGCATAAGTACTGAAATAAGCATATGATACATTTTTTGTCATTTTGTCAATTTACTTCTAATTCTATTTCCTTAATTTTCATAATTTTTTAGAAACGCTTAAGTCTGAACCAGTCCCAATTCTGACCATCACAAGAAACCATCTCACACTCAGTTCACAAAGATTCCAAAGGGCTACATTACTACGGTCTTAAATACAAACTGCTCAGAATCACAATCATATCACAACATGTACAGTACATCACTGCAGAGGACTTTTAAATATAATCACATCTACCATTAAAAAAAAGGAGTAATTCTCTACAAATAAACGTGTACACTGCTCTTTTTACTGTTCAGTACCTGCCTTATAGTTTATCAGAGGTTCAGTTTATAAAGCTGAGCAACCTAAGCTAGATTCAATACCATATTTATCATTTACACTAACACTGAACCTATGAACCTGGAAATTTTATGTGACCAAAAAAGCAAACAAACAAACAAAAATGCATTCGAGAAACAAGAAGCTGCAGCCACGGTTCAAGTACCTTGGGCCTTGCAATGGAGATCATTTTGCTTTCGATTTCATTTTCTATAGACAATAATACTAAAGATAACAAACATACAGATCTCTATCTACAAAAGTAAGGCAGACATCTATGAGATCATTAGTACCAGAGATTATGGATGCATGTTACAGCTACACGTAATCCTCACAGAAGAGAAACTAGAAGCTAACAGGAATATGGTTCAGTAAGCATTAACAGCCATCGTTTCAAAAACAGGGAAGAAGGCTACTTAACATCTCACCAGACACTGTGATTTCACAAGAATAGTTTAAACAAGATCCACTGAGAGACCCTGAGTAGACAAACTACACAACAGGTCCCAGGACAACCTTGTATCTGAAAACACACGGATACTGAGACAGCTGAAGGAGGTACTGCTCTTAGAGGTGTGCCAGCTTTTTTTCCCCAAGGCATTCACTGATAGCTGCTGCTGGAGACAGAGCACAGGACTCAACGCACTCCTGGTCTGTACTTGTATGGCCATTCTTACCATATTATACTGAAATTGCTCCGCTTACAGAGGAACAGAATTAAATTCACTGGATTATTATTGATTTTCTGATGACATCTTATTTTTGTTAAGCACAAAAAAAAACCACTGCAAGCTAATGAATATCATTCAATTACCTAAATCTTTTATGAAATTACTGATAACTGAAGGGTGTGGGGAGGAATGAAGCAGCACTTCATAGCGGCACAATATTCATATGGCATTAAGGAAGGAGAGTTTCACCTGGAATAAATACACACTAGTTCACCACTAGTGAGTGTGCTGGCACATGTCAGTTAAGAGCCTGAAGCATGTTTTTGTCTTTCATGAATGACTTCAAAAGGCCACCTCAGAGCTGCCATGATAACATACACCCGATAATCTCAATTCAGTTTTAAATAAACTTTAATGCTTTAAACGACTTGGAACCCAATTGTTGCATTTAAACTTGCAACGTTGCCGCCAACTTCTGTAACTGGTTCAGTGTTAGGGTGGCTGAAACACCACGGAAAAAAAATCTATTGATAAGAGTGCAAACCGAAATCAGAATTTTTATTTCTTATTATCCTTTACTTTACAAGTAGTTGGCACCATCGCTAATTTCAGTTCAGATTTGTCCTCCTCCTTGTAAACATACTACGCAAGCAGAAACTACACTGAGCAGTACCGTGCTGCATATTGCCAGTATCACCTACAGGAATGTGCCCTTCTACCACTCCTCAATTCTCAAGTCTTACTGTACCAAAGAAGGGCAAGATGTGAATGTTAACCCAGGAACTGAAATAGAGGAAGAAAAAGATAACTGAGGAAGGGAACAAGGTTATGGAAGGAATATGGGAAACACACAAACAACCTGACAGGCTAAAAAGGGAACTGATATTCTGACATTTACCATGAATTCATTTGCTGTTCTGTTTCAAATTTATGCAAATATTATGCACTTATAAATGGTATCACAATCACAGAAAACTACAGTGTGATTATCTATCCACACTGCTGTAATAACAAATATCTTTATATTTTAAAGAAGACAATCTGTTTACTTAGAAAAGTCCAAAATCTTTTGCACACATCCTAAAGAAAATGCAACACGAAAAACCTAGAGAAATAAAGCATCAATCAAAGTAATGGTTACCTCAGAATTCTAGCAATAGTTAATTCTTGTGTGGCTCCTGTACGTGGCATCTAATAATTCTGCCACTGTAAAGCATAACCCTGATTTCCCTTCCTTAATGATCTCATGTCTCTTACTGCTTCATGATAAACCAAACACTTGTATGTAAATATGTATTTAAATATGTATTATGTACACATACATATTTACATATTTATGTATGAAGATGAATACACAAAAGCCGTGTGATTTAACGCGTACACAGAAATTATTACCAATACTAGGTTTCTATAAAACAGGAAGACAAGTTTCAGTAAGAAATAACTAAACACTGACTCAGATAAAACACACAACTCTGATTTCCCTCCTTCCTCAGGGTTGGTCTTGAGGCATGCTAAACTCCTGCAAGCTCCTAGTGAAATCACTGCGAAGTGCAGTTTTCAGCACTGCCAGGGATCAAGGCATAAGCAACTCACAATAAATTAAGAAATACGCAGAATTTTTATAAAGAATGATCTAAAAACAATTAATGCTTCAGACTGCAGCAAAAACTACTTAATCCAAAGTTATGTTAATTTTCCTTGGATCAAAGACTTTACTTTTTAAAAAGCGGATACCTGCGGTCCATCTCTGGCTTCATAAAAGTCACCGACTCCTATTTTTGCACTGAAGCTGAAATTGTCCCTTGAGATATCCATAATTCCATTTCTGCTGAGATACTGAAAAAATCACATATTTTTCCACTTCAGCTTGTAAATAATTACAACCCAGCTTTGATGTACAGCTAACTGTGAGTGTAATGCTTTGCATATTCCATCAAGGTGATATACAGACCAAATAAGCAATCACGATGACAAGTTTTATCATCTCCTCATGTCACATATTTTGAAATAAGCATCTTTACTGGAGGAAAAAGTGGCATTCTTTGATTGCAAACATGCTTGGTAGCATGACAACACAGAAGAAAAGAATTTAATACCTTTACTACTTCAGGATACTGTCTCAGCTTCTTCCCGCAAGGTGCAAAATATGCTACTTCCCCCTGAAGACGACCACCGAAGTTTCTAATTCGGGTTTCTCTTTGCCAGCTAGAATAACATGAAATGGATGCATTTAACGATACACTTCTTAAGAAATAAGTAATGCCAATTCCAGAATTTCACCTCAACTGCAAAAGTTGCATTCTAATTTGACAAGATTATTAAAAAACAGGAAGAAAAAGAAATTGTTATGATGTTGATTGTCAAAATTCCGCCTGTATATGAATTTATTTCTATCAAGCTACTTATAAAATACCAGATTTTAGAACAATATTTCAAGGAGTTATTTGAGCCCAGAACTGAAAGCATTAATTTCCAATGGCAAAACTGCTAAAAGGCAAGTTACGTCTGCAAAGGACTAAACTTGATGCATAAATGAATGCAAGAAATAAGCTGACACTTCTAAAGAGATCTACTGTCATCGAGAGTTGAAAGTCTAAACCCTTGTAGACCTTTCACTGTTTTACAAATTCTTGGGGCTGAAATACATCATTTCTTTCCCAACTGATTTTTGAAGGTGTTCTCTCCCCCCACAGAATACCAAGGAGATACGTAACCCACCCATATTCCAGAGGAACACGCAGCTCCCGTTCGTCTACTCTTCGTCTTCTGGACATGCCTAAAAAAGAACTTCTTATTAGCATCTGAGTTTACAAAAAAGAAAGTAACATGTTCCCATACTATAATAAACTTTAAACTTACATCCTGAAATGAAAACTTAAATGATTTTTACACTGTAGACGTTATGTATCTAAAATACCAAGAAAATCAATGCAACTTAGTGTTCTTTGAAAATACTTTTCCCAGTAGTTTGCCTTTAACTTCTTTTTCTAAAACCATAGACAAACAAAAAACGCAATCATACCATGCTAAGCTGCTTGTCTTGCGTATCTCTGTCAGATACTAAATGGATACCACAGCAATGCCATGCACATCTGAATTTCTATGCCAGACAGTTTTTTCAATGCAGAAAATGAAAAAGGATATATTCCTTACTTTAAAATTCCATGTCTGAACAGACTCTGTCCTCAAACTGCACTTTGTGTGAGACTGTGGTCAACCGCCAAAAGCAGAAAAATTATTCCAGCTTTCCAGAATTCAAATACCTTCTGCTGTATTTGGTGCTAATCAAGACTTGAATCAAAAATTCCAGAGAAAAAAAATAACCAAATGTGGGGTTTTAAAGAGTGCTGAACGCTGGTACTTTCCTCAGGTTGTTCCAGAGAAGCGTAGGTTATCAACTATGTTATCTTTGGAAAGATTGTATTTCTCAAAAAGGTACTCTGAACCTTTTCTTTGAAGAAGGTGACATGTCTCTTGCCCACGCGAATGGACACGAGAGAGTACACCTTCCAAACTAGCTCAAACACAGTTGCCACAGTGAGGAGTGTTCTATGATGGAATAGCACAGGTTTCCAATGGACATGTCCTAGGAGATGTGGAAGCAACAGTTACACTCCTTCTCAGGAAACACCACGGAGCTGCCCATGCCTGGCTACCAAACTTCCTGGATACACCACTGCACTCTTAAACTAACAGTACCTTCACATTACTTTGAACAGTAATGGTAGAGGGTGAAAAATTGTTTGTCCAAATACAACTGAATTGAGAAAAAGCTGAGTAATGAAAGTCTCAGACATGGAGACCACACACCTCTTCAGCACCTGACTACCTTTAGGTGCGATGGACTCGAGAGCCTTTTAATGGCATTATAGCCATTCTTAGTAGGGAAAAGAAGTGCTGAACCCAACCTAAGCAGACAAAAATAATGCTCTGAACCTGCCATCTCCATACACTAGTAACAATAACCTAGCAGCCTTTTAAAAGCATCATAAACCAACTCAAATTTCTGAGAAACAAAACCATCTTTGTACTTTTAAGAATTATTCCCAATATACGTGAACTCTTTTACCAACTGTGTCATTCACCTGCCTGTTCCTGGAAAAGTCAATCACGTATGCCTTTCAAGTTAATGTACTTGATGACATGGCATCTTCTTCTATTCCACTGAATCAAACTACTAAGACCAGTATATGTGTGGATCTTGCAATTAAAAACTTACTTTACTTGTGTATTAATAAAATATCAAGTTCCCAATTCAAAGCAGTAAATATGCAACTTGATTTGTTACTGTACAAACTGAGAAGTCTGTCTGACTTAAAAAAAATAAAAAAAAAAAAAAAAAAAAAAAGAAGCAGGCTTTTCTGCAGCAGTTCTAATTACTAAATCTTTCAAATTAGTTATCCAGTACAGAATCATAAACATCACAGGAAAAGGCTATGATTTCCCGTAACTTGCTAAAAAATAACTGCGTGATCTCTACAGTCTAAACATTACTAGCTGAGAGTAATATGTGAAAGAGCTTTAGCATAATAAAAACAAAATTTAAATATTACTTCCAACTTTCTCTTAAGTACGAAGTTACATGGAAGAAGGTGTCCTAGACTGAGTGTAACATTAAGTTTCTAGGTACCTGTAATCCTGCTGAATGATTTCAAGGACTTCTGCAAACCCTTGTGAAAAGAGCACCTGATACCAATGTTTAAAATACTTTTCACAGGAACTTTTACAACACATGTCACTGAGGTGTTACACTGTATTATGTAAAAAGACATTCAGATACCACAGTGTGAACTTGGTGTAAGAGCAGGTGGTGCTGTCCCAAGAAAAACTGCAGGCTGGGTCTCAGGACATAAGGCAGATGGTGCAGAGCTTGGGGTCTTTGCTACTTGCAGATTCAGTGGAGTGGAATGAGCTGCAGGACCAATGGAAGAGCTCTTCATGGAGGAAGCAGTTTTCTTCAGTTTCAGTGGAGTTTTTTCCCCCTCAGTGTCTGTATCTGACTCATCTTGATCCTTATCATCCTCATCATCTTCATCTTCAGACCCATCTGTATCTGACTCAGAATTACTGTCAGACTCTATTAAAAAAATACACAGCAAAAGACAGATTAAGACTAGCTAATTAACAGCAAACACACTTAAGGTTTAATACTTGTGACGTCTGTGGTCTTAATAAATAAGATTTCCTGACTTCAAAACTTTTCTAGCATTTCTTGAATAGTATTAGGAGGTTATAATGAATCAGCTAAACTCCAAAATGACTAAAATTATGACAGCAGAAAGTAGTTCTGTGTTACAGTGCACTATTGTTTCCCATGAGGAGAAGAAAGACAGAAATAGAAGTGTTCGAAGGGACTGCTTACCATAAGACAAACTACAGTAGATTGCCCTGCAAGCCTGGCAGCAGTTGTGAACTGCCACGGGAAGGGCAACTACACAAGCTGTGAAATGCTGCAGAAAAAGGAGAAAGCAAACTGTGTAACTGGGTGCAGAGAGAGAGGTGTCAGAAATGGGGGTGTGGCAATCTGGGCAAAGTTAGAGATAAGGTAAAGGATAGACAGGATCAGGAATGGAAAAGTGGCCACAGTTCTGAGGACAACAGAAGGTTTGAATACGTCAAGGGTAAGAAGAGAATAACTGTGGAGCTGGACACAAGGGATGCGGGCACACATGGGAAGGGAGAGACAGGGAATATAATGTACTCTTCAAAACAAGTCTTGCCTTTCTGAATCGCTTGAGTCTTCAAAAACAAATCAGAAAGTTAACTATGAATAATGCAGCCTTTACAACTGTCCTGGTATGATTGTCCAAGCTCGTTCACTGCTGTGCTCCTGAATAAAGTCTAGAAATAAATTTTGTTGTTTTTTTTTTTTTCCATTTTTTACCAGTCTTGAAAATTTAAAGGCTATTTTGTTTAGTGCCTCTCTGGCTGAGGAAGGATGCTCAGCAGACGGGTTCTACCTAACAGAATAACTACCCAACAACCAGCCCACCCTTCGCAGTCCTCTCCTGTGCACCCCACCATCAAAACAGTACACAGATTGGAGGTTGGGAGATTTATCTGGATATTAGTTCTCTGACAGCCTTTCCAGAAGGCCCATGAACCCTGCTTACCAGGACAGCTGAAAGAATACTTGCCATGCAACCAAGTACCAGAATACCCAGAACATGATTTTGGATGTGACACAAGGAAGGACTGAGAGGCATGCTCTACGTTCTGTGCTGTCAGACACTGGGTGGGCCATGCTGCCTCAACACTGCCCTCCCCTCTTTCAAAAAAACTGTGGGAAATGCATGTTTTCAACACACACAAAAAGAAGTTTCTGCTTTTCCTATTAAAAAATTTAAACCACCTGATTGGCTATCATCAGAATCATCATCTTCATCGTCCTCATCTTCATCTTCATCGTCGTCATCATCATCATTTGAGTCGTCAGATTCTTTACTGCTGGGGGCATCTGAGTCTACCCCTCTGAACTGCTCCACCACCAGTTTTGCAGAAGGAAGGCGGTGCTGTGTTTTTACTGCATTTACTGCATTATTGCTGACCAGTTTATCCTTTCCTGAACCAGGTAACACAGGAGAGGTAGAGGGCACAACAAGTGTCCGGTTACCAGCTGTTTTTTTCCCACATGCACTCAAGTTCACTGGCAAAGAAAAAGGGGTACTGCTAGCAATGGCTACACTTTCATTGATCTTGGGTTGGGATTTCTGTTTTGTAGTAAGTGCAAGAGGAACTTCCTGGATGACGCTCTGAATAACTCCATTGGGTTGGTGATTACCTAAAAGTGCATTTGTCAGGAATGGATTAGAATGGTTGTTTTCCGGAGATGTGAGTTTTTGATGAGCTGGTGAACTAGATGTCGGTTTTGAGCTTGACAAAGATGCAATAACCTTCTTCAGGTTCTTAGATGATTCCTGTTTCTTTTGCTGTGCTGCTGGGAACGTCTGTTTGTATTGTTCCTAAAGAAATAAGGAGAAAGAGGAATAAACTCTGATTTATCTGATTTTTTGTTTTTTCAGACAGATCAACTCTATTAAATACCTGCTTTCAGAAAAGCTCTTTTTAATAGAACATAAGTGCTAGCTACAAAAGAAGAGATGAATAGCTACAAGTTCTTTGTGTCTCTCTAGTAGCTTTCAGTATAAATCAAGTAGGACAGGATGAATTTATGATGAAGCTGATATTAAATTACAAAGGGAACATTTATTCTCTTTCTGCATTGCTCTGGATGGCAAGTTTCATGAAGAAGTTAAATACGATCTTAAACAGAAACAAATACACTACACTTAAGTAGCTATGAAGGGATAAAATCACTTTTTACTCATTTCAATGTATTAAATCTCTTCACGGAATGGTCTATTTTAAAGCCTGTGGTAAATGCAACCCGCTAATGGCTATACAACCCTAGCCAAAACCCAATAGAAGTTCTTAGCACAGGAAACTTTCATACAGAAAACTGCAAGAAAAAAAAAGTTACAGCTCAAAACTGTGATATGCAAGCTTCTCATTCCTGAAGATAAGTAATTCTTGAATATCTTCACGTAAAGTTTAAAATGATATAGTGGACACTAGAGCTTCAGAAGCACACGCATGTGAAGCTTAGACTGCATTCTGTCTCCAAATTCTTCAAAAAATATAGAAAGTGCTCTTTGATTAAAAAAACAAAATTACATCTTAAATCAGTTTGAAAATAAGTCAAATACATTCCTGGAAAAGCTACTACTTAAAACTAAACGTGAAACAAAGATCTATAAAACAGATATTCATGCAGTGCATATTTCCAGTAGAATATTATAGAAATAAAAACACCAAAAAAATGGGTGACAGATCACCACTTAAAGACTCTCAACCTAAATTTGATACCAAGAACCACTTCCAATCAAAAAGATAGATATTTCCACGACTACATTTACAAATTTCAGATCAATGATCAGTTCATTTAAACTCTGGAAGGAAGAAACAATTTGTTTCCATTCTAGGAAAATAAAAAACAACAGATGCTAGAAATACTTTACAGTCCTTAAATCATGAGTTATCTGTGAATCAGGCTTCGCTTTTCACGGACATTTCTTCTAAGGTGTTTCAAAATATGAAAGGTCTTGACAAATGTTTCATACACACACACACCTCCTCCCTAGCCTGAACATTTCTAATATTATACGTTTTTATTCCCATCCAATCTCCACCAAAATCAAACAACAGAAATTTTGAAAACTCACTGCTAGACAACAAAAATGATTCTACACCATAATAGTACATTAAAAATCAAAGTACAAAAATCAAAATGAAGTTTTGTAAGCAACAAAACTGTTAGCATAGGTATGTATAAACATACTGCAGGGTCCTGATCAGTAAAAAGAATTTTTACTGCAAAGGTTATACTGAGTTTTAATAGTTAATCCATGATCATCCTCCCATCTGTAAGGAACAACCAGGACAGAAAATTAAATTTATAAATAAATTCATATTCCAGATATGGAAAATATCTGGTATTTTGAATAAAACAGCATTTTGATCAAAACTTTGAGAAGGAAAGCTAAAAATGTCCATACAGTTTCCCCAGGAGTGCTCTTCTCATTTTTATCTATGATTTAGCTGCTCGTGGTTATTTAAGAGGCACGACAAAATCTCTGTCAGCATGGAAGGGAAGAGAGAAGATTACAACCCTCCTAAGCTTCCGTGCAGGAGCCTACACCATCTTTAAGATATCCTTTTGTTTCCAGGGCTTACTGTACCACAGATCTTATAATAAAAAAATTACTCACGTGTACTTCAAATAAAATATTCCAAATTAGCAACAGAAGACTGGAGACCACCTTCAAAGTAAACATTACACTTAAAAGAGTTTGTTATTTAAGTTCTGTTAAGCAGACAGCACAGGTTACAACTAGAACAGTGGTTTTTCACTCACTCGTTTTGACCGTACATCACTGATCAAAGGGATGGATTCTTCAGAGGTATTCTTATTCCCTGCTTTGAGAAGGTCAGGAGAAGGAACTATGATTTTTAAATAAGTTTCCTTTTTGGCTTGATGTACCAAAGACAAAGGTTTCACATTGGGAACCAATCCCGTAGACTGTATTACACTTGTGTGTTTGTTCACAGATTCCTCCTTCGCCTGAGAGCTTTGGAAAATAAACGGAAGTTGCTGTGACAAAACCTGAGGCTGCTTCTGCTGGGACTGGAATGATGAATGAGTCTGGGAATCAGACAGAAGAGGTATCTGCTGGTGTGTTCTCTTTTCTTGGGACTTCTCATGGGGTTTTTGCCCATCAGTTTTCATATCTTTTACACCACTATGCATTAGCACCTGTAAAACACAGATTTATGAACATACATGTTAGATTAATTAAAGATGATGGAAAAAAATAAAACATCCATCCAAAAGGAATAATTATACTCTTCTTGGCAGAGGATGAATAATACTCATTTAAAAATAAATCATGGGATACATTTAGGTTTTTTTCTTTCCAAGATAATTTCAGCATGTGAGGAAAACAGACAGTAGAGCAAGAGTATTAAAACACGATTGCTTTTAAAAAGTAATCTGACAGTAAACAAGTTACCCAACTTTATTATTCTAACCTTGTTCTTCTTTTTGTTGTCAGGAAAAGTAGCCATTTTACTAGGAAAAAAAGCAACTGCCAAGCTTCAGTGCATTGAAAAGACATGCTTTTAACACAGTACCAATGCACAGCACCTCGCTTGTTGGTGCTCTGGGTTGTTGGTTTTGTTGTTGTTGTTAGCTGTTGTTGTTTTTTTAAATGTATTTCACACTTCATAGCAAAATAAACCTCTTAGCCCCTCAATTAAAAAAAAAAAAAAAAAAAACACGTACAGGAAAGAAAGGGAGAGAAAAAATAAAACAAAAAACTTAGAAACCAAGTGAAAAACAGCATTCCTAACATTCATTAATATGTGGGTAAATAATTATTCTCTGGTAAAACACCAGATAATTTTTTTCCACGAACCATTTCCAATGACAAGACTGCAAGCTGTAGAGAGACGTCATACCTTGTTCTTGTTTTCGTGATGTGCTTCATTTTCAGAATCAGATTCATCATCTTCACTCTCTTCAACACTCTGGTCCTCCTCCTCCTCTTCATCTTCCTCCAGATCATCAGAATCACTGCTGCTTATGCCTTCACTTGATGTGTCTGATGAGGAGCCTGAATCACTGTCACTGTTACTGGAGCTTTCTACTGCTTTTTTTCTGGGTTTCTACCGGGAAGATGACCGCTTTGTTAATGGTTTGGCTTTAATTTGATGTATCATCTTACTTTAAAACAAAATACAGTAAGATTCTAGAGTAAAGGAGCCTGTAATCCCTTAGTAGAATTGACTGTCTAGGCAGTCTAAACAGGGAACTAAAGAGAAGGAAGTAATTCTCAAGGCGATGAAAACGAAACAAGGGCCACTAGGTTTTGCCACAATGGTTTTTAGAGCACATAAACTGTAGATCAGTTGGCACCTCCACATTTCAAAGCAATGTATTAGATGGAAGCGCAGAAAACTGGTCTGGAATTCAGGTCTAGAAATCCAAAGAATTCACTGCTTTCAGAAATTTCAAAAGCTAAAGGCTTTCTTGCAAAGTAACACAGAAAGCATACCACATATTGGATTCATCAACAAATTTCAGAGACACGTTTCTTTAAATTACATTATTTGTAATTTCACAGTGTTTGCTACATTTTGGATGACTAATTCCAAAATGTGGTGTTCAAGAAGGCCAAAGCTATTCTTTCTATAAGTTTTTTTTATTAACACACTGAAGAATTTTAATGTCTTTAATTGATCAGATGGCTGCCCAAGTTTTCTGACTTTTCTTTCTTCTGATAAAGTGAACTCCAGAAAAGCTTTTTCAAAGCCTAAAGACTTAGTTCAACTTCTGAAATTTTGTTTTAAACTACAAGAAACATAATAACGTAGTTAAATAATCACTTCTCTTATGAAGACAGGCTGAGAAAGCTGCAGGTGTTTGGTCTGCAGAAGAGAAGGTTGTGAGGAGACCTCACTATGGCCTTCCAGAACAACTCTGTGCACGGCCTGATAACAAGAGGACAAGCAGGAATGGTTTTAAACTAAATCGGGAATATTTAGGTCAGATATGAGATGGAAATCCTTTCCCAGAAGCAGGGAGCCCCTAGCACAGGCTGCTCAGAGGAGTAGTTGTGCTCTATTCCTGGACGTGTCCAAGGCCAAACTGGATGAAGCCCAGGGCAGGCTGAGCTAGTGGGGGTCAGCCAGCCCAGGGCAGGAGCTGCAACTGGGTGACCTTTAAGATCCCTTTCAAACTAAGCCATTCTGTGATTCTATGATTCCAATATGTATTACTGTTCACATATTTTACCTTATCTTTGATTTTGTCTGCTCTGGTGTCCAAAATCTGAACTTTGCTTTGCTCCTGGTTGTATTTGCGGCCTCCTGCTCCTGAGGTTATAGCTTTCACTTGCCCTGGAGATGTTGCAATACTAGTGGATAGTACAGATGTGCTGATCCCAGATGCTGCAGTGGTACTGTTCCCATTCAGTGATCCATTTATACCTAAAGATGACAGATTTTACACAACGATACTTGAAAAATCTAAAACAGCAGACAGTTTTGTTCCAGTCACAGTAACCAAGTTTCCATACTCCCTTAAGTAGAAACTACTCGCAGCCAATTTCTGTCATACATTCAAAAACATATCATCTAAGAATCAGTCTGAATTGCCCAAAAATTTATTCTAAACCACAAAACGCAGAGCACTCACCATCTAAAGTGCAAATAAAAGTAATGCTGTGAAGAAAAATAAAATCTGAAATCTACACAAACCTCGAGTTCAGTTAGGGGCAGAATAAGATTCTCCAGAAAAAGATTAAAAAAAAAAAGAAACACTACATCTCGCAGAACAGTCTGCTTCAGATTGTGAACAATCAGCTTCAAAGAACTTCAGTAAGCCCCCTAAATCCTGGAGTTGTGCAACGTAAAAAACGAGGGGGAAATAGGGAGTAAAAGTTGCAGGAATACTATCTGAGATAACATTTTTTTCCAGTTTGCTTGCTCCCTTGTCGAAAAGTATGTTTTCTAAGAAAATGCCCCTACCTCCAACAGTCCTGCAATCCTTGATTCTGAAATACAAACCAGGTCCTAAAACAAAAAATTACCAAAACTACAGAAAAAAGCCTTGTTTGTACATAAAACACATATATGTTACTATCTTCAAGAGATGTAAAATACTGAGTTTAACTGCAAAAAATGGAGTCCAACTCCGCTGGTTTTATTGAGATCATAGCCCTGTCCTTTCCCTCCATATAACCCCCCCACCCAGTAAGCTACTTTATGCTTCCTATTATGCAGGACTGACTCAAAAATATATAAAATTTAAATTATTTGTTTACCCTATAAATATGAAAAGGAATATATTCCCTACTGTTCAACCTAGAGAAAAGAAGGGGTAAAAAAAATACATTGTTCTTGAAAGCCCATATACTTATGTTTCACGCTTCACTGACAGAATGAATCAATAGAGAACTTACCAGGAACATGAAACAAGAAGTAAAGCTCAAATTCTACATCACGCAAGCCCACAATCATTCTCCCAATAATTAAGGCCATTACCTTTTTCTAAACTGCCACGATTACTTTTTCCTGCAGTTCTTGAGTGGAATGGAGCAGACTCATGGTTCTGAGCAGGAGGTGCGAAGAGAGGCGAAATGCCCAAAAGTGGTGGGAAAAAAGCTGCCCCAGAGCGAGAGTGAGAGTCTGCTGTTCTCCACCATTCTGCACCACAAAGCAAACAAAAAACAAAATCCAGCTTTACCAATTACACATTAATATTTCTGTAAGAATGTTCTGATGCAGAATTAAGAGCAGACTTATTAAATTCTGATGGGGAGTTTAAAAAAAAAAACAACACATGAATATACATATGTAACACTTAAGAGAACAACAGACACATCACATAACATGAATTTCTTGTGGCAATTCTGGCTATAAATCTTTTAACCACTGAGGTAAAGTTAACAATTCAGTTTTCCTTACACAATGTTACGTATATTCTTTCAACTTTTATAAGGACCTCATAAACAAGATGGAGACTGACTTTTTACACTGCCTGTTAGCGACCAGACAAGGGGGAATAGCTTTAAACTAAAAGAGGGGAGATTCAGGTCAGATACAAGGAAGAAATCTTTTAGCCACAGGGTGGTGATGCCGTGGCACTGACCCAAGCTGTGGTGCCCCATCCCTGGAGGTGCCCCAGGCCACGGATGGGCCCTGGGCAGCCTAAGCTGGGGGGCAGCCAGCACACAGCAGGGGTGGAGTTGGGGGGACGGGTCCCTTCAAATCTAACCGTGCTGTGGTCCTTAATACATTCTGGAAACAAATAGGTAACAGAAAATTGTATGACAGTGATCACAACAAAATTAAATTGCCAGTATTATAAAATGGATTAGCATTCACAGGTTTCTTCATTATTAACCCAACAACCTTTTTCAATTAGAACTGAAAAACTGAAGAAAAAAAAAACACCAACAACAAGAGAAACAGCTTTAAGTTACCACTACAGGTTTAGCTCTGAGGTCTACAGCAAATAAGAAAAAAAATGGATCTGAAGTAATTCACCGTGCAAGCACTTAATCCCAAAAATTCCAGCTACACTATAGGAGCTGGATCCTAATTCTGCTCATTTTTCCTGTAGCATCTCTACAAAAATCACCTGCTTCACAAACAGCAGTGAGGTTACTTTGCAGCATGCTGCTCATTATATATCCAATCGATAAATATTTAAAAACTTGCTAAGTGTTTCAGTTTTCTTCTCTTGAAGTTTCACCTTAGATCATCACTTGTACTTACTTTCCACCAAAATTAACTTACACTGAGTTGCTGCCATTTTTACAACTTCTAAGTTTTAAGCTTCTTTAATGCAACAGTACTGTTTAAAATACTTTTCCTAACCTTTTCTGTACATTTCTGAGGTTCTGCGAGGCTACAGTGACCATATTTTATTTTGCTTATACGGTATTGCTAAGCAGTCTTTGAGCAGGTAAATATCCATTCTTAACACAGAAGCACAGGCTTCTGTCATTACAGCAGCCCAAAAGGAGCACACAGGGATGCTTGAGCAGAGGCACAGGATTAGGTGACCTCCAGCAGTTCCTTGCAACTTTAACCACTCTGTGAGGAAATCAGGTTAAATGTTATAAGAGCATCAACACTAACATTACTTTTGAGTTTTTATACTTCTGCATCAGACACAATTCTTTCAAACTTTGAAAAACATTAAGACAAAAATGGAACAGCACACATGGTCAGGCAGAAAGTAAAGCTGGAGGATGTATTTTCCAACAAAGACTTGCATATTCGAAAAGAAGGAAAACAGGGAACCTGAAAGTATTAAACTCTTAAAAGCTGCAAGGGAAAGCTGGCAGGAGACCTGCACAGATGAGCAACACACTCGTGGGTAAACACAAAGGGAACAAAAAGGTTCAATAAATGTGGAGAAAAGGCTTATCCACTTGTGAAGAAGAAAACAATGTTGTCAGGGTCTGCAGGGATGCAAAGTACAAAGCTATGGTCCACTGGGATCTAAACCTGGCAAAAAGGATCAAGGATAAAAAAAAAGGCTTTTAAAGTATGTCGGTAGTAAAAGGAGAACTAGGGAAAATGTGGGACCACTACTGAGTGAGGAGGGTGCCCTGGTAAGAGGGAACACTGAGGTGGAGAGATACTGAATGGTTTCTTTGCTTCAGCCTTTACTGCTATGACTGTCCCTTGGGAAGCAAGGGGTGATGGCCTAAAACTGGAACATACGAGGTTTCCATGCAGGAGAACTTCCTCGTAAGGGTGACAGAGCACTGGAACAGGCTGCACAGAGACGCTGTGGAGACAATGTGATAATGTGATAAAAGGCCTGAAGCATTCTTCCCTGTGAGGAAAATCTGAAAGATCTGGGACTGGTCAGTCTGCAAAAGAGAATGCTGAAAAGAGATCTCTCAAGCATTTATAAATACCTAAAGTGCAGGAGTCAAGTCGGTGGGGACAGACTCTTTGGTGGCAACAACAGAATAAGAGGCAACAGACAGAAGCTGGAACAGAAAAAATACACAACCAGTGCTGTCTGCTACCTTATGTCTATATCTGATTTATCCATAAAGTAGAAGCCATCACTTTTTATTTCTCCAGTATTTAAAAAGATGAACAGAAACAAACAATTGTTTGCTTGTAACAATAAACTGAGCTGTAATGATACTATCCTACAAAACATCAGCCTGTCTAACAGTTTTATAATTCTAGCATTTCTTTTTTAAGTGTTTGTTCTTCAAGTTACTAACCTTCTGTAGACATGCTCCACATACTGAAACTTTAAACTGCACTTAATGTTCTTTACTTAATTCAAATAGGCCAAATATTTTTGAGCACAGCTTAGAAATTCTACTAGCCACTATACAGACAGAAGACCAAAAGCATCACTTTACAGGAGAAGATCCATCTCAACAATGCAGACCTCTTAGTAAAGGACCTATAACTGTGAATGCCTTTGTTAATATTAATAAACTTCACAGTACAATGCAGTATGTAATAACAAATAATTGACCAATGCCCAAAAACACAATGCATCAGTGCACCAACTTGCAGACATATAAAAATATTCTAACATTGTAAAGGGCATTCCAGCTTAGACTGCAGTGTAGAGAATTGCTTAGAGTGACAGAAATTGCTGTGTGCTTTCCACTTTTCTGTGCTGCATTTTAATCACCGTAGTGCAACTAAAATTTGTCTTCTACATAACTCCCAGTTACAGGACTCTAGACCTTCCCAAGTGTATGCACGATTTCATAGTACTAGTGAATGTCTCATAGTGTAAAACTTGAACTGATGGAAAAAGCTGGATAATGGTTTATATATACACAAGTAACAACCATCTACTCTCACAGCTGGCTAAAGAAAACAGTTCAGTGGAACAGAGAAAAATATCTGCTATGTTAAACAAAGAGCAAACCACTGACTATCTCTAAAACACTCAAAATGGAGAAAAGAAAGTGCATCATTTTAACAGACTCTGAGTATGCCCTCACAGAAAGAAGTACAGATAACATACTCTGATGTAACTGTAATAATTCCATCTCTAACCTTCCTCCGTAAATAGTAAGACAAGTTGGTTGTGAACTAATTTTGTAAAAACGTACAAAAAATATTTTAAATTGAAAACAGACTGAGAAAACCACCCTCTAGTGGCAAACACAAACCAGCTACACTTGAATGCTGAGAACATCGTGCATATTCAAGAAGCTGATTAGTGAATTTAAATCTGAAAGTGGCACTGAGTCTGCTAGATCAATTTGTAAAATGATCCCCATACTTTTGGGAACTGAAAAGTTCTCTCATGTTTAAAAGAGCTGATTCTAAATCACTTTGAATGTACTATGTAATATATATATATAAAATACAAATTTCCCTCGTCAAAATAAAAATCATGGGTGAGATCTTCTATTTGACCTCATAGTTATCATTTCATTACTAGTGTTAACAACCACTAAGATCACACTGCAATATGCAATTGAGTTATTCTTACCACCCGTGTTGATTGTGGAACTCAAGGACGCAGCTCCCGTGGTAAGGCCACTCTTGGAAACCGCAGAAGCTATGGAAGGTGTAGAAGACACTGGAGATGAAGCAGCTGCACTAGAGGAGACTGACGATGACGTTAACCGCTCTCCAGACTCCATATCTACAAAAGAGACAAAAGTCTATTTTCTACAGCAGGAAAAGAAATCACAAGTAGATGGACTACGGAAGTGTCTGCGCTGACCATGTCTCATGAGCTGTACTCAGTTTCCTGTGAGACCTTCAGGTGAAATCTACACCACAGGAACAGCACTCAGTCAGGAATCCAGTATAACTGCAGCAGTCAGGAAATTACGTACAGCTGTTCAGAGCAACATCACATTTGGATCTGAATGCTGCACAGTAAAATCTGTAACATTAACTGCTGTCTCCAGAAGCCTTGTCAGAGCCTTGGGAGCACGAGCAACTGCCCCAACTGCCCCTGCCCCCTGTGCACAGCCAGCAGACCAGGCACCGAGTAAACCGCCCCAGTTACGGCTCTCCCTTGGATGAAACTCAGAATACATTCTCAAATGCTGCATAATGTCGGGCAAGAAATGCTATCTGCCCAACTCATACCACAGAAAAAAAATGGCTCTATCAGGCATCCATCAGGAAACACAGCACTGCAGATGGTAACTTAATGCTAAAACAACTGAGGTCTGCTTAACAAGCAAATATTTAAATACAAGAATGTAAACGCTTAGGTAATAATAATACATCTATATGCACTGGCAAATTTCCCTGTACTATCTGTTATTCTACGCGCGCTTATCAAATTTATACATGCGTATTTAGCAGTCGACATTTTTATTTTGGATGAGAACTCCATCTACTGCTACTTTCACCACTGTTGAGTTCAGTCATGAAAGGCTGGCACTCCCAACCCACCCCATCAACACAGATTTAGGTAAATAATTTCTTGTGAATATGCAAACAACTTCCATCCAAAACGCTCTCCTTTCCAAAGCTGCAAGGCTGAGACAGCTCATCTGCACAAGATGCTCCTTTCAAGTGAAGAAAATTTCAACCAGGTAACAAGAAAAGGACCCATAATATAATTTGCTAATGGAAATGCTGTGGAATCTGTTCACCTTGAGAAGATAAGCACTCAGGCCTGAAACAGAAAGAGGAGGACAATCCTCAGAAGCTCAGTGAAGTCACAGTTACAAGGTTATATAGAAAGAGCCGAGACGACGGGCGTCACGTGTTTGGTGTGCTACGTGTTTGCTTGACACCACTTCTAAACAGATCCGAAACAGCAAGCGAATACTGGCACCACCTAAAACGGATGCAGAGCCACAGCAATGTCAGGACTGCAAAGGCTGAAATGACACTATCTGAAGACCATTCAAACTCAAAGATTCTCTGGCACTGGTTTGTTAAGAGCTCACAAGACGCAATATCAGCCAGATTCTCACACCAAAGAAATTTCTAGTAATGTCAGAGCAGCTGTTTCAGAGACAAATCACCACAGAATTTATACTGACTTAGGATTAGTATCAGTTTCTAAGAATCATATTTTTATATGACAAGTTCACCTTAAAAAGATTAGAAACATACATCCAGCTTGCATACAAAGAAGTTAATTTTCCATTCCCCACATAACCAATCTTTCCACATCCTGATTACAAGACTTGGATAATCTGTTCTTCTGCAACAGACCCTACTACTCCACATCTTCTTCTGCAGAAGTGAGATGGCAGCATTTTATACTACAACTTAAATTTGTGAAGGTGCTGATGAAACTGCATTTGTTACTACCTCAGCCATTTTCAAATTCAAAGTACTAAACAATATTTGTGAACAGATAATATTTCTAAATATAAAACAAAGATTCTCCCTCAGGAAAGACCTGAAGTAGAGAGCTAACCAGTAGCCACATTAGAAATCCCATGACAATAATAGGTTGAAAATCAGTGATGAAGAACAACAAAAAAATGTGCAAGTGGGCAAGTTCTTAAGCAAAGTTTTGTCTGCTGCTGTTATGTTTTGTGTCTTGGTTCTGCTACTTTGTTTTTTAAAGAAAACAGCTTCCTCAGTTCTACCCAATATATGCAACAACTGGAATGTTAAAATGAACCATGAACATTACTTGCAGTGTTTCAGTTATTTGAAAAACTAGCTTATATTTAAATATATACAATAAAAAGGAATATAAGGTAGCGAACATTCTATTTCTTCTAATTTCGATCCACACAACAGATTTGCATCTCATTTGTCCAGTAATAAGAAAATCTGGTGATCTTTAAAACTGAGTTAATAAAATGCATTGCTTCTCAGCAAAATTTTTAGAGAACACATTTCACTGTTACTTACAATTCTGCTAAGTTCAAATTAAATATATGAAAATATGTGTACGTGGACATCCCGTAAGTATTCTCTAGAAATAGCAAACCCTGACCCTTGGGGCATTTACAACGCATTTCCTGATACAGTAGTATAGTTTACACTAGGGACTCAAAGAATTACTTTCTGCTCTACTCTTAAAATTGAGTTGTGTTAGGACTCCCAGTACTAAGAACATCAAGGCCCCAGTTTCCAAACGTTGCTAGAAGCAAAGAAAAGGGGGTGATGATTAATATGGTATAGAAGCCTAATAGAAACAATTTACCTTTCCTCTACATCCTAAAATCTAATTTACCCTTTAATACAAAAATGTTAACAGTCCAGGAAAGAAAACCTGAAGAAAATGTATGCTGTTAAAATCAGGCGAGAAACACACTTCCCAACTAAGTTGCCATTTGTAATGTGAGGGAGAAGAAATGCAGTAACCTCCAAGTGCCCAACTCATTCACAGGGAATTCAGAGCTGGTGCCACAGGAATGCCCTGCTGATGATACACTTAGCTGTTAAGTACCACCTGCTAAGAGGGAAGCAAAATTAACATCTGACTATCACACGCAACATACCATTAACAGCTGACGTACCCAAGGGTTTTGAGCACTTTCTCATCTTTTTAATGGTAATATCTATGTATACAGCACCTGGTAAAATAACCACAAATAACTTTGTCCTCCGTATCTTACTCTACAAGACAGATACCAAAGGAGAAAATAACCAAAAATAAAAATTCCATTTCAGTTAGTATGAAGAAAAAAATTTTTGCCTACAGTGGTAACTCTAAGTAGCAGTGAAAGGAACACTAATTACAAAATAACCCTATTTTAAGCAAAATTTAAAATCAAAGCAGAAGTCACATACACAAAGTAGATCCACAAACTCTATTACAGCTTTGTGACCTTCAGCAATCCAATGGATGGAACACCTCTCCTACGAGGACAGGCTGAGAGCTAAGGCTGTGCGGCCAGGAGAAGAGAAGGCTGCGAGGTGACCTGAGCGTGGCCAGCCAGTACCTGAAGGGAGCTACAGGAAAGAAGGACACAGGCTCTTTAGCACCATCTGTGGTAATATATCAAGGCGAAATGGTTTCAAGCATACAGAAGGAAAAATCAGGTCAGATAAGGTAAGTCTTTTACAGTGAGGGTGTAGAGACACTGGAACAGGCTGACTACAGCTGTGGCGGATGCCCCATCCTGGCAGACTGGATCAGGTCCGGGGCAACATGACCTAGCTGTGATGATCCTGTGCAATACAGGGGAGTTGGACCAGACAGCCTTTAAAAGATTCCTTGTAATTCTACAGATTCTATGACCTTCTGGTTCATCAGCTGCAGCAGTCAGTGCCCACGACCTGCTTCCCAAGCAACTATCCCCACTTCATCAAACCTCAGCTGGATTTCATCAAATCTTACTGGATTTGTTCAGCATCTATCGACATTTGATTTATCAAGATGAAGCAAACTCCAATAAGCAATAATAGTTTCCTGGAGTTTCATAAATGCTGTCAAGGAAGATTAGTAACATTTTATATCCAACTATTCAAGATAAACTGATAAGGAAAAAGGAAAACTAGAAGACTATTTTATCTGACAGCACAGAGACTGACAAGGACTGGGACATTGGAGAAATCACTTTTTCTTTCTGAGGAGAACTTTTAATTAAACCAAATTACTTGCCATAAACAACTGTTTAAAAATAAACACTGAACTGACTCACTGAAGTTTATACGCTTAATTTGGAACATTTGACATTTCTAGACAAATCTAAACACTACTGACATCTGACTGAAACGAATACTTTCATTAAGAAGAGTTTAAATTACTGCCCATGTAAATATGTTTCACACTGTTACTCAAACCGTATTCAATTAGCATCAACAGATAAATTAAACATGCTCTTAAGACAAAACACAAATTTAGAATTCTTGTAACGAGTACCCAACATTTATAATAAAAAATTACACAGGAATTTTTATTTACATTTAACACAAATTCCTGTCCCCACAGCTGAAAAGCTTCCACTTTCTTCTAGAACTCAAC
Organism: Callipepla californica brunnescens; assembly: GCA_023055505.1. Classification (NCBI taxonomy): domain Eukaryota; kingdom Metazoa; phylum Chordata; class Aves; order Galliformes; family Odontophoridae; genus Callipepla; species Callipepla californica. The sequence continues at coordinate 102,858 of JALIRH010000178.1, forward strand.
TGCTCAGTTATTACAAATACGTGGCTATGGGTTGAGGTTTCTGTTGACAGTTATTTATTAGAGTCTGCAGGCTCATTCACCTTTTGCATAACACTTCTATTCTCATCATTCAGTGAGCAAAGTATAAGCTCTGCAAAATAAAATCCCAACTGTAACAGTAATTACGGGACTATGTTTAAATCTCCAGTTGTACTGCTTATCACTGCAGTCAACAGTAAATATTTTCACACCCAGGATGATTCCATACATCCATATCCCAAGATAATTTTCCTTATTACATTTGTTTTAGTGATGAAAGATGCAATATTTTAAGCTTAAACGTAAAAGAGAAAAGCTTTGGATTTGGAACAAAGTTACAAACATTGGGAACAAAGGGGAGAGCTAGCAGACAGTACGTTCTCAAGAATATTTATTTCAATTTTGAAAAAATGTCTGCGAAACAGCATTACAGAATCATAGGGGTTGCAAGGGACCTCAAGAGGTCCTGGAGTCCCACCCCTCTGCCAAAGGGCGTGCCCTACCACAGGCCACACATCAGGTTTCCAGACGGGTCCTGCACGTCTCCACATCTCTGTGCAGCCTGCTCCAGTGCTCTGCCACCCTTACCAGGACGTTCTGCATGTCAGCACAGTAACCTCCTATGGTCCAGTTTTAGGCCATCGCTCCTTGTCCCAGTGCTGTGCAATACTAAGAGCCTGGCCTCATCCTTTTGCCTCCTATCTTCCTTCAGATATTTATAAACATTTCATAGAATCACAGAACTGCAGGGGTTGGAAGGGACCTCCAGAGATCATGGAATCCAACCCTTGCCCAAGCAGCTCCCAGCCCAGGGTGCACAGCTCAGCATCCAGGGGGTCCTGAACGTCTGCAGAGGAGGAGATCCACCACCTCTGTGTGCAGCTCCAGAGCTCCATCCATCATGGAACTGGGAAGAAGTTCCCACACACATTGGTGCAGAACTTCCCACGCTTCAGTTTGTGGCCATTTCCCCTCATCCTATGGCCACACACTGCTGAGGAGAGTCCAGCCTCGTCCCTTTGCCTCCTGCTCCTTAGGTATTTACCATACCTCCTTCCAGCCTCCTTTTCCCCAGGCTGTCCAGTCCCAGATCTCTCAGCTTCTCCTCACAGCAGAGATGCTTCAGGCCTTTTATCACCTTTGTGGCCCTCCACTGGATTCCTTCCCGGAGATCCGTCTATTTTGTGCCAGGGAGCCCAGAACTGGACACAGTAGTCTACATATGGCCTTATGCGGACAGAGCAGAGGGGGAGGATCACCTCCCTCAACCTGCTGGCCACGCTCTTCTTATTAGTGCACCCCAGGATGCCACTGGCCTCCTTGGCTACCAGGGCACACTGATGGCTCATGGCCAACCTGCTGTCCACCAGAACCCCCAGGTTTTCTCCACAGAGCTCCTCTCCAGCAGTTCATCCCCCAACCTGTACCGGTGCACACAGTTATCCCTCCCCAGGTGCAGGACCCCACACTTGCTCTTTGTTAAATCTCATCTGCTACCTCCCTGACCAACTCTCCAGCCTGTCCAGGTCTCTGAATGGCAGCACAGCCTTCCAGTGTGCCAGCCCCTCCTCCCAGCTTTGTATAGCAGCAAACTTGCTAAGGAAGGACTCTATTCCCTTCATCCATGTGGCTGATGAGGCTGTCGAATGAGATCAGACCCAGCACTGACTCCTGGAGAACACCACTTTTTACAGGCATTATTTTTTGTTTCATAAACTTGTCTCTCTCTTAATAATTACAGAAGTCCTATATCTGTAATAAATTAAATAAAAATCCACAAACTTCCAGTTGATTGGTATTTAAGTGAGTTCCCTAAACAGCTGCACAATAGCACTGAATCAGCAGGGTAAGACAGAAAAACAATCTATGCAGACTGAAGGTTAAAATAAATGCAATGATTTATGTACAACATGCTAAAATTAAACTTTCTTTAGTATAATGTAATGGCAATAAGTAAGTCAATAAATAAGATAAAGCACCTTGGGATTTTTAATACCACTCAACACAATCTACAATTTCCCAATCTATTCTTCATGAGCACTATTATTATTTTTTTTTATTATTGCAGGTCTTGATTAAAACATTAAATAGCTATTCAGTGTTTGAAGCAAAATAACCATTAAACCTTACTTCAGATTAAGGAAACCCTTCAAAACATAACACATACATACTGTCAGATTTCTTCTAACTGAAACCCAGGATCTACCTTTTTCTTTTTCCCCTTTTTCTTTTTTTGAAGCTGATTATTTTTATTCATCATTCTGCAATAACAGCAGCAATGGAAAACAAAACTGCACAACATCTCATAGCTTTTGTTAGATTATACAATCATCACAGCGAATTTAGGGATTAGAAACATCTCCGAAATTATTCAGAAGCTCGCTGACAATTTCTTGTGAATTTATTGAGGTTCTTCATAATTTAACAGACACTCCATTACAAAATTATTGTCATTTAAATTGGCTGCATTCTTTTTACTGTATTCACTCAGGAACACATACTAAAGTGTAACACTTCTGCCTTCTGTTACTCAAAGACTTAGTTACAGTTGGTTTCATTGCACAACGCCCTGTCTCTGGGTCACTGTACTGTACTCCTCTGCTCCCCGTCCAGAAGACAAATTAATGTGCCAGCTGAAACTCACGTTCAGCTGCAATTACAAGAGAGAGAACCAAGGTTAAGGAAAACTTGCAAAGGAAATGCCCTGATGAATCTCCTATGCCAGGCTCATCTTTGCATCGTTAAAATTCTAGTGTTAAAATTTACACTTGTGTAAAACCTGCCAGGATTTTCTGTAACTGAACCTTGCTTATTACCTCTGAAGAACGACAGAACACATTAATAAGAGCATTAACGTGGTAAAGCCCAAGCATCCGTCCTAGTACACGTGCACAAAAGCTTTCCAGACAACTCCCTACAATCAACATATTTTGTCCACCTGGTATTGTTGTGCTTCCCGTGACTAGGTAGAGAAATGACAATCCAAACACATAAGATAAAGGAAGGAGGTTCCCTCAGCTCAAGAATTCTGAGAACAAAATGTTTTGAACCCAGACATCTGTGGAGCTCACATACACAAGGAGAAGTCCAAACTGCCTACTCAAATTTCATGGCCAGCTCTTCACACAACTTTCAGAGAATGAAAATACAGAGAATGGGATAATTTTGCACTGCAGTGCTAAACTTACACAGACTACCAAAAAATGCATCATGTACTCAAAGAAACAGGAAGGACACGAATGTTAATTCAAGTCCTTTCTTATAAATGAGGCAGTCAGGCTAAGACACAGAAATGATATCCACATTCTCATATTGATCCACACACGTGTAGTTCTTCAGGAACCTAGAACCAGTTTCAGAAGGAAGTACACTGTGCTACACCGTGCACCAGTTAACCATCAAAAACAGCTCCAGCAGGCATCAAGGGTATCCCTCCAGTTTCACAGCAAGTCAGTTTAGTTAAGCAAGCAGGCACAAAGCTCTGAGGCCACAATTTCAGTAGTGAGACACCGAGCTTTGAGTTTATGAGCCTCTACAGTGACCAAGCATGCCAATGGATTAGTAAGAACAAGTAGGACGATTTTACATCAGAATTCTAAGACACAGGGAAAAACTGTCAAGGCTGAAGGAAACAAGCTAGATAGTGAGGGAGCAGAATACATGGCGTGCTCTGATGGACAAGAAATCCTTTGTCACAAAGGCACAATATCATTTTAATATATATTGAAAATGAAGAATTTGACTTAGTTCCTTTGTTTAAAAAAGCAGAACGTGCATTTGTGGTTTTGGTGCAGAACTACAAGAATGTTTCTCATGGTACATAACAATTCTATTACAAATCCAATGCTATTAACACATTAACATTTTAAACAGCTATGAAATGATTCTGTACTCATTTGACTGAGTAGAGTAAGACCAGCAGCGAACAGTAAGTCACTTTACAACATCAAGTCTCTTAGATGAACACTCTAGAGCAAAATAAAACTGGATTTGTACATAGCTCTCACATTCACACATTACTCATGATAGAGAAATTTCTTGAAGAAAAACAGCCTTCATTTCTAACAAGAACAGGAACAACACTTTTTACACATTTAAGAAAAGGTGACAAAAAGATGGTTTTATTTGGTACCTAGGTTTATGTCAGACATGAAAGGGTTCTCTCTGTGATAAAATTAAATTATGAACAGGCACGATGTATGTGCATTTTTGGTCACTGAGTTTGGCCAGTGAGTAATCGACAGAACCTTTCACCATAATGTTAATACTAGTTGTTTGTCCATTATCTAAATACATTTTCATGCTTTATGAAAAAAATCATGCAAATCAGGTTTATTTTCTCATAGCTACTGCCAAATAAGCATTTACAAAACAGCAGCAGATGTCTTTCTCAGAAAAGAAATACTGAAATGTTGATACTTTCAACTCCATATATTCTTTCCTTAATCTACAAACACTTCAAACTGTTAACTCGGTCAGGGAGCACACAAAAGCACTGAAATCTTGGCATTACAGAAGAACAGACACAGAACATTAACAGCTTACTGTGGAGAGCAGTTTAATCAGGAAGGAGCCATTATCCTGTCGCTACAGAGCAGTGACAAGACTCCAAAACAAGCCGGAGTCTTTTTCTCCCGCTCAGTCAAGAAGGAAGAAAGCACACGAGCTATTGTGCTCCAGCGCTGCTGAGCCCAAAGGTCGGCAGACGTCTGCTGTCAAAAGCTGCCCCAAAAACAAAACTCAAGCAAGCATTCCCAAAGCTGCGTCTGAGGAAGCATCTAAAACCTACCACAACCGCCCTCTGTGCTACACACAAAACATGGCTGTCTTACTCAGAGATTAGCAATTATTGTAATGAGATACTGTCAGAGAGGGTCAAACAGTACTTCCTGCAGTTTACACATCTTGATTTCCTGGTAAACAAACTGGAAGGCAGGTGGAGCACTCCGACCGCCGGCCACCGCGCATGCGCACGGCGCCGGCAATCAGCCGCGCTCCGCTACGGGGCGTTAATGGCAAGTGTGCCCGCGGCACCTTCCTTACGCGAGCTGACACGGCACCCAAATGCAAAACCAACTCTGAACCGTGACATAAGTGTTTTCTACAATGTCAGGTCACTATCAACTCTGTACCTCGCTGGATTCTTTTCTAAGCCGAACCAAAGGAAAACAAGCCTTTTATTTTCCTTCTAAGTTACACATACGCACTTGGGCAATAAAAGCAGCTGCATCACACCTGAAACAAGCCAACAAATCCTATCACTCCATTCAGCACTGAGGGGTTGATCTCAAAAAAAAAAAAAATCTACTAATAACATTTGTAAATTATTAAAATCAACTTGCTGAATGTAATTTTATAAGAGGAATACTTCAGTGACAATTTTCAGCTGCTTAACACCATTTTTCTCTGCTCAAAAATTAATTACATTTCTCTCTCCCTAGAATCTTCCAAAAAATTATGTTGAACAAACTCCTTTTGGATAAATAAATAAAGAAACAGACTTTCACAGTAGAATTTTAGAGGGCATAAGCTGCTATGAAAACACAAAGAAAAACAAGTCCTCTCCAAAAGACAATATAGAAAATACACACAGAAATCCACCTGAGCCTCATGAAAGAGAACACACCTGTACCAAGACAGCCGAAGAAACTCTTCAGCCAACTGACAGAACTTATTCAACACGATAAGTAGAATTACTTTATTATGCAGCATGTGGATGCGATTGAAACTGCCAAAGTGACCCAAAATAACAGCACAAGGGGATCACGGAACAGAACAGAAGATCATTTACATACTAGAGGAAATACACAAAACTGAAAAGTAATTATCCCTCTCAGCAACTCAGCAGCATTAAGTAACACCCAGGAGTACAGCAGTGTGACGCGTCTGAGGAAACAAAACCAGGAACAACCACGAAGTCTCTAATAATGTGTTATAAACACATCACAGTCATTTTTCACAAGCTAACAAAGGAACACTATGAGAGAGAAAAAAGCCTACAGAAAGCAGCACTGGAAGGATAACAGATTGCCAACTCTGCTGCTGAAGAATAACTCGTGCCAGGGAAGGAGTTCCTTTGCCATCACAGTCTCCCATGTAAGCGAAGATGCATTAGCAACAGGGAGCTCTGCAAACAAGGCAATACCCAAAGCAGGATATTAGCCAACCCTGCTTGTTACAGATCGACTTACTACAGCCACGATTTCCTAATACAACACAAGACATAATTCATTCCCTAAACTATATCAAAATACCAGCACTTTGCTTTGTCTGCTTTGCTACTCTTAATGCACTTGGGGAAAAAGAAAAAAAGTGTTCTTGTTAAACTATATGCAGTGCTTCTGAAGGAGCCGCAGAAATTCCAACCAAAAGAGAAAACCTTTCTGCAAAGATGAGTACGGGTATCAACAGAACTCCTCGCAGTAGTTCTACGAAACTTTTAAAAAGCAGTAGAGGTTGCACTGAATTGAGGTAAGTTTGCCACCAGTAACACAGGAGTGGACTCTCGTAGCAGACTTGAACGCTGACTTAAAGCCTCAATCAGGGAATTATCCGTTCCAGAACTCTACAAACTAAAAACAGCCACTATGAATTTGAGCCTTCTATGTACAGTAGTAGTTCTGCATGCATAATACTACTTCATAGAGGATACATCTTCTTTCCTACAAACATTTTAATCCGTAGTACTCATAACATGAAAAAACATCTACTGTGGAACAGCTGTTTTACTTTGAGACAGCAATGGAGAAGAGGGAGACAAAATAGGCCACTGGGAACAGCCTGACAGAAAGTCTGTTTTCACTTCTGAACTGCAGTTCTAGTTCAGAAACTACATATACAGAACAACCACCACTACATCCACTAGTTAGCAAGGATGACAAATAAGCAGCCACTGTTCTCAGGAATTTTATAGGTCACTAAAATACTGGTCCTTGCTTCAGCTCCACAACCAAATCATCATGTTTACAGGAGAACCCTAATAGGATACAGAAATGTATGATAAAATAAATCACCACTCCACCTACATATTAAATATGTATAAATGTATAAATATGTGCAGAAAACTGCACATCACCGATCTGTAAAGCCCAATAGCTCTGATACTTTCAAGGAGATTTAAAAAAAAAAAAAAAAAAAAAAAAAAAAAAATATATATATATATATATATATATATATATATATAATATATTACATTCTAGCTAGAGATGACTATTGATTATTAAAAAAAAAAAAAAAAAACACATGAAGTACAGGAAGAGTAAGTAAAGTTCTTCTACCAGTACTCCTAACACTGCCTAAGGAGATTCATCCTATGGGCATGAAGGGAATTCTGCTTTTTCTTATAAGAAACATCAGGAGCTTCTTGCAGAGGCATATATTTTTTTCTTGAAAGCTGTGACTCCCATTGAAGAGATTTTAAAAAGCCAATGGTACCTCCACAGAGTACAAGAATCATCTCAAAACTCTATCTAAAAGTTTCTCTTGGTGCCAAAAGTTAAATCATTGTCTTCCTCAAGTAAACAAGTTAATAAAAGTCAACCCTGACCAAGCTACAAAGGGTAAGAAAAACCTTTTATTCCCCCCACCTGCCCTGCGCTGGAAGCCTCAAGTACCTCTGTACTGTGAAGAGCCCCTCACACAATCACACACCAAAGTAGTCTTAGTTATGTCCGTAAGAGTTAGATTCTGACTGCATTTAAAAGCCTCTGTACCATTTTAACCCATACATGCTACTGCAGAAAGAGCATTCCTGGGCTCCATTTATACACAGCATAATATCAGACGAAATTGTACTCCACATTTGAAACACCAGAAAGATGCAGCAGCAGACACATGATCTCATTTCAATTAGTTTCTCACTCACCACCAAGAAAACCAAACAAACCAATCTTTCAGAAGCCAAAAGTTGATGCTAAGTAATCTGCATTCTTACCCTGGACACAGCCCTGCCAAAGGAAAAGGTCAGGGAGAGGCTCCCCTTCCCAAGGGGAAGAGAAGGGTAGAAACTTGCTTTGTTCCACCTTCTCTATATTCGGGTCACATACGTTGCTCTATTACTTGTGATTTACCTTCATTTTAAGAACCCTTCTGTTCCCATTATTTACCAAACACATGGACACCTCAACTAGCTTTTTCAGAGCTAAAACAGTACCTTGGAATCGGAATAAACACAGTAGCTACTACAGAGCAACCATTCAGAAACAGCCACGTTATACCATTATTAATCATATCTCTAAAAACATTCTAATAAGAACAGATTTGCTTCACTGCATGTAAAGGGCACTCAAGTGAAAACCCAGGAAGCTGTCATTTATTCTTTCTGTTACTACAGTGTCCAAAAACCTTCTCCATGCTGGCTCATTACACAGAACTAGACATAAAGCGTTCAAAATTCACTAGTATTTCATACACTCTCTACTAGATTGTGATGCCACAAAGCTGATATATGGAATAAATTCTGAAAGGACATTAAAAATTTATCCGAATTAATTATCTCTGTACATTTTAATTGGCCTGCACCAATGCCTTCTTCTCAAGTGTTCATTTAGTTTGCATATTGCATTTATTAAAGTACAGAGCATTTCACTAGCTAAAAAAACTGAAGTCCATCTCAAGAATCCAGCAGTCCTACATACCAAAACATATCATCCCATAACAACAAAGCTGATTCATCTTACTGTAAGCACAGTTTTCAATTTAATATTTTAATGGAATATACTGAAGAACGTTAAGATTCAGTTTCGATGAGACTTGACTGAGATAATGCTTATTTCAATGTTGAATATAATAGCTGATAGCTGTATCAGCTATTTAAAAAAGCATTACAGACACTAATATTCTTACCTTAAGCTTTTATCTGTGGTGTTGTAAACTCATTGTTAACTGTAACGTGGCAAAAAAAAAAAAAAAAAAAAAAAGGGGCATGGAGAAAAGGGTGAGAATAAACTGCAGTTTTCCAGTAAAATTTTCCATTAAAACTTCCTCAATAAAGTGCAATGTAAAATCGCTGAGAAAATATGAAGGGACTTCTTGTAAATTTTAAAAAGGAAAAAGTAGCTAAAAATACATATTCTTTAATTTTTCGATCACCACAATATCACACACACACACACACACACACAGAGCCTCTGAGAATACAATATTCATTTTGCTGCAGAAGAACAGACATTGCATAACAATGAGATTTGCTAATGAAATCAGCCATCAACCTGGAATACATATGTATTAAACCAAGACCTCAGTGTCATTTTCTTTTTGCATCATTTGTTCTCTCTCTCATTTTTCCTCGACCTTTCACTACTTTGTCTTCCTTGTTCCACTGCTTCATGTACAGCAGTACGATCAAGTATTTTGTTAATACTGTGTACCACTTTTCGTTTAACCATTTTTTTTCTTTTTTCTAAGCACAGATGCTAATTGCATGGGTTCTAACATCACTGTTAATGCACTCTGAAAGAAAAATCAATGGGTGCTAAGGAGACAAAGGAGCTTTACTTCTTGGCAAAACTGCGGGAACAGCTAATACAAACTGTGTGTCACCTGGAACATAAACCACACTCCCACAGCTAGAGCTGCACACCGTACAACATGGAGGAACACACGTTTTAAAAATGTCCTCTGTGTGTATGTAATGATTATACGTGAGCAGAAGTTACAATTCTGACAAGAACGTTCAGCTGTTCTGCAGAAACATGCAAAATTATCATGAAACCCTAAAACAATCCGACAAGTTCAGCAACAGTACGTGTAAGCACAGAACACACATACCATTAAGCAAAACAAATTAGTGAAAAGACACGAATGCTCAATGCAATTACTTTTTCAGAGCTGACCACAGAAAGATTAAAGCAGTACAAGAGACATTTTTCTCTGATGGTACTATAATGGTATTTTGGTTCTGTGGATAAAAGCTGCTTTACACTTCACAGATACAAAGCAACCTGTTCACACCACTAGCTCAAGGATTATCACAATTGTTAAGAATTTCCTCAAAAACTGTTACTGTAGTCCACTGATTTTTTCACTGTTCATTTTACAGCGCTTTAACTGAAATGCTACCAATAAGATACTGATATGATCATGTTATTGTGATATTCCCATTATTCTCAATAACCTCTAAAGTCATATCAACAACTATCAGAAAACAAAACAACAACAAAAAAAGAACTTGCTGTCTTTGGAAGGTTGAAAAAAGGGAAAAACAAGAAACACCCTGAAGCTCCAATTCCATAGAGACAAACATCCAATTAGTCATTGTTAGTATACCAAAAGCTGCACAGACAGCATAACGGGAGCCTTTGGAATAGTCCTTAATAGACTTAAAATGACCATCAAAACTAAAAAAAAAAAAAAAAAAAAAAAAAAAAAAAGTGAGACCATTAAAAAAAACTGAGGAGAAAAAATAATTAAATAATAGAACATCTAAAAACAGGCAGAACTGCCTCTGAAATCAGCCATATCAGACCACTGCTATGCAACCCAGGGAGATCATCGTCAGGTTAGCTGACATACACTAGGTAAGTAATACAAAGTGTTGAGACATCCGCTAACAGTCATCTATGTAATCAAGAGCTGAAGGCAAATAACATAGCTGCATTTTTCCTTTGATTTCTGTCGTTTTTAAAGATATACTACTATATATTATGAAGACCCAGGAACACGTCATATGAAGCTTTACTACTTTTAACAGTGCATTATCATGTTACAACAAAAAGATGTATGAAGACTATTTTGGATCACACATTATCAAAAGTGCTTCAGTTTTGATTACAAAGCATGTGTCTTTCTGTAAAAAAGCCATATAGGCTGTATCTCGAATAGGCAAAGGCACAGTTAATTATAGTGGGCTTATCCTCAGGAGCAAATACTGTGTAACTTCCAGGCGCTGAAAGAGAGAGGTTTCAATGCAATAGCCTCAGTCCTTGAAAGTACTGGGTCGCTTTCACCTGTGATGAACAGGGACTGCTTTCCGTAATTTTAATAATTTCAGTCAAGCAGGCTAAAGAGTATTGCTGGCAGGTGATAGCTGTACAGTGCCTGCACTCTGAATGCTGACTTATTACCCTTTAAGATAGGTCAACTGACCACTTGAGCATTTTTTCTGCTAGAAGTTATAGCCTCTTGAGGCTATTATAACTACTTCAAGTGAGATCAATACATCTAGGGATCTATCTAGCATATACAGACCATAAGAAGATGATATCTTCTAACATTCCTCTAAATTTATTCAAATGATTAACTGAGAAAACAAGGATTCTAGAATATCCCCATCTATATGGGGGATATCACATATGAAATGTGATTCTGGTACGTCACTGTTTACACTAGGCAATCATATGTCATACAACATCAAACTTCTTCTCCGTAACTTGGCACAAATGTAATTAATAGGAATGATGATAAAGAAGCCAGTTACTCTTACAGATAAAAGTGAATCATTATTCTCTAAGTACAGACTCAACCTCATACATATAAGGGAAGATTAGAAGGCAGACAAAATCACAGCAAAAGCATGCACAATCAGATGCTGCACAGTGCTAAAAGACAGATGAATATTTACCAAAGAAAAATATAAATTCACAAAGACAACTGAATTAGAAACCTTATTTATCTTCACCAAACTAACCAGAAATAGCTTCTTCAATAGAAGGAGCAAGAGTCTGTATTTTACTGAAGTACATCGCATAGATACAGACAAAATACAAACCATCTAAAGTTTAGCACTGTCCAGTTTGTTTCATTTTTTCTGTGGTTTAAAATCATATTCGAGAGAATTCACAATTCCTATACTATTTTAAGATTCTTTTAGCAGTTGAAGGCACACATGTCTTGTCTTATTATATGCTAAGTGAAAAGCTACTTTCAGGACTTCACGCGCACAACCTGCAAGGCTCATTTACAATCTGCTAATAAAGCAAGCTGATATTTTTTTCATAATGGAATAGCACAAATTGTGCTGAATTACAATGATTACTATTTACCTACCCATAGAGAATAAAAGGACAATTTATTGAAACGCAAGAGGAACGAACTCCTGAACACTAGAAAGTAACTGCCTGTGTGCAAAGCTGCCCAACAAAAACATCTATGATCTTCCAGAGCTGCCATTTTTCTTCCTTGACAAAGACTCCATCTGCCACAGAGACATTTACAGCCTCAGAGTCAGAATATCATCCATTCTGCAAGTCTGCCTTCACCTTGACATCCCCCCATAATATATCTGAAACAGATCATACATAAGCCCTCTATGAGCTCTAAGCCTATGCTTCAGTCAACTCATCTGCATTTAAGCCATGCTCTATTGTACCATTTTCACTTGTTCTGAATTGTGCAAGGATATATAAACTCCAAGTTCTATGCCCTTTCTGTTGTTCTGTTTGTTTTAAATTACTTGCGAAGAAACTAAAAAGGAAATATTTCCAATTCAAACAGAACACGTAAATCAGTTAAAAAGCATCTGCTTTTAATGTGTGTGTCTACATGACATACATGCATACAACCTCAAATTACATTTTCCCAAATAAACAGAACCCACTTAGTAAGATCCTTATTATTAGGCCATCACGCAGAATAAACTACCACAGTTTAACCAAAATCAACATAACTACATTTGTCTACTTCAGCCCTACATCTCCTCACCTATATACAAACTAGTTTTAATCGAAAAACAAAAAAGGAAACAAAAAAGGAAAGAGAACCTCGCCTTACTGAGGCAAAAGCCAGAGATAAAAATGATTTTTCATGTATTATTTATTTATGCACACCCCGAAGTATAAGAATATACGTTCTACCAGCTGGCCTGCCAGAACACTACTTCAGCAAAGTACTCCTCTGCTAGCATCTTCTGGAGTCTTGAAATTCAGGCAGATGTTGGTTCCCTACGTTACTGTTAAACCTCCAAATTCACAATCAGATTTTGCAGTGAAACTGTACTGTACACACACACTTGTAGTTAAGATGTGCACTACTGCCACATGAATCTTCAGCACAGTAAATGCATGGTAGCAAAATACCTGAGCACTAGACAAAGCTTGCAAGCAACTTTATGATAACGTTAATCTCTGTGAAGTACAGATTGCACAGACTTAACTTCAACTCGCATCCTTTCTTCCCACTGGCTATTGTCTCTACCTGCACCTGTCACGTAATACCATCAGCCACTCAAATTGCATGTTTTATTTCTCTGCCAATGTATCTGCACTCTGCCCACCATTCACCTTTGCTCATACTACTTTTAATATTCAGAGCATAAACTCAATTGAGGCCAAGAATATTTTCTAAACTCATATGGAAAAAATTGTCTTTAATCACCCAGGTACACTGTCCCCCAGAATTTCTTTGGCTAAATCACAGAAGAACCGGGGTAGACCGCAGGATAAGGCGGATAAGGCTGCATCAATTCTTTTGTTCTGTCTTGGAAGTGCTCGGAACAGATACTCATGGATACACAACCAGAATGTTTATTTCATGACTTACAGGATTTACCCAACACTGTCATTTCATATCCCTCACTCAAAAAAACTCTTGTTCCACTCTCCAGCTGCTACCAATATACATTTCAGGTGTTTCTTAACTCATCTGCAATTCAACTTCCCCCACCCTTCTCATTACCACTACTTAATTGCTCAGTTTTTCTAGTGATAAAATGGGTTGGCAAGCCATACGATACAAGGATGCTGTAGTATGTAAGAGGCTTGCCTCAGGTCAAATACAGACCTACACAATTTTTCCCTATTTGTTGGAGCTAAGAGTCAAACCTGAATCACAGCGCCCAAATTTAAGCTAGAGGTTCCAAGAGAAAAGCAAGGAAACATTTTTGAGAGGAGATAGTATAAAGAAGCCAATGTAGCAAAGGTAAGGAAACAGTCTAAATTATGTATTTAGGCACTGCCTAATCCGACAGACAGCACTGCACTAGGAAAGATCTCACTGAAGACACAAACAAGCAGTGGAAAAACAAGAGTCACGCACCGTTAGAAATCTAAACCCCTCAATTCTTACAACTCCAGTTGTGTTGCATTATATATTCCCTGCTAAGGAAGCACTGACTTTATCCCTTGATATTACCACCTCTTCACTACTTTCTTTCTCTAGGGATACAAAAGTAAAAAGCAAAAAAAGAAACAAAACCCAGCAACTTTTTATAGCTTAAGACACGGAAGAGACATAAAAGATTCAGTATTGGAAATAATTTCTAAACAATTTCTAGAGGCAATGTGATCCAACCTCCTCCTTAAAGCATGCTTAACTTTCAAGTTAGATCAAGTTGCTCAGACCCCTGTCTGATAAAACAATGTATAAATTTTTCAGGTTCTCTGAACCCTCATTTCAGCACTTCCGTTCTGAGCAATTTTTCCTTTGCCATCTAATCAAATTTTCATATAATTTGTCTTTTGCCTTCTCTTTTTTCATTATATGCTTTCAAGAGGAACCTGACTTGCCTTCTCTCTAAACCTTTTATGCAGCTTAAGGTAAAAGCAGATTTCCTGCTCTCCTCCACACTGAAAAAACCATTTCCCGCCATTTGAAAAATGTCTTGCCCTCTGTCCTTGGTGGCCCACCTAACTTACGTTCTCTCATACTGGAGACCAAAGTCATGAACATTCTACATCACAGAATCATTAAGACTGGAAAAGACTTCTGAGATCATCTAGTTCATCCCCAGTGACCGTGCCCCTTAGAGCCACATCTGCACACATCCAGGAACGGTGACTCTACCACCTCCCTGGGCATCCTGTGCCAGTGCCTGAGCACTCTCTGGCGAAGAAACATTCCCTGACACACAACCTGCCCCTCCCCTGGCACACCATGCGGCCATCACCTCTTGTCCTTTTGCTGTTACCTAAGAGCAGAGGCCAGCCCCCACCTCTCCACAACCTCCTTTCAGGAGTTGTAGATGGCTATGAGGTCTCCCCTGAGACTCTTCCTCTCCAGACTGAAGAATTCCAATTCTCTCAGCCACATCCAATAGAATCATGCTCCAGATCCCTCACCAGCTTTGTTGCCCTTCCCTGGACATGCTCCATGGCCTCAATATCTTCCTCGTGGAAGGAACCCAGAACTGAACACAGTACTCAAGATGTAGCCTCATCAGTGCCAGTATAGAATATATTCTGCTCCTGCTGGCTGCACAATTTTCTGATACAAATCAAGACACCATTGGCCGCCTTGGCTATCTGAGCACACTGCTGGCTCAAATTCAGTCACTATCCTCAGATGAAAAAATCACTCCAACTTGGTGTCACCTACAAACTTACTGACAATGAGATGTCATCTCAGAGAGATAAAATGGGATGGTGGGAGCTACACTGCTCAGCTTGCAGCTTATACTCTTAACAATATTCAGAGAAAAGTCTGTTTTGAAGTACGAAAAGCACTCTCTGAAAGAAAGACCATAAAAAAATGAAAAACTCTACTTAGAAAGCTTTTTGACTTCTGAATCACCTTAAACTTTTTTTTTTTTTTTTTTTTTTTAGGCAAACTACTTTCTCCATTACAAGGAAACACAGCCGGTCTTAACAATACAGCCATACTACAAAAAAGAAGGCAGTTCACATCTGAGCTCCTTCAATTGCCATCTGTATTGTAAACCTTAATAAACCACTTATTCCTCCTAACAGATGTTTATCGTGGCTTGACAATACCTAATCAGAAACAGCCTTTTAACCCTTTCAGCAAAGCCATCATTAATTCTGGTTTTTAGCTTCAGCATTTAAATAGTTGCTAGTAGCTTTCACAAAAATTATGTCAGTGTCGTTTTGTGTTCCTTTTAAACTGCACTCCAGAAAACTGTAATAATCCCACATATTCTGAATACAAATACAACTTGTGAGTTCTTTCTTTGGAACTCTCACGCATCTTGTAATTTTTTCTTCCCTAATCCTGCTTCTGGAAATTGTGGTTTGGGGTTTTTCCTTGGTAACAAAATCAAAAAGCTCACACAAGCATACACACATACACATAATAACAGTTGCTGAAAATCAAAACTGTATCCACCATCTCCTGGTGGATGACAGGTTGGCCATGAGCAGTGCGCCCTGGTGGCCAAGGAGGCCAATGGCATCCATGGGTGCATTAAGAGCGTGGCCAGCAGGTCGAGGGAGGGGATCCTACCCCTCTGCTCTGCCCTGGTGAGGCCTCACCCGGAGTACTGTGTCCAGTTCTGGGCTCCCCAGTACAAAACAGACAGGGATCTCCTGGAAAGAGCCAAGCAGAGGGCTACAAAGATGATAAAGGGCATGGAACACCTCCCTCATGAGGAAAGGTTGAGAGACCTGGGGCTGTTTAGAGAAAAGAAGACTCAGAGGGGATCTGATCCACGTCTATCAATATCTAAGGAGTAGGAGGCAAAGAGATGAGGCCGGACTCTTCTCAGCAGTGTGTGGCCATAGGACGAGGGGAAACAGCCACAAACTGAAGCATGGAAAGTTCTGCACAAATGCATGTGGGAACTTCGTCCCAGTGCAGTGACGGAGCACTGGAGCAGCACACAGAGGTGGTGGATCTCCTCCTCTGCAGACATTCAGAACATCATATGCAAGTTTTTCAGGACCTATTACACCAATATGAGGCTGAAGGTGACAGTTTCTGGATCATACTATTACTGGTAACAACATGTGGTGTCACTACTACGAGCCAGAGTCAGAACAGCAGTGCACAAGACAGTGACATGTGAATAATTCCCCATCGAAGAAAAGCTCAAGACACAGCCCTCAGCAGGCAAAGTGATGTCAGCTGTCTTCTAGGATAGGAAAGGGATGATCTTTCTGGACTTCCTGGATCCAAACAAACCATCAACTGACTACTATATCACAACTCTGATTAAGCTGAAGGCTTCAACTTCCAGAGTTAGGCCAGAGCAGAACACAACCTTTCTCCTGCAACAGAGTAACACCAGGCCCCACACCAATTTGAAGACTTGCAGAACACACTGAATCTTGTCTTGACTGTCATATCACTTCCCACCAAATAGTTTTGTGACAGTTTTGTTTATTGTGATCTTTGTAGCCACTGTAGTTGACATGCAAATAAGTAGGAGGCATTGATTTCAGGGCCACTTATGTACAAATGATCAGCCTTTAAAATAAACCTATTTAAAGACACACATCCATTACTTCCCTAGCACTTCTTTAGAAGACTGCAGGAGAATGGATGAAAAAGTACATCATCTCAACTGTTCATCAGCGCAACAAAACCATCGCAGTCAACTAGCAGCACTGATTCCACAGCTATATGTCTAACAGAATATCAGAATATCCTCTAGACTTGTTTTAACTTCCAAACTACTAAGGCCAAAAGAGCCCTAATAAGACCAGAGTGTTTAGGAAAGTCAGAGGAAAATTTTCAACTCAAGCTCTTTAGATATTCATATACCCAAATTTTCAGTGGCACTGAATCTCCTGCAGGAAAAGGACAACTTCTTTTTTTTTTCTTTCCTCTCTTTTCTTTTTTTTAAGTTATAATTCAACAAGCTGGGATTCAAAATCTAAAATGGTAAGACATAGGTAATTTTTAAAGCTAATTAGATCCTACCTTCTGTCCAAGACCAAACATGTAAAACTAGAAGCTTCTTTAGAAAGAAGGTAGCAGTTTTGAGATATGAAGCTTCAAATTAAGTGTTAGCTTCAATATACTCCCATACAGAAACTACTGCTGACAAAGATACCACAGGTTTCAGTTTTTGTGAAGAGAAAGCTGTTTCACTAAAACTAAAATACCCTACAGTAACAGACTGTATACTACTGCATTACAACAAGTTCCATGCCTTTTTTTTTCCTCACCTTTAAAACCACTTGTTTCCTCCTATTTAATAGGATTGCACTTTCCATATAAATCTGTTGAGTCTCTGAAGCAAATGCTGGTGGTCTTTACACTCTCCCAAATACAAGATAAAAACAAGTCATACATGGTGATGCATGGAACTGCATATCTGAAGAAGTACTTCCAAAGCGTGAGCCTTTTAAATCTAATCTTAAAAATCAAACCTTAAAAATTATTTTAATCTAAATTTAAAAAATACTGAAATTTTCTTTCTACACTGTCAGGGCAAATTTACAACTCACAGAATGTTAAATTACATCCAGAATGGATGCACAGATGTCACTCCTGAAAGGTAAGACTCCACTGTACCATACAATACTCTCTGGGATCTACTAAAGGCTCATGTTAGTTGACATATCTAATTATTGAATGTAAATTTACAGCATATTTTCACCAAGTTTCAGGGTGTATTGTCACAGAGAGTGTATGAAGAACTGGTGGTTCACTTGTTGAGAACCAAAATCATAAACCTGAAGTCATTTCAAAGCTATTAGATTTCCATCTCCTACTTAGTGCAATTGACAGACAGTAAATACAATGACAGTATAGAGTTGTGCCTGAAAGTTACACCTCTGAGCTAAGCCTAGCTAGTCAGGCTTTAAATTTCTTTGCACCTGTTTTATTTTTCACCATTAAGTTTGTCTGAAGTAACTGATTATGACACCACAGCTTTATTTCTTTACCCTGAAAAAATAAGCAAATCAACATGAATGCAAGATTATTAATTTCCTAATAGTCCAGTAAGCTATGAATAAAAAAGATAACCATTTACATTGCAAAATATCACAATAAATCTCTGAGTATTCCGCATTATTTCTGCAGATTGCAAAAACTGATTTTGGAATCAAAGCTCTTAGCAGAAACTCCCAACTCATTTTAAACGTTCCCTAAGCTGAACAAAGTCAGATCTCAAAACTACTCAAGGCATACTGAAACACTCTTAACACTGTCAAAATTATATTTCAATCCTACATAAAAGTATTCACTGTTATAATGCCATTGTGGTGCTGACTGAAGACCTACTTAGTGGTAAAACTGAAGTCACAGAAGTAATTACGCATGTAGACTAAATATCTAAGAGATTTCGTTAAGCCAGTGCTTTACACCTTGCTGAATCAGGACCAGGACACAGAACTGAACACAACACGTCTTCCTTTTCCCTGTGCGACTGATGCTTCCCAGAAAATTATCAGGATGCTTAATGCTGTGGCATACTTACTGTGACAAATCCGTTCAGTTCTGTGACATCGCTGTTTTGTGAGCTGCAAAACAGAGAACAATTAATTATCAGCAGTCATCCTTTCCTTTTGTCAAGTAACTTTTACCAAAAAAAAAAAAAAATGTTAAACAGAACATTAAGATTTCTCAAAAAAGAAGACTGTAAAATTAATTTCCAGAATACAGAGAACACTGTAATTATCACACATAGCCAAGGACGAAGCCATTAAAACAAGAATACATTAAAACAAGTATTACGTAATCACAACTTTTGGGTTGCAATGAGATGTTAAAACGTTTTAAACTTTCTGAACCACAGAAAGGATTCTGTCTGTTAAAACGCAAACAGAATTCTGGCCACACTGAAATCAACAGGCATTTCCTATTTTGTTTATATGGAAGCAGTATTTTGTTACATTTCTGTTTCTCTTTGGCACAGGCATTTCAAATTCTGTTCATGAAACGAGAATTCAGAAGCATCCCTATGTCAGTACAAAATCCACACATGCCACTGAAAAATTAAAACTAATGTTTGAAGACTTTGATCGCTTTCTTCCCTGCATTTTCTTTCCCCTACTTGGTAAGTCAAGTTTTTCTACACACAAAGATTTTTTTTTTCCTCCCCTCCTATTTCCTGTACAAGACGTAACAGTTGCAACATCTGGAACACAAAGATTTTAGGAAAGCATTACTCACCACAGTAGCAAAATAATCTGATATTTCTGGGGTTTTCCAGTGTTTACTTTTATTCCCAAGGAAGCCAAGCAATGAGAGTCAGAGAAATTCTGCACATACTGGCAATACAAAGCTTATAGACAACCAGCAATTCAAAGCCTGCAGGATGTTCTCTTCATACACACTAATCTTTTACAGAGCTAAAGACGATCTAGGTAATATCTTAAGTCTAGTAGATAACTGTATCAACAGCTATGCTTCTTTTCCATTTCATTTTTAATTACAACTTGTCAGCATGTTGAGCACTGGCACTAACAATTGTTTTTCTGCTCGTTATGGGCACTACTGCAAAAGAGCACTCCTGAGCCTCCTGGGAAAGAGTTTATTTTTCTCCCTTGTCAAAGGATAGCCAGGAACAAACCACTCACCTAACAGCTGGGGCAACATCATCACACTGTGCGGGAAAGGAACCGCATTTGTTCTTCCAAAGAGAGATCAAAAGATTACTGTTTTCCTTCTCTACTCTACTGCCATGCTTCGACAATGCAAAAAAATGTACTGGGCCAGGGGAAAAAAAAGAAAAGTAACTGATGGAAGAGGATCTGCCACAGTAACTACACCCTTTCAGAAACGGGGAAAAAACATCTGACAGAAGAAAAGGTTAAAAAGAATCTGTATTTTTCTACATCCTCAACCATTCTGTTGGGTGACCAGAACCCTGAACTTTCCTTCATGAACCACAAAAAGTTCCCAAAAAATCTCTGATTCTGTGTAGCCTGTACAGTCACTTTGGACTGCATGAAGCATTCCACATAGCTCCCCGCTGCACAAATAACTGCAGTGCATAATGTAAAACATTCTTTGGCCAAATATGTCCATACTTTTGTAGCCTTCTTTCACTATACCTTGACTTAACCCTAATCTTAAATGAACTTTTCAGTCCACCTGCAGTAATTAGAGAAGAACTGAAAATCTGCTGCATGTTTTAATACTGTTCAAAGAATCAGAGAACAATTTAGGTTGGAAAGCACCATCAAGTATGACCATCAACCTGACTTACAAAGCCCCACCAATAAGCCACGTCCCTTAATACAATGTCCACACACAGCTTAAATCCCACCCACAGATGAGGATTCCTCCACCTGCCTGAACAACCCACGCCAATGCCTGACCAGCACAGTCAGGTGGGCAGGCAGACTGAGCTAACAAAGCTGTAGTGCATGCAAGCCTTCCTGAAGGCCTGGAACAAATCCTGAACGGGATCCAGGGCCCTGGCGCCTCAGGAGGAGACTTGCAGAAGGCCAATGTGGCGTCAGCGTGAAACCTGGGCTCCCACTCATGACTCAGAACCACTAAATAGTTGCAGGTTGAAGACAGATCAGAAGAAGAGGCTGTCAGGAAGTGGCATGGTAATTTTATGGTTAACATTCCAAAACCTACTCAGACATTTGCATATTATGTGCAAATATATGAGGAAGTGGTAGGGAAAAGGAAGAGCACTAACATCACGTAGGATGTTAAATAAGACAATGTTAAGAAACACACATGGGGGCAGGGACAGAGACACCGGGAAGCCCACGGAGTCTGTACCCCACGACCTTAAACTGGGTTGCCATAAATACAGAGTACAGTTTATACAAAGCAGCCTGAAATTATAGCAAGGCACCTGGCTTCTAAAAATCAAGGTCAAAAACAAAATAGATCATACCACTTGCTAAGATCCTCAGAGCGAAGGCTGCCATAAATAGGCTCCATTTACACTACAACTACCACTGACTGCTTAGCTGCTTTTTAGAAAAGGTTAAGCTAAGCTTAACAGTGCAACTGTTTTCTTGCAGCACTCAACATCGTACAAGTTAAATATGCAGTTATTTCCTGCTTTTTTTTTTTTTTCCATTCAGCCAGTAAAGCAGCCGCATAACTACTGCTGTTACATCACTGGCAGCCCTTAAGGTAGACAATTCAAAACTAACTTTTATTGCAAACACCAGCATTAGCTGTTCAAAGTTACTGTACACATTTTCAGGAGCCAAATCTTTTACCTTCCAAAAATATTCTACACCCAGTTATAAATTTTAACTGAGCATAATATTTTGAAAATACTCCTTTCCTTCTTCTCGTCCTATTGTTTCTGACAGTCTGTTCTGACTCCACCAAAATTAGTCTGAGTACACTCGTGAGCACAATGATGCCAAAACACAGCTCGCTGACGGCCAGCTGTAATGGACATTGAGATGCCCTACAGTAAAGCAGCCCAGAACCTGTTTACGCACAGAAACACCCTTCATCACAGCAATTCACCCCACACTCTGCCTGGCAGCTGAACAAGCTTCCAGCCCAATGCAAAAGAGAGTTATGATGCAACCTGAGCACTGCAGCCAGCCCTTTTGGCAACATCTCAGCACAGGACCAAGCAAGGCATAATAGAAAACGATAGCAATTAAATGAACACAGCGCTGTCTTAAAAACTGTTTAAACTTCTATTTGAAAGAAGAGAAAATTTAGCCTGCTTTGGCAGGGGGGTTGGACTAGATGATCTCTAGACGTCCTTTCCGATCCCTACAATTCCATGTGATTCTGTGTGAAAAGCAAGAATTTTGGGTAATCCCAAGCAAAATGGATTAGATAACCTTCAATGAGTATTAGCAGTAGAAATAACAGCACACCCTTTTGGCAGCTCTGGGTTTTGACTACCCGGTATTTTTAGAGCTGCCGATCAGACGTTTCTACAACTTAAAGACTTACAGCCAACACTTCTAAAATGCTGTGCAACTGGATAACCAGCATATACAACACTAATTATAATAACTGAGTGCCACACCAACTATGGCAAATGCGTTTGTGATTGTTACTTCCTCTAGAGTCCATCTTCATGTTTGCTTTACTCAAGCTTGAATCTGTAGCTGATCGAGTAGAGTTTGCAGTTGGGATAAAATTACTGGGAAAAAAACAGAAGGAAGAATTCCAGATTACTGTTTTCTGAGGTTTCAAAGATAAATCTCATAAAAGTCCACATAACTTTTAAATGTATCTTTCTGAAAAACAAAAAGCATCTAGTACCAGAGAATACTAACTGAAAGAATAAAGACTTGCTTTCATCCTAGTGTCCAAAGTAGAGTGAATAGATGCCTTGAGTACACAAATACTATATCAAGTGGAAAATTGAGCTAAAATGCAAACATGATCTGATAGAAGCTGAATGTTTAAAAGATCGGGAAAAAAAAAAACAAAGAACATGTAATGAACGCCTGCAGGAGGAGATAGTAAACTTCTTATTTTACATCCATGTTTCCTATCATCAACTGAACACAGGTAAAGCTTCTCACTGACCGCCATGAGGCTCTACCAGGTCACAGCTGTGCAAACTGCTTCTCTGCAGGAACTGGACACTCACTGGGAACAGGTCATTTGTCCTTTTCTTTAATTGCATTATTAACAAGGCAACTTCACTGTCACCTGATCCTTTTCTCTGCATTGTTTTATCCATGTTTACAAAACTGAAAAAATATATATCCCCATGCTTAATATTAGCATATAAATGGAGCTAATTAAGGTTTGAATTAAGTGGGAAGACTGGGTGAGGTCAATTCCCACCTTTGCTACTTATCATTTCACAATTATTATTATTTTTAATGCAAGACTGGGATAACTAGTTTACATTCTGGCAATGGGAACTTAATTAAAACAAAATTTAGATTCTGAAAACATTGCAGAAAACATTCCATAAGGTGGGAAGTTTTCTTTCATGACTGCAGCTTTCTTGCTTCTCCAATGCAAGTGTGCTACAAAACATTTGTTCCAAAAACTCACACAGCGCTCTTCCTAGTTACATTGCAAAAAACTTCATAGAACCTGAGTTTTCAAGTTGCATGCTTTCTGGTTTTCGTCGCTAATCCAAGACCTGTCTGCACTGGAAGTTTTCTGTGACGGGAATGCAAATAAAGTTCTGATTTTATAGAAGAATGATAAAGTAACATTAATGCATTTTAATCTAACTTCATTCCTCCCTCTGTTAACATATTACTATAGATAGTATTTCTTGAAGATCTAGTAGACAGAACATCGATAAAATGGAGGCACTTATTCCTTAAAACTTAGATAAATATTTGAGCAAATTGAAGCAAATTTCATTATGCAGAATGAGATACGTACTTTAAAGTTTTAGCAGAAAAGTCATTAATACCTATTGAAGTCTGACACACGTCAATCAGGCACTTGGCAACTCTTTCTAGTGAATAATCAAAAGAAAGAGAAAAGAGAAGTCCTATCCCTAAAATACACACTTTTGGGAAAGTAAGTTGAGAAATCAAGTACTTCTAGAAATGGTTTCAAAATGGCTTTTATCAACTCAGATGAACTAAAGCCCAGAGAAGCAATAATACAAAATAGAGATCTAGACCAAAAAAAAAAAAAAAAAAAAAAACAGTCAAAACAAATTGTGTGATGGTACAACTGACAAGGTAAGAGTCACCACAACATATGACAAAGTTTCAGAAACTAAACATTTTTAAAACCACCTCCCATTTATGTGCTCCTAAATCTGCAAACCACAAGGCTCTTTAGCTGGCCGACAAAATGGCAGGGCACATCCACCACGGAAAACACTTGATTATTCTCAACTGTATGAGAAAACCACAATCTAATAAGAAAGGCAACAGAACACTAAACAGCAGAGGCTAGTGTGGACGACAAAGAAGAACAATGACAGGCTTTTAAAAAAAACCATACAAATGCCTCCAGCTCGATATATATTATCTCTGTGCAGTCATCAGACTATACCTCTGATACAATGGAACACAGAGCCACCAGTTGATGGAACACTGCACACAGGGACTATAAATCTGTCCCAGACTGTAAGACTGAGGCATGCAGTCCATCCTCATTCTCTTATTAACTTTTTCTATGCAGCCAGAGACTTTTTCAATTCTCCAGGCACAGTGATCCATCTACATGAACACAGATAAGACTGTCTGATATTGATCTAAGTAAACACCTTCTACAGACATTCCTTATTAGATTTGGAATTGTTATCTACCCCCCTACATCTTGATGAATTTGAACTTGCTTGTTTTAACATTTTCAAACATTTGAAAAAATATTAATTCTAATACTGGAATAACCACACAAACTGATTTACAAGCGCTGAAAACCTATACATAAACCATGTAAAGAACAATCTTACTTGTCCGTCAGTTCAAGAGGCCATATAAAGGTTAATTTCTGATATATTAATCAGTTCAGTACAGTTACAAATTAAGCTTCTCAGTACTTTTTGCTTTACTCATATAAAACATTGATGCCAGCTTTGCAGCATCATTTTCTTTTCACTCAAACAAAAATCAAGTTTAAGAGTAAAAAAGTAATGAACATTATTTTTACTATTCATATTGCTGACCATTTCACACAGCTTGACAAGATGATATTCCTAGACCGATCTTCTAAGAATTCTCTTTGCAAGATCAAAAGCTGTACAGTTCATCAGCGCTCTGTCAGCACGTTAGAAACTGTTGGGCCATGAACCTTTCCATATCAGGACCTTTCACTGTTATGACGGATGAAAGCAGTGGTGTCAGCAGAAACAAGAAAGCCTACATTATAATCAGGAATTTTAAGCAAGACTCAAGACTTGTGAAAAATGAACTTTTGACAAAGCTCATCTAAAAATGCTCAAAGGCTTTCACATCACTTAATTAGTTTTCACCGACTACCACTTTCCACAAACATGATGTAATTTTTCTGACTGGGTACTTACAGAGATAGAAGCCAAACATATAAGTAAAAGGTGTCAGCCGTCCCGTTTAACCTACCACGTTTCACTTCCATCTATCTGACAGATGAGAATACTGATGTCAAGGCCATCCTCTAGCCAGTGGCAATATGCTGATTAACAACTCTGATGGCCATGCCAGCACAGATGAAGAAAAAAAACACTGAGGAAAAATACAACAGTTCCTCCTCCTCAGGACATCACAATCAGTAGAAGAGAAAAACACGAAAAGAAATAAGTTTTTCTTCTAGCAAACGAAGCACCATTTCATAACTTTAACATCAGTTTTGAGCTGAAGAACAAGAAAAAAAAACAACAAATGTATTAATGCATTAGGATGTGTTTTATTTTCTTCTTCCATTTCAAAAACTGCCTGCTATACTAAGACTATGTATTCGCAGCAGAATCTAATCAACTACAGCATTTTTAGCATTCACGTTTCCACTTGCATCTGTTGAAAATACAAAGAAATTCTTTTGAATATTGTGCCCCCACCAGAAAGCCCAGTCACCAACTAACCTTAATGGGATTCTGTGTTAATCAAGAACATATACAACACTGAACATGTACCATCAGAAAGACACAAATACACAACTGAGGGAAAGAGAGAACAATGATGAGAAAGCCAGCACAGGGAAAGAAGAAAAAAATAAAACCTTATCCATTGAGCAGCTCTGCATAAAGAGCACATATACAAGGGCTGCTCTGAAAGTAATGCCTCCTAATAAAATAGGATGGCCCACGACATCAGAAGTAGATGTTGGTGGGACACCAGCAGAGCTTGAACCTTCCTGCCAATATCCCTTTGACATTTTGTTGCTGTGTCTCAGATGGCAGCAGAGGGGCAGTCTCACAAAAACCTGTCTGACATGGAAGCGAGGATAAAGCAAAGCTGTGCAACTGATTTCCTCCATGAAGAAAAAATGACACCCACTGACATTCATCAGCACTTGCTGGATGTTTGTGGAGACCAGACAGTGGTCAGTGTGAGCACAGCGAAGGACAGGTGGTGCGTTTCAGCAGTGGCTACAGCGGTCACCTCCACTGGTGCACATTTTTAGAAGCACGACTTGCAGGCTTTTGTTCAGCACTGGCAAAAACTCATAGCTAATGATGGTGACTATGCTGAAAAATAGTCCTTTGTAGTTGAGAATCTGCTCTATCAAACAGTGTTATCATGCTTTTTGTAGCAGTAGTAGTTTCCACCAAATTGGAGGCATTACTTTTGGAGCACTTGTGTGTATGTGCATGCACGTATGTGTGTATAAGAGAGCACACGTAAACCAATGTGAACATTGATCTTTTTTTTTTTAAATGATAGTTTGGCTACATAAAGGAGATAAAAATGTGCTCTATGTGAAAAAGATGAAGAAATATACAGGAATATAATGAATTCTTTGTATTATTATTAGAACTGTAAGTAGAAGTAGTCTGAATATTTTGTCCTTCGTGTATTGTGTGACACTAGAGAGTCAATCTAAACCTAATACAGAAGAAGTACTGTTGAGGCAGACAGTCAGATAATGTTACAACTGCTTGCAATTTCTGTCCTGCTGTGTGATACATACAGAAAGAACACTTCTCAGATGAAGTGCATAAGGAGTTACATGACCTGAAGTGGGAAGGCCAATGTTATTTAGAGAGCTCAAAAACAGAAGTCACTAACAGAAAATTTATAAACAAACAAACAACAGTACAACATACAGGAACCCTTAGCTGGTGGAGGACGAGTAAAACAAGGGAAAATGATCTTCATCTGAAGCAGTCTCATCTACTGCGATGATCAGACCATTTATACGTATCAGTATATACATGCTACAGGCACAAGATGGAAAGAAAACCAACAGGAATAGTTCTAACCGAAGAAGCACCATAGAAACAAAGAGAAGTCTCACCTACAAACATATGTTCAGAGATGACAAACAATCTATTACACCTCTGTGAACTCTTACCCAAGATATTATCTTCTTCAGGCACAGAACTGCCATACAGGCACTGGAATACTCCTCTTACAGAGATAACAGCCTCCAACCATCCACAACACCAGGTTCAGCATCACATGCACACTCTTCAGAGGGCCAACCAGCAGAACAGACACCCACAGAGCACAGCTCTTGTCTTTTCCTTCCAGAACAGAGAACGGCACTTAATTTAAGTTCTGTGCAATACATAAAATGTAATTATCATATTCCCTCTTCAGTAATTCATGAAATCTACTCTCCACTTCTGTCCACATACTCTGCTGGCTTTATGATGTTACAGAAGAAAAACACTCAAATCCAAGAGCAATAGACTTGTACTGGGAGTTATACGCCTAGTTATTTGTTAATGATAAGGTAAACAATAGCAATACATAAAAAATATAAATCACAAACACAGATACGTTACATTATGTGTAAGAAGTTGGTAACGATATAACCCACTTGAGATTCAAGTGCTGCGTCTTCATTCTCATTTAATAGCGTTTATCAAAATACTTGACTTAAAAACAACAATGTAAATCGTACTGCTTATGCCCACTATGTTCCAATTAGAACACAGCTTTAAAAAAATCACAGTGAAAACAACAATAGATCAGAATAGGTTTTGTAGTTACATCATTGAAGGCAGCGTTACTTTTCAAAATAACCAAATATATAAAAGTGGGCTTTTTGTTTTTTTATTCCTGAAAGATTGAAATTGTCTTGTTTGGATTTAAGTAATTACTTTGTTTCCGAAGATTACTGTCTTACCAAAAAGGGCTCTGAGGTTTGTCAACTCACTTTAGCGTGGTTAGGAAAAAGAAATATTATCAAACACTCATCTTCCTAATAGTCAAAAACACGGCACGTTTACATGTCACCCTGTGAGTTTTTCATATACAAAGAAATAAAGATTGATCCTTAGAACCATCGAAAGTGAAACTAGTGAAGACATTTTATCAAATTAAAACAGTGAGTCTGAATAAAATAGTACACTTAGGGAAAAATGAAACGTTTCACATGGGTCAGTACGCAACTCATAAATCATATCTAAAGGAATATAAAAGTCTGCATCACAGAAGAACAGTATGAACTCCAGTTACTTAGCCTTCATCTGCCAAAACAGATGGTGTGCTTGCTACATGAAGCACAGTTACCTGATTTATCAAACTTCATGCTAAGCACAGATGTAAAGACCTGTGACCTAGGAACAGCCACACTGCTGGGTGAAATCTGTTCCCTGGCTTAGCTAATCACCAAACCCTGCTAGAGTTAGGAGTCAGAAACTGGTTAAACTTATACTGGTCTAATGACAACGAAGTGCTGTAAGCTAAGCACGGCAAGCTGTTACTCAGCAATGGTATGACTTCTTTCCCGACAACAGCAGCACTCAGCGTCACACACAAAAAGCGCCACGTGCAGCACCAAACCGCAGCCACTAGTGCAGGCTCTCACGTCAGACAACCAGGTCTGACTCCTGCTCATCACATCTACATTTCACAACTCGGAAGCAAATCACATATGAGTTACCGCTCCAGTGAAATCCAGTCCAGCAAACTGAAAAAACACCACTACACTTCTGTTAAAAAACTGCTGCAAACATTCTTTTTAAACCCTGTGATTTACATTTACACTTGACTTTAAAGAAAGGAATGCTGCCTTCACCTGCCCATCCACTAAGCACACTTACGATCAGTTTTGCACCTTGTTAGACATGCAGATTGTGGATCTGAAAAATCATCAGTTCAAAAATAAAACGCTCCAGAAAACTATTTATGTGTCCACACTTCATAAAGGTGAGTTTGTGTTTCACACATCACTGCAAGTGTTGTTCTCTTCTGTACAACCAGAACAAAAAGACAACAAACTGATGTGATCTGTATTGGCATATCCACATACGCATACACAAGAACGATTATAAGGGATTTTCACCAAGATAAGTATCTTATTGCTTGTAGTTACATACCTTTCATTCTACTAATGTCACTTAAAAGCAATACATATTTTGCAATTAAAAATCACATCTGGTTCAATTTCCTCTGAAAAAGCAAGCCTTAGTACCCAGTACCCACATACCAAACACAAAAAGGTTTAATGAAAAAGCCACAGGCAATGAATTAGCAGTTATTTCAGGTTTCTTTATACACATGCTACTTTTCCAGTGCAACGATAAAAAAAAACCCTCCTGTGAGCAAAGTGATGGTCCTCTGTCCTTTTCTGTTGCCCTATTAGGTCCTTCAGCAACCTACTTGGCAAGGCCAGCAATCACGGTGGAGTCGCACACGCTAATGAATGAGTGAGAGCACTACTGTGGGCAGAGTTGGAAATGCACAAATCCTGCCAACTGCTCAGCTGGCAGGCTGAACCCTGCATCCTTTTCAACGCAGCGACTGTAGGAAGTTAGCGCTGAACATCTACTTCCACTTGTGGCTGAAAATGAACTGCAAACAGAAGTTACTGCATGGAATGCATGGGTTAGCACCCAGACAAACTCAACAACCGTAAGGTTTTACACACACTGACAACAAGCACTCAAAGAAGAAACATCCAGTAACCAGAAACACTGCAGAAGCCATTGTTTTGTTGTTTTTCTCTTTTCCAGAAGCCATTTGCTCATTTCACAAAAGGCACTTGAAATCAATCTAGCATAAATACAAACTAATCCAAAGTTACCAAGCTAACGAGGACGTGGATCCAAGACAATAAAGTTTAAAGATTTTCAAAAAATCTACATTATGTAGAACCAGTATTCCACAGCATTTCATTCTTTAAGTAGCACCGCTCTATGCACCACAATAAGCTTTTTAATTGGGATGGAACCCGACATTTTTAAGAACTACAGTGCAAATACTACGCACACATCGAAGCCAGCCCTCCACATATAAAACAATTAAAATGCCACATTCGCTGCATAAGCAGATGCACATTATTACCTTCCTGTTATCCTCTGACAATGATCTCTGGGAAAGGCTGGGTTTTCTTTGTCTGAAGCAAGGTGCTCAACTTGGCACCTGCCTGGGAAGGGGGAAGAAATTAAAGCTCAAGTTTTTCTGACTACAATTATTCAGTGGGGTAAAATGAAAATACCAGTTAAATGGAATAGCAGAGTGTTGAAATCTGAACTGTTGAATATTTTTTGTTCATAAAAAATTAACTACCAGGTTTGAAGACCAAAAAATGCCCAAATTTATAAAGCAATAAGAATACCATTAACATTACTACTGAAGTCACACAGAGCCCGGATACAGACTAATATAAGGCCAAGATGCTGCAAAATAACTCTACACCCTTGGCTCTTTAAAAGAGCAACCAGGCCTTCACTTGCTTGTGAAGGCAGGCATACAGCTCTGAATGACACTTACACTACATCTAGGGGAAAACGTTATTTCCACGTACTGGACTGTCATGAGATCTATACAACACTCAAGTTCTAGCAGATGAAGGCCTCAAATAAGGTACACAAGTAAATAAACAAGTGCCTTTATCTCCTTCACTGAAACACAACATGAAAGTAAGCATATGCCTCGCAGAAAACCAAAGTTTGCAACCAGTGCTGAGCCAGTGCATACGTCTCCACATCTGCCTCACATCACAGCCATGTAACAGTGCCCTGCACTGCATCGGTTCCACTGAACTTTTCTATGCCCCATTTAGAAACTGTACCTATGAACTGGAGGTGTCACTTTCCAAATGTATATGAAAATGTATATGTAAATATTAACCTATGCTAGTAATAACACTTCAATGAAGTATGTAAGTTAGGCTAACCTTCATAAGGCTAAGGGATTTGATTTAGTAGCTTGGTGGGTAGGGATGGTGGTGTGAGGATGGTTGGACTAGATGATCTTGTAGGTCCTTTCCAACCTAATGTATCTATGAATCTATGAATCTATGAATCCATTTCCTACTGACACATTAATCAGATTACTCACAGCCTATTCCTGAAGTGCATAACAAAAACCTCATTCTTAAGTGCTCCTTTTCCAAGCCAGATGAGTTACAAAAAGCTAAGCGAGAGTCACCAAAGTAGCTTCAGTATTTACATTATCCTACCCTCTAAAACTATCTGCTCCCATAAAAAGAGATGGAGAAAGAGAAACAAGTCAACCTTAGTTGCTGCCTGCTGGATTCCTAGTTCTGCTTTTGCACCCATAACAACTGATGTAGCAGAAGGAAAACAAAAGAAGTTAAACAGCAGCCGAGGTTAACTCACGAAAAGGTGACCTCTTTCATGTTTATTAGTGTTTTTACAGTAATCACAAAATTAAACACTCAGCGAGATAAGTCAAAAAATAGTCTGTAAAGTAAGTAATGACATATGTTCAGAAGTATCAAATACTTCATTCCACCATCCATTAAAATCCTTCACCTCACTTCCCATACAGAAACATACGCTGCCGTACACACAGCTCTCATTCATTTGCTCATGCGTATCTGGCACCACTACAGATGAGCTTGTCTGAGGGCTCTTATTTTAGAGAAGAGATTGCTTTTGTTTTCTCTCCATTTCTTCTAAGCAACTCAGTCTTGAGTTACTGAATGCAGCAGAGATTAAAATATTCCCAGTAACTACTGAGACACTTAACCATCATCTCCAGGAAGGAAACCATTCTGACTGTACAACACTTGAATCACGTCTGCAACTAAAAAACAGCAAATTCTAAGTGATTCCTCAGTCTATGCACTGCTCTTTAACTCTGCCTTTTCATGGATGGTTTCTTTCTGAGCATTTTGCTCCTGTGATCCTGGTACTATCAGAATACATTAGTGTAGTTTGGAAGGACATGCAAAGATCAGCAAGTCCAACTGCTTTTCACTGTTCATTTTTCACTCCACTGAAAACAGCAATCGGTTTTGGCCTACAGTGTATGAGGATTTTTTTGCCCTGTGTTTCCTTCTAGCTTAAATGGTTACGTGCATCAATAAGAGTGCCTGTGGTGTTTGGAGAACTTATTCAATAAGCAGAACAAAAAGCATCCTCTTATCCAGAATTAGTTTTCTACAGACGGAAAAATGAGAAACAAATACATAACGTGCAGGGTGGCAACTACGTTCACAAACACTGCAGACCTCCTAACGGCCTCACAGATGACAGACCTGACACCTACACACACGGACATCCAGAAAGAAAGGGATCTGGGAAAAAAAATCAGTAAGGTCTGAAAAGTTACACTGCCAAAAATTATTCTATTTCATATGAATGGAAGAATGCATCTTAAACTCAGTGCAAAAAGCGCACAGTAATGAAGTATGAACAGCAGGACTGGTAGTGACGACCAAAAAACCACAGCGAATAACTGAGAGTCAAAGACGGCTCATGTTCAGTCCCTCACAAAATATTAACAATCTTTATAGTGATTTGAAACTTACAAGTCTTTTTATATTACCACACAAATTACTCCATATCCACTAATTATCAAAGATCATACTGATATCTGTAACAATATAAGCAGTAATTCAAAATAAATGTTCATCTGAACCACACACAGCAAAAGGAACGTTTTGAGAAGGAACAGATCTGTGGTACAGCTCCTCTGCTCAGAAATCACAAATATAAGGATTTCTCAAGCACAACATTTGAATCACTGTCAGATATACTCCATATTGATTTATATGATCACTCAGTGCACGGTCATTTCGCTCACCACATCTTTCAAGGACAACTGCATCATTTAAACAATTATCACATGAAAAGCACTACATGTTTTACGTTAACAGATTACTGAGTTCTGTTTCAGTACATGGTTTTAGATCCAACACTTTATTTCAGTCGTATCTGAAATGACAAATTTGTTTTCTACTGACTTCCTCTATTTCACATGAGTTGATAGCAGCTGGCCCTAAGTCCAAGATCACAGAATGTCAGGGATCGGAAGGGACCTCAAAAGATCATCTCATTCAATCCCCCTGCCATAGCAAGAACACCTAGATTCGGTCACACAGAAAAATGTCCATGCAGGCTATGAATGCTTCCAGTGAAGGAGACCACGCAAGCTCTCTAGGCAGGCTATTCCAGTGTTCTGTTACCCTCACCGAGAAGTTCATCCTCAATTTTACATTGAGCCTCCTATGTTCCAGCTTGCACCCACTGCCCCTTGTCACATCACTGGATGTCACTGAGAAGAGCCTGGCTCCATCCTCCTGACACTCACCCTTTTTGTATTTATAAACATTAATGAGGTCACCCTTCAGTCCCCTCCAAGCTGAAGAGACCCAGCTCTTTCAGCCTTTCCTCATAAAGGAGATGCTCCGCTTCCTTAATCACCTGTGCGGCTCTGCACTGGACTCTCACAAGCAATTCCTTGTCCTTCTCAAACTGAGGGGCCTAGAGCTGGACACAACATTCCAGATGCAGTCTCACTAGGGCAGAGCAGAGCAGAACCTCTCTCAGCCTACTAACCACTCCCCTTCTAATATACCCCAGGACACCACTGACCTTCTTTGGCCACAAGGGCACAGTGCCAGCTCACAGTCCTCCTGCTGTCCACCAAGATCCCCCAGGTCCCTCTACACTGCTCTCCAACAGGTCAGTCCCCAACCTACACTGGTACACGGGGTTGTTCTTGTCCAGATGCAAGACTCTACACTTGCCCTTGTTATACTTCATTAAATTTCTCCCCACCCAACTCTCCAGCCTGCGCAGGTCTCGCTGGATGGCAGCACAGCCTTCTGGCACGTGAGCCACACATGAATACACCTGCCTACTTTGATCTTGCACATAAGACATTCCATAACTAATGATTCCTTCCAGTATTATTTGATTTTTCTTTTCCTGCTGGACAGGGTGACCCAAAGTAATGTGGTGGCTTCGAAGTTTCCTAGTTCATTCTTTATTCTTTTCCCAGCAACATGTCAAATCCCCATTATGACTGCTGCTGAAGCACCAATACTGCTAAGTAATTAATTAAGTACTTATTGAGAATCAATCACTGTGCAGTTAGTTACTGTTACCCTGCTTCCCTCTGCTCCATTTTTATCACCTGAATTTGATCAGCCACTTGGTATTCTGAAACTCTTCCAGTTCAGTTCCATCCTTTCATAAGCATGTTTTTTGTTTTGTTTTTTTTTATCATGGTAAAACTTTCATTAACAGAAAAATTCAGCCCAGCTGCCATAAAGACAGGCAACCCAGCAAAAGGAATCCATACAGGCCTCATGGATTTTACATACACTGCTTGTAAACTCTACCTGAAAGGTCTGAATCAGCATGAGGTTGCAATTTACTCTCAATCTGCATCTGGGTGCTATTTCATCAGAAAAGAACTTCTTAAATCTGAATTTCAGTTAAAAAAAAAAAAAAAAAACTCATAAAGCACTTAGTGATGCAATACTAAAAATGAGATTTTCTTACACAAGCAAGTATATACATAAAGTAATCTGACACTCCTCCTTTTTAACACTACTCTTCAGAATCAGTTTTCCATCTTTCTGTCCAGCAGCACCATCATCATTCGGATGGATATTCAAGAAACAAGTAAAATGTAACTTGAATTACGATAGAGCAATGCAGTAAGTTACATACAACAGACTCAGGATGAGACAGGCTCAATCACCACGCCAACTGCAGAATAAAATAACTTTGTGAAAAGATGGTTAATGATAAAAAAAAAAAATCAAAGATCTTTTATGCCTCTTCCTTCACAGGATCAGTGTAGCTTCAAACAGTTTTATCTTGAAAAAACGAGCAGAAACTGACTTTGTGAATGTGCTCCCACAGACGCATTCAACCAACTCCGGTACCAGTCACTGACTTTTTTGTTCTCCAGTTACACTATCCTCCTTGAAATTAAGAGATACGCACAAAAAACCACAAAGACTGGTCATACCAACAAACAGCCCTTCCTACTGAGCCAGATAAACTTTCCAACACAACACCACATGTGCAGAATGATCCACAGATCTTTCCTTCTGCCATTAACATTCTGACGTCGTAACTAACTGAAGATAGCACACAACTTCTCTGAAACACTCCTGCACTGTTGCTAGGCTGGTAAGAGCATTACCTACCGCTCTGCAGAGCAACGTACACTTAAACAGGACTCAGTATGCTTCTCAAGGCTGACTAAACTCTACTATTAACAATGCACCTTTTGCTTGTAAGCATCAATTCTGTAAACTTCAAAAATTCTTGTTAGACAACTATGAAAAAACTATGCTTATTTCCAAAATCAGAGTCCATGTCAAACCGTATTTCACAAATATCAGTGACATTTTAAGGAAAAAAAATACTGATTTACTGCTTCCCATCACATTTTCCGTGCCGTCTCCCTCACGAGTTTGCAGAGCTCTTCCTAAAGCAGTCTGAATTGACTATTATAAAGAAACAAATCTGAAATTTGGCAGTGATTTATCACGTTAAAATTTAAGAAAACTCCTGTAGAAAAAAATACAAATGATATCTTGAGTTATGAATGGCTCAAATTATGCACAGAAACTTGGATGTGGCCACTAAAGAATAAGGTTCTGTACACATAGACTATAATGAACATGAAGATCTACACGTTATCAAACTATGCTAGCACTCAACATACCTGCACAAAAGACGTATGGAAGCAAGAATTCGTGGTGCTCTCTTCCCACAGGAACTAAGAACGTTCAGAAAAAAGACATTTTAAAGTCTATTTAAAACATAATTTTCCAGCCACTCAAGAAAGCAAAGTGCAGAAAAGTTACCAAACTAAGTATACAAACCAGAGGGAACGGTTCTCTTTATTTCTAACCTGGAAAACCAAATTAAAACAGCAGCAGCAAAGTCAACAACACTTACTAACACAGAAGCCTTAGCAGCTACCACTAAGTGTGCAACAACACATCATGCTGCACACATCAAAAGAACTGCCATTTGTAACACATCCATTAGTTTTTGCCCCCAAGTGATAATGCTCTACTACGAGTTTGTGTATCTTTACATTCTACATTTTTGCACTTCCTTCCTAAAACACTGGGCTCACAGTGCATACTGCAGCAACTAATTTTAGCAAAATAACTTTGGACAAATGAAAACAACAATGACAAGAATCAAAGGGCTACAACAGTTGGCTGACAGAATGTTTCTGAGGCTGCTTTACATAAACAATTAGTATTTAAGACGTGACCGCTACCCCTTACATTTTCTTCTCCAAAGCTCACAGTTTATCATTTCATTCTGCATTTTGTTGAATTAAATATTTAATATTGAGGCTGCTCTACGTTGCACGTTTATCTAAAACCAAAGGCCTCTGTAACAACAGCATCCACATTTCAAATGCAGGTAGATGGAATTAAAAACATAAAAAAATGCAACTCGAGCACAGCCTCCATATGCGATTGGAATGGTTTTTAATAGCTTGCAAATGACAATGTGCTTGCTATAACCAGCTGTTCTTAAATGATGAATATGCAAGCTATTCATGATAAAGCCAAATCCCAACACCATTCTTGCAAAGAAATCCCAGTAGTTTCTGGTTGTTCTACATGTTAGCTCTGTTAAGGACACAAACAGCAGTGAGCTTCAGAACAAATAGGACCAAACTATTGGCATTTCATGCATTAAGTCCATTATCACAGCAGGAGCTGTCAATCTCTGCAACTTTCTGCAACAGCTAAGACAATATGAAGATCAAAAAGTAAGGAAGGAAAATTAAAAAGAAAAAGAAAAAAGAAAGAAAATGTCTGCAGCATAAACAGAGTCCCTCTGCTAATGCTTTTTCGCTTCAGCCATTCCCATTGTTGGCTCTGACCTACCAGAAGGCTCGTACCAAGCTCCGAGCATTTAAAAACATCAATCATAAAAAACAAAGACAGGACATTGAATTATACAGTATTAACCTCCAGGCTTTGCATACAAAGACCTAAGATTTATTTATGTCCCAGCACGTTAAGAGCTTCAGTACACCGTTCTTTACACCAAACTGGCTGCCAATTTGATGAACCTCTCTGCCCTCAGCAGGAGTGCAGCGTCTGTGATTAATGAGTGCGTGTTTGTGGAAAAGTGTAAGAACAGAAAATGGGGCAAAATCCACACAACTATTTCTGTACACCCCGGATGGATCACTGCAATAACCATCAGCAAACCAGACTTCTCTTACAAGAAAACACTGAGGGAAGGCTGTGGCTGTGGGAACTTTTGCTGATTATATTTAAATACCACACAACAACCATTGCTCTAGAATAATAAACAGCATACAGCATTTTGCCAGATACTTAAAACAATCTTTCAGCATTAAAAAAAAAAAAAAATTGTCAATACTAACTGATTAATAAGGTCACGATCAGAAGCTGCTAGCTTCATACTCAAAGCGAAGGAAAAAACACTACCCTAGAGTATGTGAACCCAGAACTTCTAATCCAACTTGAATTTTAAGAGGGATTCCAACTCAAGAGCAGCTAGGCAGTGCACATTTTGTACCACTAAAGCACCACGTCTAACAAACGTCCTGAAGAAAACCTACTTCACAATTCCTCTACTTCTAATAACACACTGGAAGGCTCTTCTATTATTTATAACTCAAAAAATTGCCCCTTGTGAATACTCCAGAGCAGAAGTTCAATGTGAGAGTCTAAGAAGATGAAACTGTCTAATAGTCACCACGTTTTCCAGATCTACCATCTTTGCCAAGGTTTTGTTCTGTGAACTACCCAAGACTAGCTCTTAACATCAGAGTCCCATTGCTTTCAATGGGACCGTCCACAATACTAACTCACCAGGTAGATAATATTCTTACATGGTGCCTCAACATGTATAGTCCTTTGAGTCTGAAAAGTTTATGCAATGCTCCCCCTCAAGGGGGTTGTTAAATCTCTGCAAGCTCTTTCTGCAAACTACCAAGGCTTAAGCATTCAGATCCTTACAATGCCTGACCTAAATCAAGTCAGAAACACAGGAAGTCATGCGTCCTTCACACTTGGAAAACAAGGCATTCAGGAGGCACCAGTGCCACAAGTAGGAAGGCAATGGGAGAGATCTTAAGGAAGCAGTAACGTTCATCATCCTTCTGAAAAAACTTAAACAGATACTGACTTGCCTCATCTATATTTCTTGCTAGTGCTCACCTGCAGAGATTACATCTGAGATTCCTCTTATAATAGATGAGGTTTAAATTTTGTTCTTTCTTCGATATTTGACTTTTCTCCACTGACATAAAAAAAAAAAAACACCCACAGAAAACGTTTTATTAGCAATTATGTAAAATGCATAGATTGATAACTTTAAAGTAAGGAGAGAAAAACCCTGCATTCTCCTTTGCTTATATCAAAAAACTGAAAACACGCACACCATCTCTTTACTGGGTGTTTTCTTCACCTGGTGGTCTCATTAAATGAGAACTGGGCAATAAAATAACTCCCTTTTTTAAAGAAATAAAAGATCAATTGACACTGTAAACTTAGGTCATTTTGTTTTGTTTTCACTATCAAATTTTAAAAGTACACAATTTTTGCTCTTTATTTATTTGCCAAAGAATGGCTCAAAACCAGGGTGTTTGTAGAACTGCAAATTTAGTGGCAGTAGGAAAGTAAAAAAGTAAGTTAAAAATTCAGCTACTATGAGCTGAATCCAGTGCGCTGACTGGATAAGATTTTTATTTTGCTTGTTAATCACACATTTTCAAGGTAAAATTGAAAAATGCATTACCTTACCTGACCATTCTGAAGAGACTGTATGAAATACATCCCAAATTTTAAATGCTAACTTCAGCACAGGAGCAGAATTACTCTTCCCAATTAACAAACCACGCATTTCAGTTTTCAAAGTATCTAACAGAGAAAGTACAGATCAGCCGTGAAGATGCCCTTTCACTTCTACAGTCAGCTTCTAAAAAACTCAGTCCCCCCTGACAGAGCCCCACCCCGCGTAGCTGCCAAATGAACACTTCACCTTCACAGCAGTACTCAGACTCAGAGGAGAACCAGTAACTCACCTCCTGCTAACTACTTCTGTAAAACCAAGTAGGTATGCTTTGAAGGATGGGAAGGAGGACTTGCTTCTTCTACTCTAATACCAAACAGCCTTGTTTACATTCCCAGATCCCAAGAACTCCAAAATCCCTACCAATAACATCAAAGACAAATGATGAAGAATTATCCTACCACCGCACACTGAAAACACAACAAACTAATTTTTAATCTAAAATGTAACAGTAAAACAAATAAAAAAAATTTAACCATACCTTCTTTCACAGGATAAGACAGTGAATTTAGCTGTTCTGGTGAGGTGAGAAAGAAAAACTACACCTACATTTCAGGTTCTGCAAAATGTTATCCTCACC
Source organism: Callipepla californica brunnescens (assembly GCA_023055505.1). Classification (NCBI taxonomy): domain Eukaryota; kingdom Metazoa; phylum Chordata; class Aves; order Galliformes; family Odontophoridae; genus Callipepla; species Callipepla californica. Next base: position 142,562 of record JALIRH010000178.1, read on the forward strand.
ACTAATAGAAGACTTCTTTACACAGGCTGACTGACGTACATTCCATTCTGTCAGCGTTCAGGATACCTCAGAGTAAACAGCAATGACAAAAAAACCACTGCTGTTCCTGATGCCCATGTCAGTATTTCTTCTGATGGCGACCTAACACCACAAAGCAGCGCAGAACATGGCACGGCATGGCACATCACTGGATGTGCGGTGGCAAAACAGAAACAAACCAAAAAGCTGAACCATGCTTTGGAGAAAAGTGACTCGGGAAATCTTCATCACATCAAATTAGCTACATGATGAAAATAGGGAGTACTACTCTTCCATAATCATCTATTAGAGTAACATCATGTTGTTTGTGAAAGAAAACAAAAACTGTTATTATTCTGTTATTATATTATATATATATTACAGTATACCTTTATCTTACATCTCGATTACAGGATGCAGCCTCCGATCTCTGACAAAAACAGCCAGGTTCTGGGGTGTTATTTTTTTTTACTCCTACCTAGCATCAAGAAGAAAATAAAAGGTCTTTAAAGAAACCTGTATTATGGACACAAAACATCAGTGAAGTAACTTGAACTGTGGGATCCCCTTACTCTATCGGTGTGTGTAGGAAAGTGCATTTTTGGTAGCACAATCTATACCTCCCGATGACTCCAAACTTAGTTCTACACGTGACATATGCCACTGCAATACCATAAAACTAGAAGCAGTCAAGCACCTCCTCACCCTTACTTCAGGAGGATGAGGCAGAGCACAAACTCGCCCTTTGCAGCTGTGATATTCCACTTCTTGCAGGAACACAAAAAGTAGCAAGGAAGACTGGAACAACTGCAGTTCAAGCAGCTAGTGACTGCTCTGTTTCAATTCAATGACACCACTAATGGCTTCTCAGCAGCTCCATGAAATCAACCAGCTGTCAAGCTGATGCATCAGAAGGAACAGTTAGGCACTCCCATAAGAAAAAGCAACACATCAGGATGTTTTCCAAAACATCTGCTCCTTCACACTGCAGATCTGTAATAAACATGCAAACAAAGAAGCAGGACCTAAAAAGAAAGATTTCCATTAATTCCTTATTCAAGTTTTCTGTGTGTCACAAACACATGCCAGTCTTGCAGCCAATTCTCCTTACCACAAGGTCAGTAAAATGAGCAAATAATCACACCACAACGCCTAACCATGGCTAACTTCTTACACGGTATAAAAACAGTGCTAATTTACCCTTTAAAGAGCTAACTGTCTGTTTATTTTCATAAACTTCTCCCAAAATTTAAAACATTCATATTTTTTTCTCCCTAACCCCGTTCAAATAATTTTACAATGTATTTCTGATACATTGTTTTACAAGAATGAATCTTAAAAGCATTTATTTTTGTGAATACAAGAATGTAAATAAATGAGCACAGCAGTACTTAGTGTTTTGTTTTGATTTGTTTTTTAAAAAAGATAAACACCAACAGAGCAATTCCAGTCTATTAGCAATACACATTAGTCACAAAACTATTTTGTGCCATTCAGAACTGCGTCTGAGCCACTCCTGACACAGGTGCACTGCCGGACACTTTCACGCAGGCTATTGCTTTTGCAGCGCTTCAGTACAAACGCACGCACGGTTTACTACAGGTATGAGACACCAAATACAGTAACTATCATCGTCTGAAACTGCTTATCCTCTGTTGCTCACCGTTTGTAATCTGCCAAATCTTCTAAGACCTTGGCTGCATGTTTAATTCAGAACCATCTGTTCTATGTGCTCTTAACTGCTTAAACATTTCATCTACCTGAGGCACGCGTAGCTGGGAGCAGTCGATTCCGTCACACAGCAAGGCAATCTGACACTTACTCCAACACAAACCAGGATACTTTACACATCTATTTCAATACTGACTTGATTAGAAAAAGTCTTGATGTACTAACCTATTGCTTTCTATGTTAACAGCTACCAGTGCTTTTTCCAACCTTGAGGACAAAGGAAATGCAAACTAAATACAGACAGTTTCATGTTCTCATTAGTGCAACTAAATACGCAGCAAGTAAAAAGACTGTAGGAAAAAGAATGGAACAACAGAAGTTTACCTGAAGTAGGTATTCCTTACCAACTGCCCGATGCTCTTCTAAGTCCTACCATGTGACCAGAGAAACTCTTAGGATGTTAAAGCACAACTGAGAAGTGAATTACAAGAACAGTGCCTTTCGTTGTTTCCCTTCTCACAGCAGCTGACACAGAACTGAGAACCAGTACTAAAAGATTCGTTTAAATAAACGAATTCAGCACGGTAAGTACAGAGCACCACCATTAGACAGCGTTGCCAACAACGGAGAGGGGGAGAAGGAGAAAAAGGGCAGAAAGACTTCCCAAGAGAAACCCTTTCACAATGTGCTTAAAGCGTTGCTCCCAAGTACGCCCCAAAGACGTGCCAGACAAAAGAGGGACAGCTGTGTATTTCCATTACTCCCATGTGCTTCATCCAAAATAGAAACTGTTTACTCCACAGGGGAAGGTTCCGGACCAAGTTTTCCACGGATAACCCCACGCCAGGTAATTGCTTCAGGTTACTGGAGAAACTGCATCAGGTACGCGCGGATAACACAGTGTGCTCCGAATAGCTTTTTATATCGGATAAGAACTTCGAGTAAAAATTAAAAAATAAAAAGGGTGTGCGGGGGGGACTGAGGGCACGGCGGAACAACGCAAACGCGCCAGTGTCCCTCCGCTCGTTAGCGGGCAGCCAACGCCGCGCCCCGACAACACAGCCACCGACCCGCGCCGGGTGAGCGCTCCGAGCACAGCGCACGCTCGTGGAAAAATCCCCTTAAACTTAACATGACGTCACCGTCCATCTAACATTTCCTAAACTTTGAGTCCGATCCAAAAAGACTTCCCGGATTTCCACTTATTCCCCCCACGGAAGACGGAGAGACTTGGGAATACAAATTTGCCCAAGATGGCGAAAGGCTCGTTGTTTGGAGGGCAGGAAAAATGGAGGAGATCGTAACATACACAAAGGGATAAATTTCAGGCGCCCGGCCGGTGCCGCCCGGCCCCCTCCGCGAGGAGCAGAGCGCGCACAAAAGACGACGGCGGAGGCTCCGCGCGCCGCCGCTCCCGGCCCGGCCCGGCCCGCAGCCGCCGGCCCCGAGGCGCGGCGCCGGGGCACCAACGGCCGCGCACCCGCGGCGGCAGCGCGGGGCTCCGCGGAGGGCCCGCTCGACCGCGCGGCGCCTCCTTCGCCGCGGCCTTGTGCTCAGCGGCCGCTCCGCGCCGCGCCCCGCCGGGCTCGGGCCGCCCCGAGCTGACAGCCGCGCCGGCCGGGCACGGCGAGGGGAGGGCTGAGCGGGGGGCAGCGCCGCAACGAAGGGCCGCCGTTCCGGGAGGCCGCCGGCGGGAGCCGCGAGCGGGGCGGCCCGGGACCGGGGCCGGGACCGGACTCGGGGCCGCCGGTAAAGTTTAAACTCGCGCGGGACCGCGGCCGCCCCGTCCCGAAGCGCCGCGCTGCGGCCCCGACCGCCGGCGCCGGGCCCCGACCCCACACAACAACAAAGGGACGGCCCCGCACCGGCGGCGGAGCGGCGGCCGCGGACGGAGGCCCGACTCGGTGCCGGGCGGCCCCGGAGCCGCCCCTCGGCTCCGCGCCCCCGCCCCGCGCGGACCGCGCTCCGCTCACCTCACGGCCGGCGGAGCTCTGCCGCTGCCCGGGCGCCGGTGCGCGTGCCGGAAGGCGGCCCCTGCCCGACGCTCCCGGGAGCCTCGCGCAGCCCCGGGAAGGGGCGGGGGCGCGCGCGGGGGCGCGCAGTGCCGCCGCTCCGGGCGAGGCCGCTCCCTGCGCGCGGTTGGTGCGGCTCCGCCGGCCCAGGGTGACGTCAGCGACGCCGCTCCGCTCCGCCGCAATCAAAGTTGTTGCTAACACGCCGGGAAAAAGAGGGAATCGCGCCTCTCGTTCCGGCCCCGGAAGACCGCGACCCGCGGGCGTGAGCCGCGGCCGAAGGGCGGCCCCGCTCCGCGCCGTCGTTTGCTGCGTGCGGGAAAAGTTCGCGCGGAGCGCGGCCGCAGCGCTCGCGTTCCCGGGTGGATCTCGGTGGCGTGGAGCGCCCGCACCCCGCGTGCCCGGGGCCGCCGCTTCACTGCGCGTAATTTCGGGTAGGGAAATAAAAGAAAATAGCGGCGAAGGCGCTCTGCTACAGCGGCCGTGGTCTGGCGCGGGGAGGCGACCCGTGCTCCCGAGAAGACGTTTTCGGGAAAGCGAGCAGCCCGGAGATCCCGGCGGAAGCGAAGGCAACTTCTGCGCTGCGCGGGGACGCGACGAATTCCAGCACAGCCAGCGAAGCGAGGCGGGGAGCGAGCTCACCGCGATCGGAAGCGCCGAGGTTTACGGGCTGCCGGCACGGGCACCACAGAAATAACGACAAAAAAAGGGAGGGGGGATGGAAGGAGGCTGCCCGGGCCCGCCTGCATGGCGGCTGCGCGGCGGGCCGGGGCTGCGCTCAGCGGCAGCGGCCCTTCGCGTTTCCCACATGGTGTCTTCGCTTTTCCTCTTGGCGTCGTCCCGAGCTCAGCCAGGGCTGAGGTCCGCTTCAGGAGCCGGGGAACCGCTCTGTGTAACCGCAGCAGCTGACATGGACGATCACACCGCAGCGCGGTGGGCGCCCGAGTCACTTCAGGACGAACTACGCAAAACTGCTCCTACAAAACTCAGAAGTCCGCTCGTTTCCCTTACCTGGTTAATACACTCCTTTTAAAATCGGCGTTATTTCTAAACAAAGCTGATCTCAGCATAAAGAAAAACGTGCGAGCAGAAGGATGCCATTGTTTTCTGTTTCCTCTTGAGCCACCGTGGCTGTGATTTTAATTGTGGTGGAGGATCTTCATTAGTATTAACACATGGGTAGACTTCATAAAGCTGCTTCATTAGCGGGGAAAAAAAAAAAAAAAAGCTTGGCAGCCGTGCTCTCTTTGCATGCAATGAGAATGTCAGCCTTACCTCGGTCATTTGTAACATAATAAGTGCAAGCACAATGATTGCATGCGGGAACGCTGGGGGAAGGGCAAAAATGCTGCAGAATACGAGCACAAGAAAAGAAAGCTGCTCATTATGCAGTAAAATGTGTGCTAAAAAATAGTGAAGATGACGTCTCATGAGACTCACGCTAAATGAATTAATGTGCTGATATGTTTTTAATTATTATTTTTGTACCAGCTTATTTCATTCCCAGGATTCGCATCAGGCAGCAAAGGCTTGCTAGCGTTTATTGATTTTTTTTTCCTCTGCCACATTCCCGGAATACAGATTTTTAATCATTTCACTGCACCACACTCAGTAATTTCATTAAAAACTGGAACCTTCCATCTCCAGAAAGGCATTTAATTTCAATGACACACAATTTCTCTTAGTGGCAAACTGTCTCAACAGTAAAAGCTGGCCTACGGTTCAAATGCATAATTTAGTCCCGAGTTCTCCATGCTCTGCATTCCTTTGAAGCTATAATTTGACTAACTACCTAATAACTGTAATAAGGACAATGATTTCCTTATAATATGTTATTAACCCATATTTAATGAACTCGAAGGCCAAGCTCTGTACGTGTTTGGGTCAGTACCTCTCTGACCTCAAAATTTACTAATAATGTTCTTAGGAGAAAAAAAAATTGTGGGATAAGAATGAATATATACGTGTGCTCATAATAAATATCTGTTTTGCTCAAGACAATAATATTGTCACTAACATAACAGGATAAGAGGAAACAAGATCTGGATTTAGATAACTCACTATCAGATGTACTGCGTCATGTGCGTATTTACCATATCTGCCTGTAACACTTCAAGTAAATTCTGTTACCTGCTCTTACTGTCACTACTCTAAGCAACCACTCTAAATATATATATTTTTTTCCTATCTGTTATCCAAACTACATAGTATCTTGTGAGAAACGGGTGCATATGTTTGGGTAGCGTTGTGGAATCCTTGTTTTCTGCAATGCTCAGCAGGACAGAATTTAATCTGTCTGAATGCGGGACCACAGACCTCAAAACATACTAATGTTTACAAAGTTCAGTCAGTGACCCAGATTAAAACCACCAGGATGTATTTGATGTCAAAATCAAATACATTAATATCACTAATTGCACTAAATATTAATTTTTACTTCAGAAAACAATTTAAAACGACTTTTGGATCACTAGAGAGTATTTTTCAATCTACAATAAAATATATTTTGAAAACATTGTTTTTCCGCTGGTCACAAATAGGCCAGATTTAATACTGCAAAACGTTTAATAAGGTTTTGAAATTCTATTATCAGTATTTTTTTAGTAAATTTTTTATTTGTAGGAAATGGTTGCTAGAGGATGCTACTGATGAATGCCAACTGATTCGCTATTAGATCTGAAGTGTTCCTGGAGTCCTAATTTTCTGTTTTCTCTCTGACTATATCAAAGCTGCAATTCTCAATTTAAAAAAAAATGCAAAGTCAAATTGCATCATGTATACTACCATTAAAAAAAAAAAAAGGTTTCTTGTTTCTTTTGATTTCTAAGATGAATTAATTGCAAATGTAGTTAGCCTCCACATTTTTCTTAGGCTTCCAGTGTATGTGTCTTAAATATAAACACACAGTAAGGATATTGTTTTCTAGTTTCATTTGTCTGTTCTTATGCTTACCAACCTTATTAATATTTCTTCAATAGTTTCACCCAGCAATGCATACATAAACTTAACTGGTGAACTGGGAGAAAATAGAAATAGAGCAAGTTCCATATCTACAGGCGTAACCATTCAGGTTTGCGTGATTATACTCGTCTCACTAGGGCTGCTAGTGTGCTGAAAGATCAGCGCACACATAAACATCCGGAAGGACAAGCCCAAAATTCCTGCAGGGCTGTGCAGGTGGAGTTTGCTGTTACAATCTCCCCAAAAGCAAAATGGTTTCAGAGGTTCCTCTCCACTCCTGTTCACAGCTCTGCAGCACAGGTTTACAGCCCTCCGCTGGTGGCCATGCGGATGTTGGTCCATCCATGCTAAGATCAGTGAGCAAAGGAAGAGTCTGCATAAGAATTTGCTCATTCTGACTCTGTAAAATATCCTATTCTAGTTAGACCTTGCAAAAAAAAAGTCTCTGTAAGGCTACGTGGTACTCACAAGAGGTTACAAACTGCACTGTTATGCTTCCACTCACAGATGTCCTGCAGTAGCGTTCGCAAAGCATGTACTTCTGTTATCAAATATGTTGCGACAGATTTACAAACAGGGTCAGTAGATAAATACTTTAAAAGAAAAAAATAGCAGTTTCTGAAAGGTAAGGATGACTTACCATTTCTCTGATGAAGGACAGAAGTGTTTAACATTCAACAAATGCCACTGAATTAAAAAGCAAAGGTCTGTCTTCATTAAAAGCTTAATAAGTCATTCCTCTTTGATAGTCCAACAGTGTTTTAAAACTTTACATTCAGAACTTCTAAAAGCATCATCCAGTTACAAGCATATCCTTTTTGCTCATCTTACTGTGTTTAGAAGGTTTCTTCTCATTGTAGATACTTTTGGCACCACAGAGGTCTCACCTCCGAGAGCCCTCGTTCTCTGAGGGCTATTTATACAGTTTAAGCGTACAAATATAGCTGACTTTACACTCTTACATCCCTGGTTTTATGATGTTACCCTAGTACAGTCAAGGAGGATCTACCTCTCGATACTACAACTAAAGAGGTTAGAATGGCAGAAACCTTGAATTTTTAAAAGCACAAACAACGTTATATAATACGTGAAACAACTGTGAAAGATTTGCAACTGGATTGATATGTTCATCACTTTGTTTCCATTAAGAAATGCTGTTCAATTGTAGGAAATGGGTGTGTAGGTAGCTTTTGTAAAGCACTGCAAAGTTGCTGAGGCAATAAATCCACAGAACAGCTGTAAGTGTTTGCAAAGATTATAGATTTGAGGTCATGTGGACCAAACAAGGCCAAAATAAGAAATTCCAAAGGATCTAGACTGTAACTTAACACATTCTATCAAAGCCCAAAAGTCTTTCCTAATGAGCTTCTGCATCAACCCTATGTAACAAACAAATTAACCAAACACACTTATTAAAAATTATATCACACATCTTACAGTGAAGGAGAGAAAAGTTCACAATTTTATCAAGGGCTCATCTATTAAAGACTATTTCTGCATTTCTAAGATGGAGAAGTGTATGAATTTTTCTTCTCAGATTCATTTAAGCGCTCTCATGTATTTCAGTCTTAACTTCATTCAGTTACCTCAGAATCTTCCATGTCTTCTCACCTGCAAGGTCCAAGTCTGAAGGAAGTGTTTTTGTAGATGTATTTCACCAGTAACCACAAGAAACATCAGTTCATTCTAAACAATTACACTGCTGACCTTCTAAAAGTAGATTTAGAAAAATACAATCTTCAGTGTCTCCTCTGTACTAGTGTTCTCTTTCCAATTAGTTAAAATATAGAGCTCTGCTTTGTACTCTGACCCAATGGTTTTCATTCTAAGAACTGGAGCACTTTCAGCTTCAAGTTGCTTAAATGTAATTCTAAATCCTGAAATGTTTCTATCTGACTCCAAAAAACCACCATCTCTACCAATAGTAATGTCAGCAACTAAGGCACTGACAAAGTCTTTTAGTGTGACAGCTCACACTGTGCTAGTAACATATCTGCAAAGTGAAGTTACCATACATAAAACCAAACTTTTTTTGGGGGGACCATTTCTTTTTCCTTAAGTCTTACAGTCTTTCAGATCCAGCCCGTTTATCTTCTTCCCAAAAGTCAGGAGTGCATTGGTTTTTGTTTTGTTTAAGCTGTTTAATTATCTGTAGCATTTCCAATTCCCAGTGTAACTCTGTTAAATGGCTTGGTTAGTTCTCTTGATCTAAAGCTCTATTTGTTCTGGACCAAAATCAAAGCCACATTTTCTCTGACCAAAGCAGCATTTTCCTCTTTTCCTGTTGTTTAAGCACAAAGGATCAAAAAAGCTCACCTCAAAATTTAGTGTGAATCTGCAGTAATTACACCCAAAAGTAAAAAGAAATGCTTTAAGGAGACGTAGCAGACATCAAAACTATACAATTGTTCAGGACAGGAAGTGATGGCATCTCTCCTTAAACTAAAACTAAACAGGAAATAACTTTATGCAATTAGCCAACTTGAAATCTGGCCAGGTCACAGCAATTAAGAACTCTTACAAAAGTTCATCTCGCTCTGTGTTAGTTGGCCATGAACTTAATTTCAAAGCAGAGTACATTCAGTATTGCATATGACATATGGTATGCACCAAAAAAATGTGTGCATGTACAAACTGACAAAATAAGTTTCACTTGAGCTACTAAAGGCATGTTAGCTTGAGGTTGAAGGTTTAAATATTTTGTTTATAACATACATTGTAGTTGCCTACCTTTAAAGTTACACTAACTAATCTTTACAATTTAAAAATACAATGCAGAATTTCTTTTCAACGCTTTCCAGTACTGTGATAGAAATATGACTGTAATTGTATACAGTTTCTTAAACAGATGTAAATTGACCAATTTTGATTTTAGATCTCTGGTTTGGACAGAACTTTTAGTTTTGAGTCACGAACTGTGATAGCTTACACAGTTCAGATTATTAGGCTTTTAGTTTATCTAAGTGTGTACTAATTGTGTTTGCAAGTAATGTTGCTAAAGACATTATAAACGCATTTTTATATTTTAAGAACTTGGTGGTGTACCCATAAAATAAAAAATATGCATGACACAAACCAGTAACTGCAAGAAAGCTAACCTGGTGAATAAACTGAATTACATTACTAAGAACATGTCCATAAAGAGGGGAAAAAAAAAAAGGAAAGAAACAGAGGCTGACACACATTCATCTAAGAAACACATGTAATTTGACCAAATTAATGCCTAATATCTTTCAGTACAAAATTTGCTATTAATTACGTCTTCTCAGAAAGAGATTTAACTTAACCTGATATTTCATCACTTCAAATAACTTGACTGATTCAATTAAATATGGCAGATACAATATCTGGCGAAGTAATTTAAGAAAAAAGTGTCCAATATATCAAAGTGCTCTGACTCATCTACTCAGCCATTGGGATAATGACTTCTCCAAATAAATCATTAAGTGAAAGAAATACAGAAGACATGGGTCTGATTTCCAACAACCAATTAATATATTTCATTTTCCTGTATATCACAAATTCTATTCTTGATGAGAAAAATAGATTCAAAAATAAATGAAACATCCTTAGAAGTTACACTTTTTATTTTTTATTGCCTCACAGTCAGTAATTTCTAAAATCTATAAAATGCTAATAATGGTATTCTCTTTATAGATGAGGATAGAGGTAGATAAGACGTGAAATCGCAATCTTGTGGTTCTAAGTCCCCCTAAGTTCTACCTACCGAACAGCAGACAGAAACATTTCAGGAAGTGATCCATAGTAAATACAGTTGCATATGTCTTTAAGGAATTAGATCTAAGAGCCAGAAACGGATTGTTTAAGAGAACATAATTTACAAGAACTCTGAAAGCATTCTTCTTCAATATAATACTACGGTGATTATTTTTTTTTTAATCTGTTTGTCCTATCTCTACTCAGCAAGGAATTCTTGCTGATCTATTGTTTCTTAATTTGACCACATTTTCTGCATGATCAGTTTGATTTCTCAACACTTCATGTTCATTTAGAAGCCTCAGAACCAACATGCATGGCGCATTTCAGCCTGAACACAGATGAAACTTCTTCCGGGACTACAAATAATTGAGGTACACATTTAGAATTTGAATATTTTTCACGTGTTCCTGAAACAATTGAGACATCAAGAATGTCTTTCACTGCCTTATATTTCAAATAACAATAGCATTTTTAACGTGAAAGCAAGCACAGAAAGGATCATTTCCTCACTAGTGAAAATTTAGAATACTATATTCTTTTTCTATATCCTTTTTTGAGTAGATACCGTTTCATCTTTCTATCATAGACTTGGGGAGCTTCCTTAAGCCCAGAATCGTAATAACAAGCTACTTCATTTGACAACAAAATAACAGCCTGGCACAAACTTGCAGATAACAAAAAGCTTCCCATCTCAGCCTTGCTGCTCCCACCTCCCTTCTCTCTCTGCGGAATACACCTCCTTCCTTTGCCACGTGTTAAAACCGTGCACATTCATTACTGTGCCCTACAGAGGGCTTTCAGCAAAGCTCAGTGACAAAACCTCGCCCAAATTACTTGCTGGCATGGTGAAGCAATGAATTCTGTGGGTTCCAATAATGTGCGTAAGAATCTTTGTGGAGAGAGGGCATGGTGTTTGAAATTACAGACTACAATAGGAATTGTTTGCAAATTAAGTACATTATTGTTCCTAATTAAGTATGCATATATCAGCTTCTAGATGTTACCAGTATGGATTCCTTCGACACTTCTCAAAACATAATTATTTAACATAAACAGAAAAAATATTTTTATTTAAAAAATTATTTCAATTCTTGGATTTCAACATCGAATCTTATTTACCAAATATAAATTAATACAGCTGTATGACAAAAAGTCACATTAATTCATAAACTACCAAAGTTAGAAATAAACTCTATGGTTGGCCCAGCATTCTGTTAGCCTAAATACACCAGATTCTACTTCGTCTTCTGATGAATCTCAACAGCTCATGAAGAAAATAACAAGCAATTTAAACCAAACAGCAAAACATCCGTAGAGTTAACTTCTAGACCCAGCAGCCTTTCTTTGATTCTGCCGTACCAATGGCCTTTGGCCCACTTCCATTGGTTTTGACTTTTGTCTGCTGAAGATGGTGCACAGCCCAGGCTCTCTTCACATTTCCACAGTCTGACACCTGTGCACATGAAGCATCAAGCCAAGAATGTCTCAGCTCCTTCCTTGCGGGCCTCTCCGCAAGCTCAGATGAAGCCGAGGGCAGCTCCTCCAGCTGGCCGCCCCAGTGCCAGGCCTCACACTAGCACTGAGCCTCACCACTTGGTTCCAGCACATCATACCAGGATCAATGCAGAAGGCCAAGGGGCAGGGTGGGCACTGACCAGCCAAGCTCCCTGCTGACTGGCCACCCAGTGATGCCCGCAGGAGGCTGGCCAAGCTTAGTTTAAAACTCCCCCAGCCAGGCAAGTGGTGCTGGCTGTGCGTGGAAAGGCATGGCAGCCCTGCCCTGCTCCGCCTGCATGCCATGGAACACTCCAGCCTCTCACACTCATCATTTAACCATAGTTCTGCTTGATGTTGGATTTCGCTGGTATAAGATTGCTAGCAGATGACCTCATACACAGATAGCTGATTACACAATCAGATGTCCTCACCTACTCACTCACTGGCAAGGATTTTTTTTAAATAGAGTATAATCCCAACTTAGGTTCCTTTATTTAAGAGGTGCACAGGTGTTAAGTAGGGCAACGCTTTCAGATGAGTCAATTTATGTACAAAAAAAAAAAAAAAGTGTTGGGCAACAGTAAAGTAAGTTAAATGTTTAGGGCAAAAATCCATGAACATATAGAATAGGAAACTACATACTTGCATTTGGAGAAATAAAGGCAGACAGCTGAGGAAAGGAGCAGCCATCAACACAGTGCTTAAATAGAACACAAAAAAAAAAAAGCACAGATGTTTTGCTGACATATGAAAAAAAATGTTAATACTGTGAAGTCTGAGAGTTCAGAAACAAACAGAATTAAAGCTGCACATGTGACGGTAGCTTGGCTTCCTTGTGCACATGAGCGAGCTTACCAATCTGGGGTAGCTCAGTGGGAGCCGGACACAAGGAACACTGTTGTCTGCTGAATTCCAGAGTCTTTGCTGCAGGTGCTGGAGAACAGAATTAATGAAGTACTGAGCTCTTGGTGCTTAACTAAAACAAACACCTCACAGGAGAACATACTTCTATCTTTAACTCTGACGTGAAATGTGTTTTCATTAGCTATTCAGATATTCAGATACAGTCAGTAACTAATCTTCATTACCTAAATATGCAGTTTGAGTACCTGGTTTCCTGAATTACAGAGTACTCACAACTGAAATGGACCTAAATTTAGAGCTGTGATTCAAGCAAAGATCAAAGAGGTACAGAGTCAGCCCTTTTGAGAACATACCTCCATTGCAGTCTGTCCATCAGACCTGGGCACATCCACTCCTGTGGTTTCATAAAACATCTCTACCAAATCATTAGCATTTATGTAAATGTTTATATTACAGCATTATATAACACAACTGGTCTTACACAATTATTCCCTCTTCAAGTCTGAAGGAAGGTCATAAGCAGGAAATGGCAGAGGAGCTGAAAGTGGACTTAACTAGAAAGGCAGCAGGAGGCAGCTGTGAGCAAGGATAAAGGCAGAAGGCAGGAAAAACGAGAGCATTTCTGGGAGAAGTGACAGCCTGACATTAATTATCAGAATGAACAGAGACATACCAGGAAGACCTTGGTGTTTCACAGAATCACAGAGATTGGAAGGGACCTGAAGAGACAATCAAGTACAGCCCCCTTTCTAAAACAGATACCCTAAAACAGATCACACTGGTAGGTGTCCAGTTGGACCTTGAATATCTCCATGGGAGACTCCAAAACTTCTCCAGGCAACCTGTTCCAGCGCTCTGTCACACTTACCATGAAGAAGTTCTTCTTTGCTCATACACACTGATTTGCTACCTTACCCTGTTTCTTGCTCTTAGGGATGCACCAGTCTCGAGGATAGAAGACATGGTGTTTAAGCATCATCCAGCTCTCATGGACCCCCTTATCTTCAAACACTCCAGACCATCGGATACCTCCAAGTAGATCTTTGAAGAAGTCAAATGTTTGAAGAAAACTTCAAAATAGTAGGGGGAAAAAAAACCAAAAACAAACAGCTTAGGATTCTGAGAAGTAGTCTATATTAATGTTCATTTGAAATATAATTTCAGTGTTGTCTCTGATTAGTCTGAAAGATGCACTTTGACTTAGTGTACTCACACCAAAAGCCTGGCTCAGTATTTAAAACGAAGCAAAATATTGTTTTTATACAGGATTCAGGTATAACATTCTTTTGGCAGTCTGCTAGATGAAACAAATGATTACTGCTCATGCATTGTTTAACTGCTTCAGAAATACCTCATTTTAAGTAAGTAAACACTGAGAAGGTAATTGATTCCTGATATGTTTTGCTAGATCCTTTGTGGATGCATGTAGTCAACTGCAGACTCCTCCATGAATCCATACATTGCTCTTTGTACTTCTTTATTGCAGAGGATGGGAGAAAATGTTTTATTAAAATATTTTATTAACACATCATATGTAAGTAGTAAATACAGGAAAATTCCTCTAAAGAATACAACTCTTTCCATGATTTTTTTTTTTTTTTTGCACTATTACTTCTTCCATTAGCTTCATTCCCACTTGTTGTTCTTGTTCTTTACCTTGACAATGATCACAATTTCTGTTTATTTCAGTCTTACACAGAAAACAGATATTCAGATTCTTGTAAGGCTCCCGGTAATATTCCAAACAAATGGGTGCTTGTGAGTCCAAGGCTTTGAATTTACACTCCAGCTGAGCTGTAGGCACTTTTGAAAATCCTGCGTGCCTTCAGATGGTCCTGGACTTCTGGAAATCCAGAACTACTGCCTAAATAATTTTTTCTTTATATATAAGATTGCTGGGAGGGGATGATACAAAATTTCAGTTCTCATATTCTGGTCAACGTGGTTTTCCTTTTCCTTTCACCTTCCCTTTTCTTATTCCTACATCTTTTCCCTGTTGGTAAATATTTGTATTCAGGACCATATTCAAAGTTAATTGCATATATTTGTTTTGGATAATTGCTTAGATGATTGTTTATCACAAAGTAAACGTTATACTTAACTACTATTTTGGAGCTGACAATGATAAATGCAGGCGGATTTTTCTAACGCAGTACTGTATTTATATTCAGCTCTCACTTGCAGCTCATAGGCTTCGGTGAACATGGAAATAAAATGCTGTGTTCTCTTTTTCCCCTCATTCTCTCTTTATTTGAAGATGTCAGTCATGCTTGTTTATTAAGACAAACAATAGCTTATTGTTTGATATCAAATAAAAGATGTAGTGTGATTCAACTAATCCCATGAATGTGTCTTAGATGTTGAGAACGTAGTATTTCTTTAAATATTTATTCTTCATCTTATTAAGTGACAGCAAGGCAGAGGAGAGGTGACACCTTCTGCACAACACATATTCTAAATTGAATAGTATTATTATCACAGGAACTTCAATACGTTAGCATGAGGATATTATAAATCTGCCCAGAAAACAGAAATAGTTACCGTAATTTTTTTATTATTATTATTTTCTTTGATTTTTTTTTTTTTTAAGCTTTTATTTCTGCTCTCTGGTGCTGGATTCAAGTTTCGGTTTTTAACTTCACAGGCAAGCAGCAATCCATAATTAAATTCATGCTTCTGCAAATGCAAACATTTTCCTTACTGAATCTACATAATTTAAATTTCAGACAATGTTACTCATTCAGCAATATGCTAAACTCTTATTTTAGCCTGAGTAAAGAAGACTGATGATCTTGAAGATGAAGCAGTAAGCAGTTCAAAAGCCCATGACAGGTTTCAAAGCCAACTAATGCTCAACTGATTGAACCCAGAAGGCAAAAAGAAAATAACATCAAACTTTATGATAGTCACTGGATCAAAAGTCTCTACTACCTTTAGAAAGAACCTTTAACATAGATAATGATATATAAGCAAGTGAAATCGGAGCTTGCCTGCGCCTAAATGAGTGAAAGCCTTACTTTACAAGCAAAAAAATAAAATAAAATAAAAAATAAATTAAAAAAAAGGATGCATTTATTAAAAGATGCAGTGGACACACTCAAAAATTAAATAGGGTAACATCCTCAGAACACACACTCAGCCATCTCAGTGATGATAAAAATGACCTTGTCCTTTTCACATTACATCCAGAAAGAATGCATAAATTACACCACAAAGCTGCATGGTAACATGCAACACAGCAACTTCTGAAAAGGTATTTAAAAGCAGTTTGAGAGTATTAGCATTGTGGTGATACAGTCTGTCTTCCTGTGTGGTCTTACCCCCTCTTCATACATCACTGAGCTACAGTTAACCATTAAAAATCCCCTTATAAAATTTCTTCAACCCATAGCTTTCCAGAGCAAGGTCTGCTCACAAGAATGGTTTTCACCACAAGAGGAATACCAGTACATCAGTATCAGCTTTTACTGTAGCACAGAGTTTGACTTCACCAGTCGGTGTTACTTTGTTGTAAAGATTGTTAGCACCGGTTAACAAAGGGGGAAAATCCTGACGCATCAGGGAGGGAACTGCATACCGAGGTAAAAACAAAACAAATTACATATTATGTGTTTATGCAATTGACTCATTGAGCATAGAGCGTGCTTTAAATTCAAACTGGTCACTCTTACAGATGGACTGTTTGTATGTTAAGATTAATTCCTGAGAGATATATTTCTGTTCTGTTAGTGAGCTATTGCTTTCCCCCCCCCCCCCCCCCCCTCCCCTCCTGAGATTACATTTTTGGCAGTGTATGTTTACAGTAAAACTGAAGAAATAGCACCAAAACAATAATGTTTACAACTCCACCTAGCGGACTTAAAATTTCTCAGAATACTTATGTAGCTGATTGCCAGAAACAAATAAGAAGAGGGTTCTAGATGTGCAGGCTATCTCTTTCTCATATATACATATATGAAAATTAAAAACTGCATTTCACACAGGGTTTGACTTTAAGTATCTCTAGGACATCATCAAGTATTTTACAGAAAACTAGCAATTTTCATTATGAAGAGTCAAAATATTTTATTACTGCAATATAGGAAGCTACAGTGGAAACTGTGTTCAGAGATCTTGACTTTAAGTGCTACCAACCCATTGTGGAACTCAGCATCTGTTTGACAACATATGGCAAGTGTGGCCATTTAAAACAAAGAGGAGTAGTATTAACTCCTCTGAAACCGTGAGAAGATACTCATACTTCCCAAACCAGTGGATAAAGAGTACATGAGTATCAGTATTTTAGGCAACAAATAATAACCTAAAATATATAATTACAAATGCTGAAGACCTTGATTTTTGGTCCAATCTAAGAAACAAATGGCCTATTACCCACAGAAGTGCCCTGCCTCTCATTACAGTAAGGACACTGGTACAGAAAATACACAGAGAAAATAACAGTATCTGCTGAATTGCCCATAAGATGCTCCCCACAACAACTAAAGAGAATCTTAGAAATACACTTAAATCTACAAGTACTTGCTTCTTAACTGCTCTGCGTTGCTTTTCTGTACATTTAGAGCATGATTCAGCCTTCAAACACAATATGACCTTTCACTGAGAGCAGCATCTACCTATAATGCTATAGTATGATAGAAAGTGTGCCAATAATAATAGCAGAGTGGCATAATCCTAGGCTGCAGCAAATGAGAACTACCAAGTGTTGCAGACATAGTCACAAAAACAAGGAAAAGAAAACTGACTTACCTTCAGAAGGCCTCAGGTAGGCAGGGAGCTCCAACAGGATACTCTAATTTCCACTGCCAACCCTTAAACAAGGTCTAGCTTCTAGTCAGGTACACTGCATGCATCTGAGCTCCCCTGGGCTGGCCCTGCCTTCCCACCAGGTGCTCCATCACTGCTTCAAGCCAAGACCGAGTGTTTCTGCTACTCTACTGTAATGAAAAATATGCTCTCATTGTCTACTGTCCTGTTTCACGCCTGTTTATCTTACAGGTTGTATGGGAACTGTTGAATCATGGCCTGAACCACTAGTGGATCACCTGAGGTGAGCACTGAGTCAGTCACAGGAGCACAGGAGAAGGCAATGCACCTGTGTGATTGGAAGGGGTGGAGTCTGGCTGCACCTCTCCCAGACCCCATTGAAGGGCTGACCACCACTGGGGAAGGAGCTCTTTCTGGAGATCCCTCTCCTGTGGAGTTATCAGTGAACCTCAACCACCTGGAAAGGGTGAGCCTCTTCTTATTCACTGGTTGTCTGTTTACCACCTGGATAAGCCTAGTAAAATATACCATCTTTTTCATTATTTTCTCCGAGTACCATTCTTTGGGGTTATTCACCCTACAAGATCTAAGCCATGGCTTGTGTTTTTGATGACAGTATTACTCAAGAATGATGTGACACCCCTCGGTTTAGCCTAAACTGCACATTTCCCTATTCCCTATTTTTCTGTGCTCTGAGTATTTCCATTTGTTTTGTTAAGATTCTTCATGTGTTCCAACATGAACGGCTACGTTAAACTTTCAAAGCAATTAGCAAAGGGCTTACCCAAGCTTTTTGCACTTAGTTTTACCATATTTTGAAAATATCAGTTTGTTTAGTTAAAACCTGACTGATACTTTGTCTCATTCATGGTTAAGTCCAAGTCTACTTAGGCAGTGATTCCTTTATATTAATATCTTAAGTGCAGAAATGAATTTAAGACTGTGTTTCCATTTTCAACTTGAGCTGATCTACTGGGTTACTGGAGGAAAAATGGGAAATCACGTTCATCTCACATCTCCTTTCTTTCAACTTCTAGGCTATCTGTTTGTCTTTAATCCATACTGTGACTTTATTTCTATTTCAGTTAAAGTTACGCAGAATAACACCCCCCGCCAAGATTTTTTGTTCTCATCAGTTTCACACACATGAGGATCATGAAGAAGGGGAATTGACATAAGGGAGGGTTATAATCTTCAACTATTGGTTAGTGGAGTAACAGCATCGAAGGAGGAGTGAGAAAGGGGCAATGGCACAAGCAAGTGGAAAAGACAGTGAGGCTATCTTTGAGTAGTCACAAGCCTAGCTGCTCAGGGAACCAGCCTAAGTATAGAAAACAAACAGAGTAAACAGTAAAAAGCGTATGGCCTGATCCAATCCTTGCACCAGAACATCACTATATTACACAAGTATTTGTGCCTTAAAACAGGCCTATCACCAGATGGGGAGAAAGGACTGTGTCAGTGCTGATAGTGCAGATCAGTTTGTGGTACCACTGAACAACACCTTACAGACATCTCAAAGACAGGAGCCTTCTCCAGGCTCAGCAGCCCCACCCTCCCTCTGTCTGCCCTCATAGGGGAGGTGTTACATCCCTTGGATCATTGGATCACTATTACGAGTGTCATGAGTGTGAAGAATGCAGACTCGGATTGCAATGATACTGAGTTCTCAAATTTATACTTAAATCTTGTTTGTTTCCCACTCAATTCAGTATCTGTTGAAGCAAGATAGCTTTTGGGTTTAGCTCATTGCAAATTCACATCGAGCTCTGAAAGAAATTTCACTGACAAACCACCCTTATTCGATTCAAGAGCAGTTTTAATCTCAAGGTTACCAAGAGCATCGATCTCTATTCTTCTTTCACTAATAAAACAAACTGTAATTTTTGGGGGTGGAAAAAGGTTATGTACATTGAAAGGCAAAGCCAAGGGGAAGAATACCAAAACCCTGCACAATCCTGAGTAGAAATGCGCTCAAAGAAAAAAGTTTTTTTTTTCTATGAAAACATACAAAGCACATTTCAGTGTACATTAGTAAGAAAATTCAAGTTGTTGCCAAAGTTGAATAGGAAACAAAAACCATATCTGCCTGTCAATTGTAAACACACTGTATCTCAATATATCTATTAAACATGTAATATTTCAGTCAAAGCATTTGCAAGTATCTTGATATGGACAAATGTGGGAAGGATCCCAGAAAGGATATCATTCAGATGTTAGATTTAATATCTAGGAAAGAGCTTCTATGAATCTTATGACTGTCAAGCCAGCTTAAAAAAAAAAATCTAAGTTAGGAAATCAGAAAAACTATACCAGCTGTCATAAGCCAATATTCTTTTTTTTTTTCTAGGGAAAAAGTTTAGCATCATCCATTGCTTCCCCATCCCATCCTGGACATGACCTTAAAGGAAAACTTACCAGAGGCTAGTGAATTTCTAGTTTGCTCAAAATTTATTTTCTAGAATTCTTCTGTTGTGCAGCTGCTTTGAAACCAGAGAAGCTTCACTGGCATGAAACTTTGGAGGAATTATCCTTCCTTCTGCTTGTTTCAGTACATGTAATAACCCTGTATGCTGCAGGTATTTTAACTTGGCTATAATGTAAATTAAAAGAAGAGCATAATAGCTTGACTCTGTCTGTACTAAATCAGATACATCTGGAACAAAATTAGTTAACTTTGCTACCTGTAAATGTAATTGGTCTTATGTACTGAATAACACATTTCCTGTTTTCTACAGACAAGTAACATTAGCAGAAATGTTTTCAAAAGTGTCTGTGCATGTCCATACTTACATAAAGCTCATTTAATGTAAATGTTCTATTTTAAAATTAATTTAAATTACAATCACCATCATAAGTTAATTCTGCACAGTTTTATTTTCTATGGATAAATGCTTCATTGAAAACATTTAAGATAACCTAGAATCATTAGTTACATTTTTGTTAATCATAAGTATATTACATTCATGTGTGCATACAAAACCATTAAGAAAACCCACGTATGTTTGAAAAAATGAAATTAACTGCTTTCTACTTTTGCAGAGGTCTCACTGGCAAAAAGAAACCCTGAATATATGACACGAGAAACCTGAGTGTAAACTTACCAATTTTTTTCAAGATTAAAAAAACCACAACGCATAATTACAGTACAGTGGCAAGGCATTGGGATAATCAGTGAGTGAAAACAAGGCTATGTGTCTAAATGAGCTAAAACAGCTATGTCCAAATTGTTTCCAGTTAAAGCTAGTATCTTTTAAATGAATTGTAAAATGTGCTTTCTTTATAAGCGGTAATATTGTCCAAGCCTGCGTCTATCTTACAAACTTACAAACACACTGCTGTTACATCCAGCATGTTCCTTTCAATCAGGTTTATATTTTGCTCCTTATCTCCTGCATTACAATGGTTTACAAAAGCAGCTGCTTAATAATCAGGCTGGAGATCTAAGTATGCTTGACTCAGGCATTCATATAGAGAATATCAATAATATTTATCGTGTAAGTTTAATATTAAATTACCAGTTGCACACATGTATGGCAACTGCTGAGTCACAGCCTGAACCTCTGATGGAGTACCTGGGGAAAAGTCCCACCTGTGCGACCAGAATGGGCGGAGCCAGGCTCAACCCCTCTCAGACCCCCGTTCAAAGGCTGACGGCCATAGAGAAAGGATCTTTTGTTGGAGATCCTTTCTCTGTGGAGTTTTTCTTTATGAGCCTAGTTCCTCAGAGGCAGATGAGTCCTCCTTTTCCCTTCTTTTGTAACATCTACTTGATTGTGCTGGTCCTATTGATGGTATGCTATGACAATATACAAAGCCTATTTGAGTGAAGCTTGCTAGAACGCTCGCTCTTCTTGCTGATAGCAGCTCTTACTAGAATGTGAAGGGAATTCTACTGGATGTCAGTAGTTGTGCAGGTCAAAAACAAAGACACATTTCTGTGATATGCTGAAATAAAGATGTTTGATGGAAAACATGGTACGTATGTTTGTTTTTGTGACTGATTAAAGTGATAAATATTCTGTGATAATTGCTATTCCATTTCCACACCAGTCTGAGTAGGGATATTTACACATTTTATAAAGAAAGTGAACGGGGCATGTCTGTCAATATGTGTTATGTTTTCTACGATATTATGTACATCTCTTAAAGGTTATAACCAAAAATCAAGTTTACAAGTTCTAATTATGAATTCCTGAGGAAGAGATCCAATGGCTAGCAACCCATTGATTTCAAGATGTCTTAAATCTTTGGTTATAAGTTACAGAGTCTTAAAATAAATTGATTCTCTTCAAGTTCAGGGTATTTTTTCCCCTTGCTTCTGTTTTATTTGTTAGAGCAAGAAGGGATTTTCCATTCTATTTGTGACAACTTTTTCTTCTAACACCACATCCTTATTTAGTAGACAGTGGCCACAATGGTCTGTGATTGACTGTTGTGCTTTGTCTATTATTTTGTCTGGTATGTGTGTGGGAACATGCTGGATGCTGTTTCTTTTTGAAACAGTCTAATTAGTGCTGCAGCACAGTATACCTAATCATACCTGGGCTAGGGCACATATTGAGTTTTCAGTTCAGTAATCCTAATTCTCACAAACAGTATGCTCATATGCAGAGCATACTGGGCTTTACCAGTCACGATGGGCAATGGGGAATGTAACTGCACATGAGTGCTGCCTCTTAGTGTTTCTAATTCATTAGCCACTGTAATTATTTATAAATATCCTACTCAGAATAAACTCTCTACCTGAGAAAAAAACAGTCATCCAAAAGTTCTCATCTCTGGGATCTGATGAGAAAGAATTTGGATTGTGGGAAGGAACGGTGGAGCTAAGCACTTTCCCAAAGAGCAAGGAGTGCAGAAAGGAGATGCATTATCAAGAAGTATAAAAATATTTAAGGGTTATTTAATATGAAAACATTTTTGGCTGCTGCCAAATACTTGCAGATTATATTCATTTCAGAGTACTGGCAAAAAGCAGATCCTGGAAGTAAGCTTATAATACCTGTATGCTTTGAACTGGCTGTTCCACTGGGAGGTGTATAAATAAATGAGAACAGGACAATCTGGAGTGATTCAGTGCACAAAGAGCACGAGAGTGTGTGAGGAAAGGCTGGACCTGCTTGACAGGGCTGCATACCACAATTAAGTCCCTGACAAGAAGCACTGAGTTCATTCAAATAAGTTGTACTCAGAAGCCTACTTTAGGTAACAAACCTATTGCACACTCTTGAAAGAAGATATGAAGCATTAAAAACTGTTGTGTGCTTGTTTGACTTTCAGTGGGATCTGAGGAAGAAAAGAAACCTTTTAGCATCAGTTTGTACCTGTGTAATAAAATAATCAATCATAAAAAAAAACACAGACTGGAGGTGTGCCTCACCAGCTGTTTCTGGCACATAGCTCCAGGCTGTGAGTTTTTTATTTGGTGTGTTTTCCCACCAAACACTGGGAGTCTTGTAGCACATTCTGTGAAACATCAGTAGTGCCTATTATCACAGTAGTGGCAAATTCAACTACAGGCAACAAAAGTGCCTCAGTTCTTCTATACCCCATGGAGTTAAGGAGCACCTTTACTCCAAAATCAGGGAGAATGTCCAGAACTGTGTTATTTTCTTGTCACTTCCAATCCTCAGGTTTGCAAGGGAAATGCATGAATGTATGCTGTCTCATGTCCTTGCGAGTCTCCTTGATAAGAGCTCTCAAGAATCCTTCACAGCAAAGAAAATGTCTCCTCATTGCTTCTCTTTCTATCTCTGCTGACTGATGGCATCCCATCCTCAGTCAAAAGAAACAAACACAAAAACAAAAAAACAACAAAAAATGCCTTTTAAAATTATTCTTACATTTCTTTGTCTTAACTTTAGCTCATATAAAATGGACATAGAATAAAGTATGGATTGCTTTATAGTGCAAAGTAGTGCAAATTCTAATTAGGCCTTTGTTGAATTTATGTGCATAATTATTAGTTTAAATTCAATCGTTATGTCTACTTAAAGAATGACATTGCCTTTATTTACCCCAGCTGTATTGTAAAGCAGAAGAGAATTGAGAAGAAAAAAACCACATGTTTTTCCACAGGTGAAATACACTTCTGGTACAAAAAATAGTAAAAGCCAATTCCTTGTTCCTAATCCTACACTTGACTTATTACATCAAATATTTTCAATATTTATTTCCTCACTTGTGTTAGTCACAAGAAGATATGCATTCTGGTCTTATTTTTTAAAACGCATAATAAACACTTTTCTTCATTTTGACTTATTCTTGTTTGAATTTTGAGAAGAGGATTTCAATGTGTTTCTCTGTAGAGCAAGGGCAATAGAGAGGGGCAATTTCACAGAGTTGAAGGTGTCTTCTGCTTACTCATAGTCATTTGTTCTTACCCAGAAAAGCAATGAACATAATATCAATGAAAGAAAATGCATAAACAAATAGGTGGGGAGACAATATGGGGGGAGGGCATAGAATGAGAGCACAGTGTTTCAATTACAGGAAAAGAAAAATGATCCTCTTGTGTGTACATGCAACTAAAAATTGCTGATGCTTTGCTCCTCCTACTTCCTTCTCTGCTTTAATTCTAATTTGGTCATAATAACACTAATAACAATAATTCTCTCTTTCCTGGATTCTGGTCCAGGAAAGAGATTCTTCGTTCTTATCAACACAGTGGTAAAGCATATTTTACTTCCATCCCTGCATCCCCTATTACCCTCAGTAACAGAGCTCAGATAGATTTCAGTGAAATCTCACCTTGCAATTATTATAGTTCAAAACCATTTCTAACTCTGTACGTTTGTGTACAAATATATATTACTCCTGTGCAACACTGTGATTCTTATAACTCAGGCACACCATTTTTTCTTGAGTTTTCAGTGGCACAAGTTTATTCCTATGTGACAATAAGGACATTTTAACCTTAAAAGAATTTCCTCTGCTCTTGCCTGGGCTAAGTAACATAATGGCAGCCCAGGATTTTCTCCAGCTGCAGAGATCAGGTATCCCCTCAAACTCATAAGCTAACTGAAAATGTCATCCTGAATAGGAATACCAGTGAGAATACTGATGTTAAACTTTCTTTTTTCTCTAAAACATTACATCACATTAAAATACTAACCTCATATATTAAAAAATGTATGTGATTTCAAGTGAAGAATTCTTCCTATCTACTATTTGTTTATAATGTGTGGAGCTGCATAAAGGATTTTATTTTCTTTTGAAGTATTTAAAAAACCTCTAAGAAATATTAGTTGTATTTCCTGTTGTTTACAGAAGAATATAGAAGTTGTGATTTTTTTAACATTTACCTTGTCTTTAGAGAGAAGACCAGTTGCTTCACACAAATTAATGAAGGAGAGTACAGGTATACAGAGAAGACAAACTAACAGAAGCGTTCTGATCAGCGCACTGAGTTGGATTCTGTGCCTCATAAAGCTCTACACTTCCTCCTGGCTTGGAGCAGTTGAGAGAAGTAAACTTTAAACTGAGAGTATTTTACAATATTGCAAATCCAGTAACAGTCACTATACAACAAAATTATCACGGAATAAGTTGATATAGGCTATTATATCTTAAAATTTCCCAAGATTTTATATTTATAAATGAACAAAACCAGCGAAATTGATTATTCTGCAGATTTACCGAAATGCAGCCCAATGAGTCTGCTAACTAGGGGAAAAAAGTTTTGACAAAAGTACAGCTGACAAACGATTCATAGACGGCTATAAAAGGATATTGCATAACCCCTCAAGTAATACAGATTGCAAATTGGGCTGGGAAGTGCTAATGCAGTGAATGATATGCTTTTTTTCTTTTTCAATGCTCCAGAAAATCCTCTTCTGACGACAGTGAGTCCGGGCCGGACAATTCTAGATTTGTTAAGTCCATTCCCGGCTGTCCTCCCTGGAGACAGATTTGCCCAATCTGTTTCCTGGTGGCAGGAACGGCAAGCCCGCCTCTCGCTGCTACGGACACCAGCTTTCTGAACCTGATGAACGTGTATTTGGCATGCTGGAGAAAGGGAACAGCTACGTTAACAAAAACAAAACCCTCAAATCAAAGAAAACAAAAACCAGAGCAGCCTTTATTTCCCAGGAGTTTCCCTCCAAATGCTTCTCTTTCTCGCCACAGCTCTTCCCAGCCTCTTGTCCGCAAGAATTTTGCTCCAGTTGCGTACAGAAGAGAATCGGCGAAAATCAGCCACAGCGCAAACGGGTGGAAAAACACGTTTAAGGGTGAATGGGGAACAGAGTCTAGCGAAGTATCTGTTAAACGTCGGACCGTCCCCGCATTTGGCGATGCCACCTGGCTGGCTGCTGACCAGCCGGGCTGCCCTGACCCGCGCGTCCCAGGTGCGGCACAGCTCCTCGGCACGCACACGTCGCACCCGTGCGCGCTGTGTGCCCGCGTCAGGCACGGTGGATGTCCGCTTTCTTTTTCTTACAGACCGGTTACCCTGCCGCTATTCCACAGCCCTTTATCTTTGCGCAACAACGCACCGCAGGGCACTCGGCGCGCTGAGTGACTCGGCACAGCCGCGCCGCACTCGGACAGCGGACGGGCGAGGCCGCCTCACAAACACCGGCACCGCCCCACGCGCCGCCCCGAGAGCGGCGCCCCCACCCCGCGCCGCCGACCCCGCTCTCGCGAGAGCTGGGCGCGGGCGGTGATTGACGGGCGCGCGGCGCGGCGCCGGCGCCATTGTGTGGTGGGGAGCGGCGGCGGGTTCGGCTCGGCCGTCTGCGGGCCCGGCCCGGCCGCTGCGGCGGATCCCCGATGCTTTTGCCGTGAGGGCCCGCCCGTGACAGTGAGTACGAGCGTTATGGCGTCGAGGAGGGGAGGGTGGCCCTGTGCGGCCCGGCTCTGGCCCGCGCGTCGGGCCGGGGCCGGGGGCTCGCGGAAACCATTTTGTCTCGGGGCCGGCCCTGGCTCCTCCTTCCTTCTGTCCGCGGACGCCGCTGCGGGCGCGCGCCTTCCCGGCCTCGTCGCGGTGCGACAGCCAGGGCCCTCCTCCTCTCCTCTCCTCGCCTCTCCTCTCCTCGCCTCCCCCCGGCAGCCGCTGTGCCGCGGGGCGCTCCTTGCGGCCTTTCAGCCGGGTACCAGCCGCCCGTCCCGCTGCTCCCGCTGCTCCCGCTGGCGGTGGGCGCTGCCGGGTGCGGGAGCACTGTGCTCCTGCGCGTGGTGCCGCGATGTCGGGCCGCCTGGCACACGGCTGAGCTCTTGAGCCTTCTCGGCTGGAGGCTGGGGGAGATCCCGGTCAGAGTTCCACCGGCTGATGAAATTGACCCTGAGCTCCATCTTGCTTGGCGCTTAAAACGTCATCTGAGTAAACATGAAGAGCACGCGGTCACAAATTGGTTGTGCAAGGATATTATAAACTGCTGTATGTCAGAGCACACTAAAATCTCTGGCCCTTAAAGCTCAAGGCTTTGCCTGAATCATCACCGTGGCGTCCCGAGGTGGACCCCGAATTTCTGATCTGGAAATGAGGTGTGTGCAGTTCTAAGTGGGGGTTTCAAAATATGTTAAGTTACTGCGTGGCAGCTGGAAAAGCTTCACGTTCTGGTACACGTCAGTATGTCATATTGCCTCTTATTCCATGGTAGGTGGGGTTAGAGTGGCAGAGGAGGAGTGAGAGGCTTTTATTCTAAATATTTACTGTGTTATTTTTACCTTTTCAGATTACGCTACTTTCCCGCAAAGAGCTGTTGATGTTTTTAATTTCCTCTTGCATCTACCGTGTCTAGGTTAGATCTAGTTATCTTTTATAATGTTGTTGTAGGGATGACAAACGAAGAAAGTATCTCGGAGCTGTGTACTTAGAACAGGCGATGCATCTCTTCCTTGCAGATACAAAATGGTCTTTTCTTTTCCATGCACAATTTTATACTGAGAAGTTTAATTTCAGTACTGTTTTTTTTGTTTTTTTTTAAACCAGTCTTGGGATGCATCACAAGATCTTATTAATGGTAGATGATCTCTAATTTAGTTTACAAAGTCTTCTAACTTATTCCATGTGTTCAGATTGAAAGTTTGCAGATGATGTATTTATGTCAGCTCAAAAAAGTAGTTGCAAATATACTGAAAAATAGATGACCTTTCTAGCAATCATGAAACCTGTTCTCAAATTCCTCCATCAAAACTGCAAGTGTGACTGCATATTTTTCGTGATTCACCCGACTGTGTTTAGCCAAAGTATCAATATGCATAGAATTATTTGCCATAACTTGAGTCAGCGCTGCACTGCACACTCCCCGTGCCCTGTTTTCAGCTGAGACAGTGCCCATTGCACACTGATGTGTGGTTATGAGCGATGGGGGGCTGAGCTGGTCCCCTCGGTGGGGCAGAGCCACTGCCATGATGGTGTGAGATGGGATGGAAGTGGGGCGGTCTGTGCCAGGCTGCGTGCAGGCTGAGGGGTGCGTGTGCCTGCACCAATTCCTGCTGTAGGGAGCTTCCTTCCTTTCATCACAAACCTCACAATTTTCTGTCTGCCTCTAACTTTCTACTTTTGTTATTTAATTCACCTGTTTCCACGTATATCCAAAGCAAAGTGATGCAGAAGCAGGATGATCCATAACCAAAGCGATTGTTCTGATAGAACATTCTTATTGATATGACTGTGTTTATACGTTTGAGAATGACTCAAACTTGCTGCTGTCCAGTATTTACTTACAGGTTTAAATGTGATTTGAGAAACTTAACCATTGCTTGACTTTAAGTTCCTAAACCAAGGTTAGGTAAGTGAGAAGTTAAGATAGCTAGATTGGTCTCATTTAACCAAATTTATAAGTAAGTGTATAGGCGGTTAATGTTTGATGTTTAGTAACTGGTGTGCCACTCTGCGATACAAGCCAGTAACTCTTTGTACCATCTGAAAATATGCCTACATTTATGTAATTATTGGTTTAAACGTTCACTTAAGCGTCTTATGATTATGCTGTGCTTTAAATTACGCATTTTAATTTCTTTAAAATGAGCTCTACTTGGATGATTAAGCTTTTAGGCTACTTTATGGTGTGACCTGTTTTGTAAGTCTAGTGGCTGAACGTGCACCAGAGAATTTGCTTAAAAACTTTTGTTTGAGGACATCAGTAGTCTAATTTTGCAGTTGTTAAACTGTTTGATCAATGAACTTGTGTACAGACTAATTTTTACTGGGAAAATGTTGAGTAGTCCTGAGTATATAAATTCAGCTGGGAGCTGAGGTGTGTCAGGATTGCGTAGTTGTTCAGAGACTGTGTTACTAAATGTGAGGAAATAATTGGGTTTTATTGTTGGGTAGTTTTTTCCTGTTGTATCTTACTCCCACTGCAACTTCCAGAAGGCTAGATCAGAATTAACAGTGATTAAGTAAAACAGGTTGTACCACTTCTGCAAGTTACCTAGCTCTGATGTGGTTCTTAGCCATATGTTTTCAGAGTTGTTAGTTGTCACGTAACTCTTTCTGCAGCGTACCACTCATGATGCTGGCATTCTCTGCAATGTATTTACTGTTTGTGGTGCAATTATATCTGTCCCCTCACGCAGAGGAAGGATCTGGGAATATTAGCAAGTAGATAATCTAACTATCTAAAGTTTTTGAGCAGTATTAGATGAAAATATCCTTTCAAAGAAAAGAATGACCCACAGAACCACTTCTCATTTGTCAAAGGCACCAGTGTTTATTTTGAGATACCTAGAAATACCAAAAGAACAAGAATACCAGCTGTATCCTGGCTTGCATCAAGAGAAGCGTGACCAGCAGAGTGAGGCAGGTGATTCTGTCCTTCTGCTCTCAGGAGACCCCATCTGGAATACTGTAACCAGTACTGGAGCATCCAGCACAAGAAGGACGTGGAGCTCCTTAAATGGGGTCTGGGAGAGGTGGAGCCAGACTCCACCCCTTCCAATCACACACTACATTGCCTTTACCTGTGCCCCTGTGTCTGACTCAGTGCTCACCTCAGGTGATCCATCAGTGGTTCAGGCCGTGATTCAACAGTTCCCATACAGTGAGTCATGTTTATGTTGCGTTTAGAAGACGTGTGTGTGTGTTTTGCATGTTGGTCTCTCATTCCAGAAGGGGAAAAAAAAACCAACTATAACAGTGACTCCTTTTTCACAGGATACAAAGAATGGAGTCTAAACCATCAAGGATTCCTCGAAGGATATCTGCTCAGGCCTCCAGCTCTACTCTAGGATCCAGAACATTAACTGGAAGCAGTTTAGCTGGGGCATACAGTGCAAGAGATTCTTTGCGAAGATTAGACTCTGGATACCAGGTAATGTGTTTTGACTCTGTCTGTAGAGTGTAAATTCATTTAATGCCTCTTTCTTACTGAGAAGAACCTTAAGGTGGCACACAGATATTCAAATTAAAAAAGAGGGATGGGGTAATATAAGGAAAAGTCTGAGCCAGGGCTTTGGATTTGTGAGCAGAAAACATCATTAATTGTACAGTTAATAAGTGATGATCAAGCCAGTTAAATGTGTTTTTCAGTGTGATCTAGATTTGACATCTTTATCTGCTTTTGTTCGTAGCTGCTTCTTTAGAAATGAACTGATTGATGACAAAAGGGTGGCTGGATGCTGTGAGTCTGTTTTACTGTAGTTACTGTTGGCCTTAACATGTAGAATGTGGTTTCCTGGTGAGCATAGGTGAGGATCAGCACTTCGTTTGATTAGCGATGCAGGAAGTACGGGAATATTTTGCAGTTCTGAGTGTTGACAGTAGGATGTACTGCTTTGGAACACCTTAACTGTGTTTGCATTTTATAAGAGTAAGAAGAGAACCTTTAGGCTGACATTGTACTGTCACAGTAGTATATTAATACAGTTAGACCTGACAGTAGACAAGGCTGTGGTAGAGACCTGCTCTTTCACGTGCAGTGTTTAACTAACCAGATTGCTTTTGCGGGGTAGGAAGGCCGTACTTAAAAGTAAGAAGCCATACTGTGCAGGTGCTTTCACTTTGAAAGAGTATTGTGGCAAGTATAGATAAAACCAACTCAGAAATAATTTTGGGGCGCTTGGAATCAACAGAAAACTGTTAGGCTCAGATGTTTTTTGTTTTTTTGCCTCTGTCAGCAGTTCTCACCTAAAATTTTTGGGCCTGAAAACATTGGCACGGTTTTTGTCTTCAAAACTGCAGAATTGCAACTTCATGGTGAAATATTCATATTTATTTGTTAAAATGGTTATGGATTTGGTCACTTCCAGCAAGTTGCGTAGGACATTGTGTTACATAAAGCCATTTCCAGAAACAGTTTTACGAGTAAAGCAGCTGTGTGTTACATTTTTGTGATGTCTAGCATGCCATGTGGTCATTAGTATATAGACTACCAAGAGTCATTAGTATATGGACTACCAAGAGCATCTGAGGGCAGTCTTCAGTCCGATTTTTGGATTCCTGCTGTTTTTTCACTGACCACTCACCAAAACCAAATCTGCTGGTCTTGCTCTTTCGTAGAATTTATGAACCCACACAGTCCAGTATCACGTGGTGAACTGTTGGACTGAAGATGAGTTTCAAGCTGAACAGCTGCTGTGAAGTTTTCAGGGTGCATTGCCAAACAGTTTTTCTAGTATTAAGAAATGGGAGAATTATGTGCTTTGTATTATTAATTACATGAAGTGCATTGTGTACTGTGCTTAGAATTCTGTTATTTTCTGCTGGGCAGAATGTTTTTTTACAATACTTTCCAGGTTAAACAATGTAGAAAATTGTATTCCTTATTTCCACTCCAATGTATAGAAAGTAATGTGAGAGATTGTTATTTAAGACTACTGCTTAGCAGTAGGCACAGGGGAATCTCCTAACCTTTGCTGCTTGCAGAACTGTTGTATGAGGATTGCAATGTTACTTCTAGGTTAAGATTTCAAGTGGCTGGGGCAAAAAGTCGGCTAGTCTAAATAAGATAAAGTGCAGTCAAGCAGGAATGGAATGGATAGGTATTTCTTCATTGTTTAATTTAGAAGCCTACTTTCCTCTTTAAAATTAAAAAAAAGCATTTAAAAGATTTGTCATTTAGAAGAAAAGTGTAGTACTTAGTTTGTGTAAAGAGAACTTGTGGAGTTCAGACTATAGCAAGAGCACATAATTATATATTAACTAAAAATGACTGTGGATGCAGAGCAGTCAGACCTCAGAGTTCAGTTTTGAACAGTGCTTTAAAAAAGCTGGTTTCTGTTGTGTTCTGAGAATGTTCAATACATTGTTTGTGTTTGTACAGATTCTTGTATGCGCTTTCATAGAATGATCTCTGTATGACAATTTATGAGAGGCAAATTTGCATAATTTGACATAGCTGAAAACCAAAACAATATCAGAAGAAAGGGGGAAGGAAAAAGAAAAACTTTCTCACATGCACTGTTCATTTCTTTTAGCCTCTGGTTGTCTGAGAAGGCACAACAATTGTGCCGGTAATAAACAAATTTGAGATGTGGCATACCACTGTTTTTAGGTAACCTACAGTACAAAATCCCAAGTATTGTAATAGTACGAGAAAAAAAAGTCTTAGTTTTATGCTGTAGGGGTGCAGTCAGCAGGATGGGATAACGTCCAGAGGGACCTAGATGGGCTTGAGCAGTGGGCCCAGGAGAACCTTACATTATGTTCAACAGATCCACGTGCAACATCTGACACCTGGGTCAGGTCAACCTCCACTATCGATACAAGCCAGGGAATGAAAGGATCAAGCAGAGCACAGCCCTGCCCATGAGGATCTGAGGATACCAGTGGGTGGGAAGCTGGACGTGAGCCGGCACTGTGCCCTCATAGCCCAGAAAGTCAATGATCTCTGGAGGTCCCTTCCAGCCTACAGTTTTGTGATTCTGTGACCTGATCTGAGCCGAGTCATTGTGGTAAAACACGGGGAAATGGGTTCAAGCATAAAGAGGGAAAGAATAGGATGATATAAGTAAAAAATCATTAACGGTGAGGGTGGTGAGGCACTGAAACAGGTTGCACAGTTGTGGTGGATGCTTTGTCCCTGGAGACATTCAGGGCAAGGCTGGATTAAGCCCTGGACAGCCTGATCTAGCTGTGAATATCTCTGTTCATTGCTGGGGAATTGGACTACATGAACATAAAAGGTCCTTTCCAATTCCAAGACTTCTGTGGCGCATTGTTAGCCATTTTTTGAGAAATGAAATGGAAGCTTTTTCTTCTTAAGGAAGAGATATGGTCAGTATTTTACAGACAATTGTTTTGAATGTTCTCCTGATCACATTTTTCTGCTTCTGAAAATAGACACCAAAGGTAGAATACCTTGTGCAATGCTATAATTGTTAAGTTCTGAAATGGGATGTTAGTCAAGATGAACTGAAGGAAAGATGCAAACTGAGATTTGGTTTCAGATACAGCAATTGGGTATAGCTTCCCTACCGTCATGTTAATCATCTGCTTTCTCTTAAAGCCACTTTTTTGATACCTGGTATGCTACTTTTTTCTTTCAATTTTTGACCTTGGGACATCTTCTAAGGAAATGAGCGCAGTGAAGAGATGCTACAGGTACTGGAAGTTGGCATTGGAACATAAGATGGCATAGTTTCATGAACTGACTTTGAGATGTGTGCTAGTGTGTTTTGCTCTTGGGTTAAGTCTTCATTGTGGTGATCCAGACATTAAGACAAGAAGACACAGACATTGAAAATAAGGTGAAATTCTGAAATTTTCTGAATCTAGCAACTGGAAAAGAAGGAAAAAGAAAAAGCAAGTATTTGAAAATCGATTAACTCTGCAGATATAGCTTGAAGTATTTTGTGGGCTTTACTTAATATTTGAAATAATTTTAAAAGTTGATGAATCCTACTGAAGCTTTGAAATACTAGAAAATTTAGCGTTTGATAGTTTCTGTTCACATTTAATTTTGTGTGCCAGAATGACGAGCATTGATATATATATATATATATATATAAATTTATATTTTTTATTTAGTGCAACAGCCTTTAAGAACTGGAGGCTATTGTAGGTCTCATGTTACTAGGTCATAGAAAGAGGATGTACAAATAATTACAAAACACTTAGCAGAAATCCAAACGTTTTATTACATCTATGTCTATTATTTTATAGATTTCAGCACTTACTCTAGATTAATACTAACAGTATTTTAGAGTAATAATTACTAATTAGCAAGCCTTCAGCAGTAGCACAGTGATGGGTTATCAGAGTAGACTACCAAGAAATAAAACAAACTTGAGCAGTGATAGAAGGAAAGGACTTGGAAGATGCTGTGTAATGTCAGAGAAGTGTACGGTGGGTTGGGTTTCAGGGAGTCTAAATAGCAGCTGGTCCTGCTCCCCCGCAGTGGGCAGTAGTATGGTTTTTTGGTTTTGTTAGGAATAATGTGACTGCATAGCTAAAATGTCTTGTCCATCTATTTTAGTAGGACAGATACTGCCTATTATTTAAAAAATAGATCAGGGAGCATGCTCAAAACATGCAGTCCCTTCCCATTTTCTGTTCTGTATAAAAATTGAAGACCAGGACAGGACAGATGGCTTGTGTGAGTGGAGCGGATGGTCCTTCCCTATGTCCTATTGCTGGAGTGTCTGTGTTAGACCCCAAAAACCATGCACTTCAACTGTTCTTTATTCACAATCAACTGAGAACACTTTACTGAGGTAATAATTAGTAGAAAGGAATTTAAAAAATCTTTTGCCTGAGGTTTTCTTTTAAGTCTGCATTGTTTCTTTTCAGATGTATCTTGTGTTTTTTTGTTTGTTTGTTTGTTTTTCTTGAGAAAGGCTTCCAGGTTTGTTTGTACCCACCACTTGCCTGTGTTTTAAAAATTCAAATAAGATACTTATTTCATTTGGAGTTAGAAAAATGCATATGATGACCATATTGTTGTTTAGGAATCCGATGTATTGAGTAGTTCTGACAGAGACTGGGGAATTGGAGAAAGAGAGACCCGTGAAACTCCTTGGAAGCTTACAACACCCTCTCCAACTCACTACTCAGGGACACTGGATCACCCACGGCCTGGAAGATTTTTGGGAAGCAGAAACAGACTGGTGAGAATTTGTAATGTGTGATAACTTTCTAAAAGACGGGGCTTTACTGTAGCTTTCTAAATCTGAAAGTCTGCCAGTGGGAGCTCACTGTAATATTTCTGGATTAATAGCCTTTATCAAGTCAGAATGGAGGGAAAATGAGGAGATGGCAGCGTTAGGAAATTATCCTTGGATTATTTCTGGGAGAAGGACAAACTGCCTGATGAAGTTCAAGTTTTTGGTGTCTAATAATCAATATTTAGCTGCAAGTAATCAGTAATAGCTATTAATAGCTTTCTAGGCTAACCTTTTTTTTTTTTTTTTTTTTTTTCTTTCTCCTTCTCAGTTACTAGTAGAACTTTATACTGCGAAAGAATTAGACTTTTAAAAGTCTTTCAGTTGCACTTGAGCTTAATGTAATCAAAATGTATCTGGTGTAAATGGCTTACTAGTATTTAGAGCAACCACTTAGCTAAATATGCTGTGAGTTGACAAAAGATAAGCAGAGTTTGTTAAACTGCAATCATTTTTGAACTACAAAATGACGTTAACTTTGAGATTTGTAAATCTGTGTTTGAATATGGTTATGGCACCTTGTAAGTCAGCAATACTTGGACTTGAGGGTTGGACTTGATGATCTCTGGAGATCCCTTCCAACCCTTATGATTCTGTGAATACCTTTTAATATGAAAAAAGCTGATTTTAATAGGAACCAACTTTTGATGGTACAATTGCCTTCAGTAAGCCTGAGAATTCTTCTGTGAGCCCAAGCATAGATCCTGTAATACTGTTAAAAAGGAAGACTTTGAATCTTTG
Organism: Callipepla californica brunnescens; assembly: GCA_023055505.1. NCBI lineage: Eukaryota > Metazoa > Chordata > Aves > Galliformes > Odontophoridae > Callipepla > Callipepla californica. Next base: position 177,862 of record JALIRH010000178.1, read on the forward strand.
AGTTATTTATTTATTTATTTTACAAGTTTTGTGAGTCTTCTGTTATGTGTAATATTTTTCAGTATCTTGGGCTATTGGAAGTACACCTGAAATACTGTATCCATAATCTTTCATTTTTTTTAATTTCAGTCTACATCTTCCTCCTCTCATTTTACACCTGGGTGTTACGATGAGCCTGAAAGAACTCAGGGAGCATATTCAAGACTGCATAGCCAGCAGCAAGATAGTGATTCAAAGCGACCTAAGCTGTCTTATACATCTACCTCTTCTGTGAGAAGTAATGGCTTGACTGCCTTTTCAGGTGAGAAGTTGATTATTTGAGCTGAGCTATGTGAGAATTTTATGAGAGTAGTAAGATCTGGATTTTCCAAATTGTAAAATACTTGTGTTGAAATATTTTGCTTCTGTTTTTCTTAAATATTAAAAGCTAATGATCAGTAGAATTGTTTTTTCACATTTATGGCAGCATCCAATGCACTGAGAACACTGCACGTACTCATTTGCACTCACAACTTGAAGGTTACCTGTACCTGTTCCATTTGAGCTAAACCTGAGCTTCCTGTCTCATATTGTCTTAATTGGTTAAGATTTAAAGGAAAGAATGAATGCAGTTGTTCTAATTTCAGGAGTTAAAAGATGTTGGTAAACCTGTGTGTGTGTAAAGGACCAGCAGAAGGAATTTCCTTGTGTAGTTAGCTCTGTATTTTGAGAAGCATTGTGCAGTGGAAGGTTAGACCATTGCTTATAGGGGTCGGAGAAGAAAGAAGCGTTTTTCTTTCTTTCTTTTTTTTTTTTTTTTTTGGTTTAGCAGTCTGAAATTACCCTACAGGCCAAGTGGAAAATAGATGTTCTAAATAAAGAGTGCTTTTAGGAAAAGCAGAGACTTTCATTAAAGCAGATAGTTGAATAATTGTATTTAAAGCAGTATGCTAACAAAAGTCTAATGGCCAGGAAATAAATGACAAACTTGTATCGAAAATATTTCTAGAACATTTTGAAACAGACTGTTAGAGCCATTCAAATTATGCTTGTGCATAGACATCAGTTTTATTTTTATATCCCCTTATGGAATCCTGTGCCTATCCAAATAAAGGCTATTAAATTCTTGCTCAAAACCCTGTACTGTAGGTGCATTGCTACTCTTTGAAAATAAAATGACCATTATTAACATTTCTTGTTATGGTATTGGACATCTTTCAGATTCCGGATTGTCTGGTTCTCAACCTGTTGACCTCAATTTGGATTTAAAATTCAGCAGTGTAATAAATTCACGGTGGATTTTTCAGAATACTTTTTTTGGTGTGAGTTTTGTCCACTGCTGAAGTGTGTACTGTTACGGAGATAGCAATTGAAGCTGTTAGCAAAAAATAAGATACCTCTTTGAAATGTTGTCTCTGTGGTAAGAGCAAGAGCAGTATTTGTCACTGTTCTTAAGAGATGTGTCTCAACTTCACTTAGATTTCTGGAAAATCAGTCATAGGAGCACTTACGAAGTGTCAGTGGATTGGCAGCATTTATTAAGACTGAAGCTACTATTTTGCATAATTGTGAAGCTTATTTAGGAATCTGCTATCATTGTGCAAGATCCTGGTTCTGTTCTGTTACTTTTTTTTCCCTGAGATAGCTCTCAGAACTAACGGTGAGATTAAATGAGTTGCCAGCATCAGCAGAGCTTAGCTTTATTCTTAGCTTTCTGTTGGTAGCTGGCTACTTAGTGGTGTTGTTAAGCTCGCTCTTAATACAGTGTAATCATAATGTATGCCTACACACCAGCTTCAATGGATTCTTAAATGCTTAAAAAAACCAGGGATTTATTTTCTTATTTCTTTCTAGATTCCTCTTGGAGATATAGTAGGATTCCTAGATCTTCATCTGTGATGTTTGGTTCCCTGGGAACTGAGCTAGTGAGAGAGCGAAGAGAGTTAGAAAGAAGAACAGATCAATCCTTTAATAATCTGGTGGATCATAGCTACAGAAACAGTGACTTTTCATCTTCAGCATGTATGTATTGTAGAAGTTATAGCTTGTAAACATGTAGGCTACATGCCTATTAGTTTTTTTCCATGTTCTTCTGAAGTTTTTTTCAAAATGCAAGGGCAATAAGATCTATTTAATTTTTAAAAAGCCCTTTTAAATAAAATTTCAGTGTGCTGGCTAAGACATAAAATATTATATTAAGGGCTTAGCTTGTGTAGATGCATTCAGTCATAAGAAAATGGTGTCTGTTTGCCACTGTAGTAGTGTTTATATTCAGTAATCCTCCTTTCTCCTTGTACATTTTAAGATCTCCATTTATTTTTCCATAACTAAGCAAAGTAAAAAGTGTTATTTCACTCAGGAAAGGGTTTTCACAATGCACCCATATCGTGTTATTTCTTTCTGTTTGGTTTCTTGAGTGGTTCTCAGGGAAAACTGCTATATCATTGACAACAAAAGTGAATAAATATGTAATACATACTTTCATTTATGCAGTAGTCACTACTAGGACTAATATGAATTTGTGCATTTGAAGATCCTCCAGTCCAGTGCCCTGCTAAAGTAGGTTGCGCAGGAAAGTGTCCAGACAGGTCTTGAATATCTCCCGAGAATGAGATTCCACAACCTGTCTGGGCGGCCCGTTGCAGTGCTCTGTCACTCTCACAGTAAGGAATTTTTTCTTTTGTTTGTTTGGAATTCCCTGGGCTCCAATTTGTGCCTGTTGCCTCTTGTCCTGTCACTTGGCACCACAGAGCAGAGCCCACCCCTGTTCTCCTGACCTCTGCCCTCTAGATGTTTATTAGCACTAGTCAGAGCCTCTCCCAGCCTTCTCCAGGCTGAACAGTCCCAAGTCTCTCAGCCTTTCATCAAAATGGAGGTGTTTCAGGCCCTGATCATCTTAGTAGCTCTCTGCTGGACTCTCCCCAGCAGTTGCCTGCCTGAACCGGGGAGGCTGGAGCGCAGGAGATGATCTGCTCCATGATGTTCCCCGGCACAGATGTCAAGACGGGCCTGTAATTTACTGGATCCTTCTTCCTGCCTTTTGTGTAGATGGGTATTATGTTTCCTGACCTTGTCAGTGGGAGCCTCCCTGGTTAGCCAGAGCTGCTGATAAGTTATTTAAAGTGCCTTAGTGAGCAATTCTCCAGCTCCTGCAGTACCCTTGTGGCTGCTGTCTGGCCCCATACATTTATATGTGCTCAAAAGGTTTAGTAGGCTACTAACTATTTTCCCTTGGATTATGAGGACTTCATTCTGTTCCTTGTCTCTCTGTCTTGGAGCTCAGCAGGCTGAGTACCCCAAGGAAAATACAGTGTACTGATAAAGACTAAGGAGTTAAGTAGAAGTTAAGTACTTCAGCTTCATCTCATCTTTGTTTCCTTCTGCAACCAATGAAGAATGAAAATTCCCTGAAGTCCTTAGATGCACGTTTAGTTTAGATACCATTTGATTTCTTTTATCCAAAGTCTATAACGTTATGCTACCTGTTTTTAACTGCAGTTTGGATAGTGTGTTGTAATAAATGGGGAATGTGTTTCACTTTACTTATGCGTTTGTTAAGGTGCTTTGGTGTCTGTTGGATTGCTGCAATATTAATTTACCTGTTTTTCTCAGTCTGCAAGCAGAATGAACCTTTAAGTTATAAATAGTACGATGTGGGTTGTTTTGCTTTTTTTCTTTTTCTTTTTTAATTTTAAGTTGCATTCTTAAATAGCTTCTGGCAGTTGGCTGGTGTTCACTGTTTTCACATTGATATAAGACAGTGAGTCATACATACCTTTGTAATCTAAAAGTTTTAGGGGTTTTAAGATTCCAGATGGTTTTAGGAGTCTGACAACAGTCCTGGTTTCAGTTTGATGATGAAGTTATAAAATATGAATTTAAACGTAATATTGTTCTGGATTTTACCTGATGAGTTTGAATAAATTTTGTGTGGGAATCTCAAAATAGTGACTTTTTGTAGTGACACTTAGGAGTTACCCACAATATAATAACTAGGAGACATATTGTCATATTATTTTCCTCTGCTTTCCTGCAACAGATTTTCAGGATAGGCCTGCCTCTACGTATGCGGAAGGAGCAAGACCAAAAGAGAACTCATTAAGTGCTTTGAGGCTAAATGCATCCATGAACCACCAGTTGCCTTCTGGTCATCAGACATCTTTCTTCAACAGAGACTCTAACATAGGTTCTTCAAGGACCAGCTATTCTTCAAGACAAAGGAGAAATGAAATGGAATCTCCCCAGCGGAACACACACCTGACATTTTCTCATTCTACCATCAGAGATGAAACTCCTTCAAGTGTTTCTGAAAGAGTTTCATCTTCTCAGAGGTCACTGAATGATGCTGCAGCTGACAGTGAAGGGAGACGCACAACCAGACAGTTACTGTCTCGTTTAGCATCTAGTATGTCATCTACATTTTTCTCTCGAAGATCTAGCCAAGACTCATTGCAGACAAGGTCATTAGGCTCTGAAGAGTCATCGCTTGTTCCAAGAGTTCAGGCTTCTACTCTGTCTAGCACTCCTGAAGCTTCAGGACTTCATACATCTGAAGCTTCTCAGGGATTTAGCTTTCTGAGACGAAGATGGGGCTCGTCAGGAGTTTCACAGAGTATTAACTCTGATTCATATGGGGAGAACTACAGACCAGACTCTGAAAGTAGGAGCACAGGATCCTGGTTGTCGTCATCTTTGAGGAACAGATGCACGCCGCTCTTCTCCAGAAGGCGGAGAGAAGGAAGAGATGAGTCTGCAAGGATCTCTACCTCTGATGCAGCTGCTAGATCACATCAACATGTTTTGAGAAGAAGAGAGTCAGGTGAGGAGACCTCTCTTGAAGCATCAGATAGCCCTCCTAGGGCTTCTGTTAGCAGACCACCAACTCCTGCAGTATCTGGTATTCCTACAGCTACTGCCTCCCCACCAGATTCAACCCACAATAGGAGAAGTTCTGGAATTCTGCCTGGTTCTCTCTTTCGCTTTTCAGTGCCTCCAACATTAGGAAGCAGTCTGTCTGACAATCTTATGATAACTGTAGATATTATTCCCTCTGGCTGGAATCAGTCTGATGGACAAGAAAGTGACAATTCCAAAATACCACCTTCAAGAGATCCAGAAAGACTGCAGAAAATTAAAGAGAGGTAAATCTGTATGTTCTGAAATAATTAAATATGCTTGACTTAGCATGAAAGGGTTTTCTATAACTTCAGTGTTAAAACTTTAATCAGAGAAGAGTGCAACTCAGAACTGTGACCTGTGGGCTCGCTTTTGTCCTCAGAGAAACTCATTTTAATCCTCGCAGATTTCTGTTCTCAGGCTGTTCTCAAATTGTTGTTACAAAAAATATTATGTGAAATATGCCGTGGTATTTGTTGATATTCGTTCCTATTCAGCTTGCTTTTAGAAGATTCTGAGGATGAAGAGGGTGACTTATGCAGAATCTGTCAGATGTCCTCTGCAAGTACTGACAACCATTTAATAGAGCCGTGCAAATGCACTGGCAGTCTGCGGTATGTTCACCAGGAGTGCATGAAAAAATGGCTGCAGTCCAAGATTAATTCAGGTAAAGCTGACATTAGATTAGTATAGACTTCAGGTTACATGGGGAGGTTTACCGGTGGGATTGCTCTTATTAATATTAAGGCATATATTTGAAGTGGAACAGTCAGGGACAAACAAATATATATATTTTTAAGCACAAAAAAAGCCCCACAAAACCAAAGAGAAACAGAAGATAAAACCAGCAACCACTTCTGGATTGTGTGTGCCCACAGTCTTTGAGTTATTTATGAGAACTGTATGTGGCATTGTTAGAATTATGTTTTTGGGATTATCCACTTAGATAACAGAATGTAACATTTCAGAAGAGTGTGGGGTGCTTTTAAACTACGCTACCAGTTTTGGCGAGTTTGTTCCCTGCTTTCCCCTTGTTCATTCAGTCTCTTATGGACAGTCTGACTGTAGCAGAATGTTAGGAATTTTAAAATTTAAAAAAAAAAAAAAAAAAAAAAAAAGTTTTGTTGTACCTGTTCTTAAGCTGTTTCCGTTTGTAACTGTTCTCTTTCTCTCTTCCCTCCCACCCCTGCCCCCATCTCAGTGAACAGGACACAGAATACTTAGAGCTTGATAGAGAATAAATATTCTGTGCTATTTAAGTTCTGATGCTAGCATATATTTGCTGCATTTCTACCGGAAGCCATCTTTTCTTCTAATTTTGCTTTGTGAAATAAAGCTGGGAATGTAATGTTGGTAATGCTCATGTAATTATGTCTTGAATTTTAGATTGTTGCAACATGACACTGTCTTGTTACCTTCCCCTTGCTGTTCTCTAACAGGTTCTTCTTTGGAAGCTGTAACGACTTGTGAGCTGTGTAAGGAAAAGCTGCATCTAAATCTGGAAGACTTTGATATTCATGAACTCTATAGGGCCCACGCAAATGAACAAGTTAGTATATTTTGCTTAGTTTGCTGGGTGTTGGTTTTGTGCTGGGTTGGCACTCCTCTTTAGAAAAGGGCGTTTCTCCTTTTCAGTAGGGCTGTTAAGCACATAAAGTAATGGAACTATGAAGCAGATACTTCTTCTCAGTATTCAGACAAATTCTGTCCTTCTGTTCTTTCCTATTACTGAGCTTTCAGTGAACGTAATATCTCTTATCCTTCTCTTACTTGCCAATCTGCAGGTCTGTCATCTGTCTTTGCCAGTCTAGGGTCTCTCATTTGCATTCATTAAGTCATGACGGATCTTTCCATTTTTTGTTTGAGAATAATTTTTAACAGTTCTTTAAAACATAGTAAAACACCTAACTTTATTCCTTTGATTCAGGTGTTAAAAACCAACCTCTTTTCTAACAGAGCTTTTTGCTGCTCCTTTCGAGTGCTTTTTTAAGTTGAAGGTGACTTTAAAGCCCATCAGTATTACTCCTTTGTATAAAATGCATTGCCTTAGAAGTACTGTATTCAGTAATATTTTTAAATGAATAAATAAAAGGAAGCGGCATTAATTTGTTGAACTTAATTCAGAGGATTTTCCTTTATTTATGGCTTGAATTCTGTGAATGTGGGAAGACTAATGAAATTTGTCTACCTGAGAAGTTAAAAGAAAATACAGAGAAGTAATGCTAGCTGTGGAAGATGTGAAGTCACCCAAACATCAGTACCTAGTTTTCTTACTCTTTAGACTGAGCTGACCTTCTGTAGTACTGTAACTCCTGTCACCTACACCAGATCGTGAATGGAGATTCTTGGGACCGCTGTCATCTTCCATTTTAGCACTACTAAGCTCTGGTTACTGTCACTGTACTTCAGGAGAAGATCCTAAAAACATTTTTCCTAAAAAAAGCAGGCTCCAAGTGGTCAATTCAGCAGTACCATTTTGAAAATTTTTCTTTATTGGAGGAAAAGATAACTTCTTAAATTATAACATCACAGAGCTTTTATAATATTTTCCTTTTGTTTTGTCTTCCTGTAAAGCATTGCAAGAGATGGAAGGAAGCCAGCCAGGCGTGGGGGTTTTTGAGTTCTGTGCTTTTTTGGTTTTGTTTTAAATTGTGTAATTCCCTGATTCTCAGATTCCTGCCTATAAACTAGTCACGCTGACTTAATAACGAATAATATCTGTCTTCAAGGATAACGAGTTAGACCTGGAGTTGAGTGGGAGGAACTACAAGTATAACAGCATCTCAGTAATTAAATTTTTTTAGTATTACAGTTCTCTAATTTCCTTGGAACGGCTACAGATAAAGTATGTAGTGCTTCCAGTAGAATTTTGTTCTTGTTGGAATGGCTACAGATAAAGTATGTAGTGCTTCCAGTAGAATTTTGTTCTTGTTCTGCTCCTTGAATTGCATACATAGATATATCACTGACGTTCTGACTGCTTCTTTTGATCTCCTTCAAGGCAGACTATGAATTTATCAGCTCTGGTCTCTACCTTGTGGTGTTGTTACACTTATGTGAGCAGCGCTTTTCTGATATGCTTGGAACCGCAAGTGAGGCCAGCACACGTGTCAGAGTAAGTATGCTTTCATCTTACGTAAGGACTTGCTCATACTAAGAACTTGGAACTAGATTATTGCCTCAAATGACCTAGGAGCTAGATACTCAAGAATTGCTCTTATTTTAAAGTGGTCTGGATTTGTCAGATGTGGTAACAGGCAGTCGATTTAAAAGTGAAGGTACTATTTTAGTAACTTATTTGACAAATGGTTTTTGTCCAGGTTGTTGGTCATTGATAGCATTGTATGCATGCTACCATAAACACTGGCTATTTAGCCCAAACTAGAAAGTTAATTTTCATCTGAAAGGCATGCGCTTCTTAGATTATTTGTCTGTCTTGGCACATCTTTCGCATTATGCCAAGTCTACGCTGCAGAGGTCTGGACTTTGGGCCCTATCTGGCTGACAGCGCTGCAAAGCATGCACGTGAAGCGTTAACGTCCTGAAGCTGCCCAGCTGTCGTATGACTTTCTGGCATTAGTCAGAGTTCTCAGGGTTTGACTAGATTCTTGACACTTAAATGGCTTGACATGGAGGTGTGGTAAATGCACCTTTTACCAGTAAGAGACCATAATTCAAAATCATTCTGCATAGTTAACTCATGAAAAAATGCTGTATTCTACACGTTAATTTGGTGCTCGATAATGAGTCTATATTCTTATCAACTTGAGCTGCAAGTGTGATTTTTTTTTTTTTTTTAATAATTTTTTATATAAAGTTTGTCCAAAGCTTGTTTAATTATTTGCATAGCAGGTGGTAGGCTTTTGAGGTTGAGGCAGGAGTTTGCTGTAATCTTCTGTGTTATTAGGACAGTAGTCCCCTTTCTGTAGTTACCTAAGAGCACAGCTTATGTTCCATGATCTGCAAATTAGATGCTGTTTTCCTTCCTTTCTTGTCTCTTGCATAGAGACAAGATGCACAGTGTAACTGTAGCCAATGTCTGGTACGGTTTATTAGCTTGAGTGTATTGCAGAAATACCATGTTCCTAATGTGTTTGGTCAGAGGTGGCGTTACATTGCTGTGTGATGCGTTTTAAACCAGAAGAGCACTCATGCATGTTGGGTACTGAGATCACAACCAGGTTGCTGTTATTTCTGTTTCCTTTTGTTTGCAGCATGTCAGCTTCTGGTGTATCGGTGAAACAGCTTTGTAGGTTGTCAGTATGATGCTGTGTTCTTCTAAAACATAACTGCTATTGTTGCCTAACAGTTAACACAATTTTAAAACTTTTATTTATGGTTATAGTCTTTAATGTGTTTATGCTCTTTTTCTCACCCTCGTTCACCATAGGGCTCTGTTTTGCCATATAAATGACACTGCCATTTGCTTACTTGTGTGCAACACTCAAAGTAAATGTTTTACAGACTTTACGACAATGGTGGCATAAACTGTTAGTAGAAGTATTTGACAGAGTGAAAGCTGAAATAACTGTCCAGTAGTATTTTGAAGTCTGATGTATGGGACTTGAGATTAAACTTTTGTATTCATTTTTTAAGTTGGGCAAATGGGTTAGGGTAAGTGACTTCTGGAATGAAACTTTCCTGAATAAAAATTGAAGAAAGGGTGAAGAATACTTCTTTGCTAACTTGTTGCAAATTTCTGCTCATAACTTTGCAACTTTTAAACTACTTTCTCTCTGCCTTATTTCTAGTTTATTAACCTTGCAAGAACTCTTCAGGCACATATGGAAGATATTGAAAGTAGGTGCTTCCCCTCTTCTCCCCCCTCCCTCCCATTGGATCTAGTCAAGGTTAAATGAGAACAATCCTCCTTTGCCAAGAATGGTCCTACCAAAATTAGTTGCTGAAAATTTGACTTAGTTTTGTTTTTTTTTTTTTTTTTTTTGTATCAGTAGAATTATTTTAAGTAGAAGCTGATATTAATTCTCCATGATGGATTTCCCAACACTGTAGAGTTTAAACCATGGAAGTACTTTCTGCCAGTGATAAAACGATTCCTCATTAGCAGTGGTTTATTCTAGTAGTATGAAGTTATGGAACCGTTTTTGACCTTTAGGCTGTAGCCTTTCTCATGAGTCCTAGTAGAAAAGAAACATTTCAGCTGAAGCTTCACTGTGCTCAGGTTACTGTACTTTGCTTGCCAGTTTTGTTCCCCTGGTTTTCCCCGCACGTTTTTGGTGTACGTATTCCTTTGTCAGCGCTCCCCACTTTCGGATGAGATTTAGGAGTTCTCAGTTTTGGCAGAGGGCTACTTTTTGCCTGACGGTTCTTTAACACGATAAAATGAAAAAATGTGTGCTGACTTGTGGTAAATGTAGCCCAAATCTGAGCGTTGTTTCAGGGCACTACGAACAGACAGTGGAAAGGTAGATGTTTTTCTAGTTTGTTTCTGAACTTGCAAATTTTGAATGTGAATTGATCTTGTGGCACATAGGACACGTTTTGGAGTATGACAAAGAGTGCTGTAAAGAGGGAGGGGAAATTATTTACTTCGAAAAGCAGATGATGATTCTGCATTCAGAGCATCGTATAAGAAATATTTTCTGTAACAAAGGTGGACTGGAATTCAAAATTTCTTCTTAAGCTATTTCATTCCTGTTATAGTCCTATAGAAATAAATCTTCATAAATGGTATTCACGCAGTAATTGAATATGCATTTGACTGAGGCTTTATCTGATTTGCAGGTGAGGAGCACTGAGCTTAAATTTATTATTGATACTATTTGAGTTACGTTTTTCTTAAGTGGTTTTGGGGACTGGAGAAGTGAGGAGACTGATCTTGCTTCCCTCTTTATGTTCAGAGGGAGAACAAATCACTTAAGGACAAATGATTTCAAGAAAACAGAGTTAATTTAGAAGAGGAATTTAGATTAATTCCAGTTATGTGCAGCGTAACACTTGACAGGCCGGTTGTAGATGTGGTTACTGAATTTTTATTCACCTTTCACCAACAGAATCCCATGTATATGGGGATGTTGTGTTGAATTTGCATATGCGTTTAAGAATGGGGGTGGAGAGAGGAGCTGCTTCCAAATAGTACTGACTTAATTGCATTAAACAATATTTATATAAGAGTCAGAAAATAGTTTCTTTAAACTACTTAACCTTTCTAGGTATTTTGACATACAAGTCATCAACTCCTACAGAGCTATTTCTTCCCTTTGTACTGGGGGCAGCTGCCATGGATTGAGTATGCTCTTCTTTTAACTGTAGTTGGAATTAGCAACAGCGAACATTATGTATGAGTTGAATCCCTAGCATGATCAAGTTTTTTTTCCTTTTTTTGAGGAGAAGCAGCAGGAGAGCGCTGCAATTTGTAATGTAGATTTTGAATTTTAAATTTCTGCATTTTGCAGATATGAGATGGATTTAAAAACTAAGCTAGGTAACTGCACAAGATTTGGACAGGTATTACAGTCAGTTATTGATGTTATAAAATTGCCTTAATTTCCACTACTTATATTAAAGTAAAAGTGCTCTGAATTCCATAAACCTTTGTGAAGGCTTCTGATTATACTCTGTTGTTCCAACAGCTTCCGAGGATGATTCTGAAGACTGATGCTGCTACAACTTTTATGCTGAACAGAAGTGCTGCAGAAATGCTGAACTGACAAGATCAACATCGACATGCGTTTGTTTTTTGCTCTCCCTCATAAGAAGATAATTGAACTGTAGTTTTTTGAAGTATTGTTTAATTCAAAATCAGCTGCTGCACTGTGGGAGTCAGTAGACTTGAGAACTATTCAGCATGTGTAAAGATCTATGCGTGTATATATATACACACAGATACATGTAAAGCAGCTTCACTTTTTAAATGAAGATACGCTTAATTTTGGGAGACAACAGATTTTGAGTATACAAGAAAGCTATCTATCTTTGTTTCCTTCTTACTGTAGTCACATCTCTGGTTTTGTCTATCAAGTTTTGCTCCTCTACTGGCACTAAGTGGTTATTGTGGGTTTTGGGGTGAGGGTGGGTAGGGAGGGTGGGGATGTCCTTGTACCTAAACAGCGTTTTTTCTTTAATGCCTCAGTTACCACCTCGTATAATTACTGATTGCTTCCGGTGTTAATAAATGAGCAGGAGGATGAGCAAACTACAGTAGAGACTGTTTGGTTTTGAATTTACTTGAAGAGTATTATTTAACTGAAAAAGCAATAAGAACTTGCAGTGGTCTTCTAATACTTAGTGTTAATGATGGCTTTTTTATTTACTGGTTTGGAGATTATATTTGATTTGATTTGATGTGGGTATTACAATACGGAATATTGCAGGTGTAAACTCTTGCATTTCAGCATTCCTGGCAGATAAGCAACTTGACAATGATCTAAGGTTGTTCAGTTCAATCAGACTTTTTTAGGTCTCACCTTCACTGTTCAAAGCACTGGATATAAATGTGTTTTCTAGTGTTGTCACTTCTTTATAAATAAACTAAGAATGAGGTATGCATCTCTTGGTATTTTTCATTTTATTTATACATGGATATCTTAAGTACTTAGGTACTTTGGGCATGGTTTAGTGGGCAGTATTGGTGGTGGGTGAGTGGTTGGTGTAGGTTAATGTTTCTCAAGTTCTATGAGCTATGAGAACATATATTATCCACCAGAACATACACTTGGAAACTTGGAAAGCTTGTCTGTCCTTTATTGTTACTAATGTTAACTAATGTTTGTAAATTCTTATGCAAGCATTTAAGATTGTTTCCGACCATTTTGAATTGAAATGCTTTATATGAACAGTGGTACAAAAAACTGTAGTGTCTATTTCAGAATTGTATTTGCTATAAATATTTATGTTGGCCTTCAAATGACTGCAGTAAGAATGTATCTGCAAAGATTGCTCTGTGTTGAAATACAAAATAACTTGGGATGAAGACAGGGTGTACCTTAACAGCAGAAATGATTTTAAGAGTTAACTAATAGCATTATATGAGATGGCCTGTCATCTGTAATACCTGGAAGCAAATGGGACACCGAAGAAGTTGCACATTTCTGTCCTTGGTTTCATAGCATAAAGCACTGGGTATTCACTACCAAAACCTACAAGTTCAGTTCTGACGGTAGCTGAAATAGAGCTTTCCTTCAGACATCGATATGAAAATGGAAAGTGTAGGAATACATGAAAGTGATTCTAACTCATTTCTGTAGAAAGTGAATTCAAGCTGATAGAATATAAGTACTGAATTGAGTTAGTTGCTTTAGCGTAATGAAATGTTACGTAGTGAAGTGGACAGTATTTAGTATGCACATACATGCATGAATTTTGATAGCCTAGTAGGTCGATGATCTGAAGGTTATTTTTAAACTAGTCTTTTTTTTTGTCCTTTTGACAAATAGCATTTCATGGAGTTGAACAATCTAAGAAGCTGCAATTCCAAGCACGAATCTGGTTTGTGCTTTCACTCCAAGGTCCTGCAGCATCATAGTGATTGAAGGAGCAACACCTTAAGGTACGGTGGAGTTGGTAAAAAGCAGGAAGTGGTCTGAATGCAGTGATTGGGAAGATAGCTGCCCCTGCGTCCCCAAAGGAGAGCTTTGCCTTCCAACACGCAATATTCCTGTGGGTACTGGGCTTCGTAGGCCTGGTAGCTATAGAGGCTGAGAGCAGACAGGATTGGTCATCCTCCATATCTGTGCTGTGAGATCACGGTCCGTGGGAGCACACACCTGTGTCAGCATTTGCATATGCATGTGATTGTGAGCTTATGCAGGTGTCTATGCAAGCATATATTTGTTGATGCTCTCTTGTGCTTGCACCACATTCTCTCCCTGGTTTTGGAGGTATAGGGAACAGTGGAGATTCAAAGCCACGCAGAGACTCTAGGTGCTGTTAGGAAATCCCCAAATACCACTGGAGCTCTTGGAGACCCTGGGTCAACTTGAGACATTTTGTATCTGTAAAGCGTTATCGTTATGGTTTGCTGTGAGGAGGAGGCAAATCCCTGATTAAGTGGGATATAATTGTTTTACTTTTGGGGTATCTAAAGCTTATCGCATCCCCACTCCCCTTCCCCCACCTAGTTGGTAGTCCTAGCTGTTCTCAGCTGAACCTGATTCTTCGTGGGCCCAGATGCACACAGCAGGGTCAGTGTTACAGGTCCAGGTGTGGATGCCATCATAGTGATGGTGTTAAGCAGCAGAGTAGAACAGTTCATCTCATCCTGGGGCGGTTTAAGAATTGTGGGGTTGGTAAGGCAAAAGGGCATTGTTCAGAGTCAACATGAGTCCTTAAGGCTGTGGTTTCCTGAACGTCTCCCCTTTCCCACGATGCCCTTCAAGTGGAGATGCTTACCACGTGTCTGTCCTGGGGTTCTGCAGCTGCTTATATGTTTGGCGGTGGTGAGGGACTGGATGAAAGAATGTCTTTCAATTCATCATTTGATAGTTGCTACTTGGGTGGTATTTATTTATTTATTTTGCACGTGTGTAGCGACTGTGTCTTCCAAGTTGCTGCACTGCACTGAGCTGCATTGTTGCCAGTGTTCCTGTTCATCTTGTGTGCTGTTAGGCTTCTGCTCTGAAACTTGGCTGCACTTGTGTCTGTTTTGCAACTTTCACTATGATGATGTCACTTCAGGCTTGACACTGTTGTCTCTGGGCAAGCGTTTACCATAGGAGGTCTAGAAGAATGCTGGAACAGAAGTGGTGGAGTGGTGTAACCCTTACTGAGTTTGAGCTCCAAAGAACAGAAAAGTATAGTGTTTGAAGTCATTTAGCATGCAATAAGATACCACTAGAGTTGAAAGGGTAAGAGGTTTGGGTTCCAGACATGACAGCTGTGTAGATGTCAGATGTGTTGTGTGGTATTCTGTGGTTGATGAGAAAAAATGAAGGGTGGTGGTTTCCTATTCTGACGCTTTATGGCTGATAACTGCATGTTATGACTGGTAAAGAGGGTGGAACTCTAAACCTCAATGATACGCTGGCTTTGATGTTGATCTCTGCATGTGTGTGTAATATTGTGCATCTAGGGTGGGTTGTTGGGGTGAAAATGGAATTAGATGGGAGAATGTAATGCATTTTTATGTAATGGAAAACTACTTCTCTTGCATTCTTGGCTTTTTCTCTAGTCTGAACAATTGAAATGAATTATCAACTGAGGATGGCTGAAGGAGTTCCTGAGTTGTGCTTTTGATTTCCACCAGAAAACATGGAAGTAGGTAAATAAACAAAACAAAACAAAAAAGCTGTCTAATCTACTTGGGACCCTTCAATTTGCCACCTTTTCCCCACAGTCTTCCCATGTGTTTTCTCCAGTGCCTCCCAGAGCCATCTTTTTGTTCTTCAGACCCTTCAGATGTTTTTCACTCAAATTCTGCTCTCCTTTCCATGTTACCAAATCCTTAGTCTACTCAGGGCCCTCTGATTCCCTCAAGAACACTCCATTGGTGTTCTAGGTGCACCCCACAGTCTTCCAGTTGCCTCCTGGTTCTGTCAAAATCCTCCAATTTGTGGTTTTGTTTTTTTTTCTTTTCAATCCAGATACCCCCATTTGCTTCCATTTTGTTCTACAGCCCCCCTTCCCCATTAGAACTCTGAGCTGCTTGGGACTACTTCGTTGTCCTGTAGTCCACTGTAGAGCTCTCTCTTGCTGTTCTTGCTCCACAGAGTCCCTCAGGACACCTAAATTGGCTCATTCCCATAAGGACACACTCTATCCCGTTTTGTTTTCTCCTTCCTTCAGGACCTGTCTCATCACCTAATGGATCCTTTCAAATCAGTGTTCCTCAGATTCCTTTGCCATCTGTTTCTCTCAAGACCTATTGATTTGCTGTATTTTCTTGTAACCTCTGCGTCCTTCTCGCACTCCAGGGCGCTCTGGTCACCTCTGGTGTTCTCGGTTCCTCTCAGATTCCCTTAGTACCTCTCAATTTGTGTCTCTCTTGCCCTTTGTACCCCAGATTCTTCTGTTTGCCATCCAGAATCTGTATATCCTCTTTGGTCTCTTTTGGACTCCTCCATTTCTTTTTGAAATGGCCAATAGCCCTGCAGTTCAGAGTGGCTGAGCACGTTGGGGACCTCGACTCCTGCAGCCCCTCCGTCCCCCACTTAAAGCAGAGCCAACTGGAGCAGGTTGCTCAGGATCAAGTCCGCTCAGATATGAAATATCCTCAGGTATGTAGGGACACTGCAACTTCGCTGGGTGACCTATGCTACTGGTTTGGCCATTTTTCTTTTTTAATTAAAAAAAAAAAAAAAAGAAAGTATGTTTACATGGAATGTTGTGCATTCCGGTTTCTGTCTGTTGTTTCTTGTCCAGGCTCTGAGCAGTGCTGAGGAGAGGCTGCATCATTTTCTTGCCTTGCTGCCATAGGGTTCTGGGTCCAGAGTAAGGTGACCCCGCGTCTGCGCTCAGGGGGTGTGGCCACTGCAGCCCTCAGCGTCCTCAGTGCTGTGTGCCGGAGCGTCAGTCAGCGATGTGCGGGCGTGAGCAGCGGAGCGCCATCATAACGCACCACACGGCTAAAATGTCCGTGCTTGTGAGTAAATATGCCCGTTGCAGCCCACGGAAAACAAGCGTCCGCTATGAGTGAAAATCAGCGCTACAAACGCAGCTTTGCTTTTCCTCCCTTGGCAGCGACGGACGCGCGTTGTGTGGCGGCGCTGCCGGGCGGGACGGGACGGCGCGGGGCTGCCGGGCGGGACGGCTGGCAGCGCCCAGCCCCGCGCCGACCCGGCGCCGTTTTTGCGCCGCGCCCCGCTCCTCGTCCTCCGGCCCGGTCCCCGAGGCGGGGCCGAGAGCCCTGGGCGGCCGCTGCGGGGCGGGGGGCGGTCCCGGGGCCGGGGCCGCTCAGCGGCGGCGCCGCCTCTCCGCGCCGGAAGAGCTCCGCGCGCCGCCGGCGCTTCCGGGGCCGCGCCGCCGCCATGACCTCGCTCCGCGCGTTCACCTGCGACGACCTGTTCCGCTTCAACAACATGTGAGCCCGCGCCCCGAGCCCTCCTCGCGCCCCGGGGCCCCGGGCGGGGCGGCCCGGGCCCGCGCTGAGCGTTGCTTTCTCCCCGCAGCAACCTGGACCCGCTGACGGAAACCGTATCCTTCCCGTGCCGCCGGCCCCGGGGGAGGCCTCGGGCGCCGCCGCCCTTTGCGCTGTGCTCCTTAACTGAGGGCCGCAGTACGGCATTCCCTTCTACCTGCAGTACCTGGCGCACTGGCCCGAGTACTTCATCGTGGCGGAGGCCCCGGGCGGGGAGCTGATGGGTTACAGTGAGTGCGGGGGGGGGGCGGGGCGCTTCGGTGCGGGCGTGCGCTGCCCCGTCGGGCCGCGGGTCGTTGCGGCAGCGCTCCGCGCCCGCACAGAAACGTGGCCCTCCAGGTACGGCTCGCCTGTCGCTGTGTGACCCACAGCTGCTGAGTCGTAAGAGTGATGATGTAGATAGCCCTGGTTTAGCCGCAGTCATTGCGGCTGTCTGTTTGTTGCTGCCTCGCTCTTCTGTAAAGATGTGCAGCTGCAGTGTGCTATCCCAGGGGTGCTGCGGTGCTGATACTCTGTGTGTTTGCAGTAATGGGTAAAGCAGAGGGCTCTGTGGCTAGAGAGGAGTGGCACGGGCATGTTACTGCGCTCTCTGTTGCACCAGAATTTCGACGGCTGGGCTTGGCTGCCAAACTGATGGAACTACTGGAAGAAATTTCAGAAAAGTAAATATTATACTTTTTTCGAGTTTGTCTTTTTGAGTATTCTCTCTGTCGATTCCTGTCTTTGGTTTAGGTATTTGGTTTACGTTAAACAGACCAGACTCTTCCATTAACTAGTGCCCCAAGTGACTGGGATTCCATTTAGTGAGAGAACAGGAACTATGGATGTGTCTGGTGGCTTAAAATGTTTTTGTTTCTATGAAAGCTAACTTCTCAGCGTAAATGGGGAGTAACAAAAATGCTGTAGAAAAAGTCCTTTTCTTAATAGGAAGAGAGCTGCACAAAACATCAGCTCTGCTTCCCGCAGAACCCCCATCATGCTCAGTCAGTGATCGTGGGCTTTTTGTGGTCCCCTCAGGCACAGGATTGCGCAAATGTTGTGCTGCAGACACTGTGTTAGCTTACTTTCTGTCTCATGCTGGGATACTGCAGAAAACTTGATAATAAAATAAACCTGTAGGGTATTTGCTGGTAGGGTCAAGCCCCTCTGTGCCTGCTGAAATGCAAAACCAGCACAAACATTGGTAATGCCCGCCACTTGAGGAGAAGAGCTATCTCTTGTAGAAAACTGAATACAGACTTTTTTTTTTCTCATGTGTTTTAAGGTAGCCAGTCCATAAGTCAGTGCAATTTAAATGCCTCTGACATATAGATTTTAAAGAAGTGTTTTATGGAAATAAAGCTTGTGTGGGTATTCACTTTGTCCTTTCTGTTAATTCTGATGTCACTGGTGGGTGTGGAAGATTGGACACGTGACTCACAGTTATTTTGTTCCTTGGCAAAGGAGGGCATCTGTTACTGGTATGAGGGATGTCTGATTAGTGCGCTGCCACATCAGGCTTGTTCTGGTCTGAATATAGGTTATTGGTTCTTAAGTGGAAATACATTCACCTGCTCTTCCTTACCATATTTATTGTTGTTTTTTTTTTTCAAAGGAAGGGTGGATTTTTCGTTGATCTCTTTGTGCGAGTATCAAATCAAGTTGCGGTAAATATGTACAAGCAACTAGGCTACAGTGTGTACCGGACGGTGCTGGAGTACTACTCTGCTAGCAATGGGGAGCCAGATGAAGATGCTTATGGTAAGTGCTTGTTCTGCCCCAAGCTTAACGGAAAGGTTCTGATGCTGAGCACCCCAAGAGTTGTTTGTATGCTTTTTTTGTTTTTGTTTGTTTGTTTGTTTCAGTATGGAAAGGTTTGGTGGTTGTTGAATGGAAATGTGTTTACTCCTGTACATAGGGTTCTTTTATTTTCCTGCTTTTCTACATTGTTTTCAGAACCTAATCTTGGAGTTCATACATCTTATATATATCTGTGGCAAAATAAAATAGGAGACAATTAGAAAGTGCAAAGACACTTTGTTCTATAGGTAAGATTAAATAACATGCAGTTACTTACCTAATTCTTCTTTCCAGAGTATGCTCCTGCAGAGTTCCTGGACCTGTTCCCTGTTATTAGGGAAAATAACAGCCCTGCTCTTTTTCCTCTCCCATGTGGTAACAGGGACGTGAAATGCTGTTTTCCTAGATATTCTGATTAAAATATGACAGCAGTTACTGGTCAGTAGTGACAGAGAGGTTTTTTCAATTTAAAGGGTAAAGGACATGACAGTTTCAAATATGTTAATGGTACTATGTTAACAAAACTGAAGCAACTGCTGTTTGCTATTTCTAGATTTTATTTTCCTTTAAGTATCCTCCACAAAAGCTTTTGTGCACATGGTGCTTTTTTTTTTTTTTTTTCATTTGAATTACAATCATAGAATATCCTCAGTTGGAAGAGACCAATGAAGGATGCTGTGAAATACAAGGACCACAGGCAGGCACCTGCTGTTGCTGCAGATATTTAAGTTTTGTCCTTTCAGCCTGACATTTGGATTTTGTGCAGTACTATATTTCAGTTGTTAATATAGAGGCTGAACTGTTCTTGATTAAAAGTGATCTTACTATAACAGCAAGTTCACTTAGTATAGCTGTGTGCAGTGACTCTTGTTACAATTCTGTTTTTGTTTTCCTTTACCATAGATATGAGAAAAGCTCTTTCCAGGGATACAGAGAAGAAATCAATTATACCTCTGCCCCATCCTGTGAGACCAGAAGACATTGAGTAATTGTGAGCTGTGATTCTCAGACAATGTAGTAAGAGTGTCAGATTCTTTCTCTGCCAGCCCATCTGGAACTTATGGATGAGAAATCTTAGGCTTGATCGTTTTTCTTATGAAACACCAGAAGCAATATGGAGAAGCCTATGTCCACTGCCTCTGTCGGTAATAGCTGCGTACTTTTACATTTACTCTCGTGAGTTTTCCTTTCAAATACTGGAAATGCAGAGGCTATTAAATGAAGTCACCCCTGATGTGGTGTAGATTTTTTTTTTCTTTTTCCAAACCCCAGATGTCCAAAGTCAGTAATAATAAAGCTCCTAAAATGCCCATATTCATGACCAACAGAAATCATAGAATGAGTGGGGTGGGAAGGGACCTTTAAGATCATCTAGTTCCACTCCCCCTGCTGTAGGCAGGAACACCTCCCACTAGACCAGATTGCTCACAGCCCCATCCAGCTTGGCCTTGAATGCTTCCAGGAAGGAGGCATTCACAACCTCACTGGGCATAGAAGAGGTTCTCCAGCCCTTTTTGTGGCCCTCCTCTGGACACACTTCAGCAGCTCCATGGCTCTGCTGTGCTGAGGACTCCGTGTCTGCACACAGTGCTCCCGGTGAGGCCTCACCAGCATACAGCAGAAGGGTAGGATCACCTCCCTCTCCCTGCTGGCTATGCTGCTTTTGTTGCAGCCCTGGAAACAGTTCAGTTTCTGGGCTGTTGAGGGTGCAGTGCTGGCTCACGTTCAGCTCCCCATCCACCAGTATCCCCTGGTCTTTTAGGGAAGGACTACTCTGTATCCTTTCATCCCACAGCTTGTGCTGGTACTGGATGTTACCTCAACCCAGGCCTTAGATTCGTAGATTCATTAGGTTGGAAAGGACCTACGAGATCATCTAGTACCACCATCCCTACCCACAGGCCTTGTGCTTGAATTTGTTGAGCCTCAAGTATGTAACTGTCAGTGCAATAAATTGAAGATTTATTGCACGCAGAATGGAAACCAGAGGGAAAAAAAAAAACTCTGGGGAGAAGTCCTTTGCACTGTGGGTGTCTTGGTAGAATCTCACATTACAGGAAATTGAGGCTGCCTTGTGAACTCAAGTCTTTACTTAAAATGTAATATACTTAAAAATTAAAAAAAAAAAAAAAAGGCAGGGGAAAATAAAAAGTTAACCTTATAATATCCTCCATATTAGTTCATCGTAGCCTCAGGTATTCCTTTTCTTGCTTGGAGGAAGGAATCTGCATATGTATTTCCTTGCTGCAGTATTTGTATATGGGGAACAGACGTGTCTGCTGTAGACACACTGCTGTTTGTGTTTTTAAAAGGTAATGGCAGTGTGTGGGTGAAATGCTGGGTGAGAGAAGACTGTATCACAACCAGTGGACCAAAGAGGAAGGACAGGATGAGCCGTCTGAGTCTGTGCAAGATGATACAGCTGTCACAGGATGCAGGTTGAGCAGGGACTGTTTTTCTGTAAAGCTGAAGTTACCACCATTTCAGTTCTTAATGCAACTTTAATAGTAGCATTAACAAACTGTGTAACTTCCTTGACTACATGTTGTGTACCTTCACACATCAAAATCTCTGTTATTGTAGAAAATCTGTTCTGTTGGTAAAGGGGTGCAGGTCTACAGTGTTGCTGCTTACTGAAAAAGAATTTGGAAGCCCTTGAGTGCAAAAGACGGTGCTGTGTCCCATCCCCTTTCTAGCATCTCCATTCTCTCTTTCTGACTCTT
This sequence comes from Callipepla californica brunnescens, assembly GCA_023055505.1. NCBI lineage: Eukaryota > Metazoa > Chordata > Aves > Galliformes > Odontophoridae > Callipepla > Callipepla californica. The sequence continues at coordinate 199,273 of JALIRH010000178.1, forward strand.
CCTCCTACCATAACGCTAATCCAGAGCACTGCAGCTGGAGTCATGGCAGTGCACAACTGAGGGCAGCTGTGGCTGGCCCACCTGATGGTGAAGCTTCAGGCTTGCTGTGGAGGCTACTGTACTGTAACAAATGCTGGCACAAAAAAAACCAAACCCATGTTATCATCGTTTACAGATATGCATAAACTCATAGGTTTCCAGGGTTTGGAGAATTTTTCCCTGTCTTTTTTTTTTTTTTTTCTTTTCTATGCTTCACTGTTTACCCTCAGACTCAGGCCCTGAATCCTTGCTATTTCACTCCAGTTTCAAGTGCCAAATCCTGTCTGATTCATCCAAAACTCAATCCCAACTTCCTGCTATTCCACAGCTAACTCCAGCCCCAAACCCTTGCTGTTTCACCCCAAACTGCTGACTGAAACCCTCAGTGTCTTGTCTCAAATCAACTCCCAAATCCTTGCTATTCCAGCCTGAATTCAAGCCCCAAGCCCTCACTGCCTCATCCCAGTCTCCAGCCCTATCCGCCTATTAGCCTCAGACTCAGGCCCTGAATCTGAATCTCAGGCCCTATTAGCCCTATCCAGCCCTATCCATCCTATTACCCTCAGACTCAGGCCCTGAATCCTTGCTATTTCACCACAGTGTCCAGCCCCAAGTCCTCACTGCTTCAGCCCAAGCTCCAGTTCCAGAATCCCCGTTATTTCGCTCCATAATTTAGTCACAAATTCTTGCTATTTACACACCCCACCCCCCCACCCAAAAAGAAGCAAAAAAACCACCCAGCCCTGAACCCTCGCTGCCTCACCCTGATCTCAAGCCACAAATCCTCACACTTTCACAATGAATTTCAGCCCCAAATCCTCCCTATTTCACCCCAAACTGCAGCTGCAAACCCACTGCCGTGGGAAGGAAGTGAGGACGGAACGCGCGGGCGTGGGGTGCGGGCGCTCTGAGCGCTGCGGGAGAAGCGGTTTCCGCGGTGTGTGCCGCCCCCGCGCGGCCGATGCTCGGAACTGCAGCAGCCGCGGTTCGGTCCTCCGGGCGGCACTGCGCATGCGCGCCGAAACCCGGAAGCGGCGTACGTAAACTGCGGCCGCTCTGCACAGCGACTCCGCCCATCTCGATGGTGCTCGGTCCTCCGAACAATAGAGCGCATGTGCGAGAGAACGTTATAAGACTGCGCATGCGTTAAGTGCGGACGCTTACTGCGCATGCGTTCACTACGGACACTTAATGCGCATGCGTTAACTGCCGACGCTTAGTGCGCATGCGTTGACTGCGGACGCTTACTGCGCATGCGTTAACTGCGGACGCTTAATACGCATGCGTTCACTACGGACGTTTACTGCGCATGCGTTAACTGCGGACCCTTACTGCGCATGCGTTATCTGGGGACCCTTACTGCGCATGCGTTGACTGCGGACCCTTACTGCGCATGCGTTAACTGCCGACGCTTACTGCGCATGCGTTAACCGCGGACGCTTACTGCGCATGCGTGAACAGCGGACGCTTACTGCGCATGCGTTGACTGCGGACCCTTACTGCGCATGCGTTAACTGCCGACGCTTACTGCGCATGCGTGAACTGCGCACCCTTACTGCACATGCGTGAACTGCGGACCCTTACAGCGCATGCGTTAACTGCGGACGCTTTCTGCGCATGCGTTGACTACGGACGCTTACTGCGCATGCGTTAACTGGGGACCCTTACTGCGCATGCGTTAAATGCGGACCCTTACTGCGCATGCGTTGACTGCGGACGCTTACTGCGCATGCGTGAACTGCGGACCCTTACTGCGCATGCGTTGACTGCGGACGCTTACTGCGCATGCGTGAACAGCGGACGCTTACTGCGCATGCGTTGACTGCGGACCCTTACTGCGCATGCGTTAACTGCCGACGCTTACTGCGCATGCGTGAACTGCGGACCCTTACTGCGCATGCGTTAACTGCGGACGCTTTCTGCGCATGCGTTGACTACGGACGCTTACTGCGCATGCGTTAACTGGGACCCTTACTGCGCATGCGTTAAATGCGGACCCTTACTGCGCATGCGTTGACTGCGGACGCTTACTGCGCATGCGTGAACTGCGGACGCTTACTGCGCATGCGTTGACTGCGGACCCTTACTGCGCATGCGTGAACTACGGACGCTTACTGCGCATGCGTTGACTGCGGACGCTTACTCCGCATGCGTTAACTGCGGACCCTTACTGCGCATGCGTTATCGGGGGACCCTTACTGCGCATGCGTTGACTGCGGACCCTTACTGCGCATGCGTTAACTGCCGACGCTTTCTGCGCATGCGTTGACTGCGGCCGCTTACTGCGCATGCGTTAACTGCGGACCCTTACTGCGCATGCGTGAACAGCGGACGCTTTCTGCGCATGCGTTGACTACGGACGCTTACTGCGCATGCGTTAACTGCGGACCCTTACTGCGCATGCGTGAACTGCGGACCCTTACTGCGCATGCGTGAACTACGGACGCTTACTGCGCATGCGTTAAGTAGGGACCTTTACAGCGCATGCGTGAACTGCGGACCCTTACTGCGCATGCGTTAACTGCCGACGCTTTCTGCGCATGCGTTGACTGCGGACGCTTACTGCGCATGCGTTAACTGCGGACGCTTACTGCGCATGCGTTAACTGCGGACGCTTACTGCGCATGCGTTGACTGCGGACCCTTACTGCGCATGCGTGAACTACGGACGCTTACTGCGCATGCGTTAACTAGGGACCTTTACAGCGCATGCGTGAACTGCGGACCCTTACTGCGCATGCGTTAACCGCGGACGCTTACTGCGCATGCGTGAACAGCGGACGCTTACTGCGCATGCGTTGACTGCGGACCCTTACTGCGCATGCGTTAACTGCCGACGCTTACTGCGCATGCGTGAACTGCGGACCCTTACTGCGCATGCGTGAACTGCGGACCCTTACTGCGCATGCGTGAACTACGGACGCTTACTGCGCATGCGTTAACTAGGGACCTTTACAGCGCATGCGTGAACTGCGGACCCTTACTGCGCATGCGTTAACTGCCGACGCTTACTGCGCATGCGTTGACTGCGGACGCTTACTGCGCATGCGTTGACTGCGGACGCTTACTGCGCATGCGTGAACTGCGGACCTTTACAGCGCATGCGTGAACTGCGGACCCTTACTGCGCATGCGTTAACCGCGGACGCTTTCTGCGCATGCGTTGACTGCGGACGCTTACTGCGCATGCGTGAACTGCGGACCCTTACTGCGCATGCGTTGACTGCGGACGCTTACTCCGCATGCGTTAACTGCGGACCCTTACTGCGCATGCGTTAACTTCGGACCCTTACTGCGCATGCGTTAACTATGGACCCCTTACTGCGCATGCGTTAACTTCGGACCCTTACTGCGCATGCGTTAACGACGGACCCTTACTGCGCATGCGTTTCCTACGGACCCCTTACTGCGCATGCGTTTCCTACGGACCCTTACTGCGCATGCGTTAAGTGCGGACCCTTACTGCGCATGCGTTGACTGCGGACGCTTACTGCGCATGCGTGAACTGCGGACGCTTACTCCGCATGCGTTTCCTACGGACCCTTACTGCGCATGCGTTAACCGCGGACCCTTACTGCGCATGCGTTAACTTCGGACCCTTACTGCGCATGCGTTAACGAGGGACCTTTACAGCGCATGCGTGAACTGCGGACCCTTACTGCGCATGCGTTAACTGCCGACGCTTACTGCGCATGCGTTGACTGCGGACGCTTACTGCGCATGCGTTGACTGCGGTCGCTTACTGCGCATGCGTTAACTGCAGACCCTTACTGCGCATGCGTTAACTGCAGACCCTTACTGCGCATGCGTTAACTAGGGACCTTTACAGCGCATGCGTGAACAGCGGACGCTTACTGCGCATGCGTTGACTGCGGACCCTTACTGCGCATGCGTTAACTGCCGACGCTTACTGCGCATGCGTTGACTGCGGACCCTTACTGCGCATGCGTGAACTACGGACGCTTACTGCGCATGCGTTGACTGCGGACGCTTACTGCGCATGCGTTAACTGCAGACCCTTACTGCGCATGCGTTGACTGCGGACGCTTACTGCGCATGCGTGAACTGCGGACGCTTACTCCGCATGCGTTAACTGCGGACCCTTACTGCGCATGCGTTATCGGGGGACCCTTACTGCGCATGCGTTGACTGCGGACCCTTACTGCGCATGCGTTAAGTGCGGACCCATACTGCGCATGCGTTAAGTGCGGACGCTTACTGCGCATGCGTTAACTGCGGACCCTTACTGCGCATGCGTTAACTTCGGACCCTTACTGCGCATGCGTTAACTTCGGACCCTTACTGCGCATGCGTTAACTTCGGACCCTTACTGCGCATGCGTTAACTTCGGACCCTTACTGCGCATGCGTTAACGACGGACCCTTACTGCGCATGCGTTAACGACGGACCCTTACTGCGCATGCGTTTCCTACGGACCCCTTACTGCGCATGCGTTTCCTACGGACCCTTACTGCGCATGCGTTAAGTGCGGACCCTTACTGCGCATGCGTTAACTTCGGACCCTTACTGCGCATGCGTTAAGTGCGGACCCTTACTGCGCATGCGTTAACTTCGGACCCTTACTGCGCATGCGTTAAGTGCGGACCCTAAATGCGCATACGTTAACTACGGACCCTAAATGCGCATGCGTTAACTTCGGACCCTTACTGCGCATGCGTTAACCGCGGACCCTTACTGCGCATGCGTTAACTTCGGACCCTTACTGCGCATGCGTTAACGACGGACCCTAAATGCGCATGCGTTAACTTCGGACCCTTACTGCGCATGCGTTAAGTGCGGACCCTAAATGCGCATGCGTTAACTGCGGACCCTTACTGCGCATGCGTTAACTTCGGACCCTTACTGCGCATGCGTTAAGTGCGGACCCTTACTGCGCATGCGTTAACTTCGGACCCTTACTGCGCATGCGTTAACCGCGGACCCTTACTGCGCATGCGTTAACTTCGGACCCTTACTGCGCATGCGTTAACTATGGACCCCTTACTGCGCATGCGTCAACTTCGGACCCTTACTGCGCATGCGTTAACGACGGACCCTTACTGCGCATGCGTTTCCTACGGACCCCTTACTGCGCATGCGTTTCCTACGGACCCTTACTGCGCATGCGTTAAGTGCGGACCCTTACTGCGCATGCGTTAACTTCGGACCCTTACTGCGCATGCGTTAAGTGCGGACCCTTACTGCGCATGCGTTAACTTCGGACCCTTACTGCGCATGCGTTAAGTGCGGACCCTAAATGCGCATACGTTAACTACGGACCCTAAATGCGCATGCGTTAACTTCGGACCCTTACTGCGCATGCGTTAACCGCGGACCCTTACTGCGCATGCGTTAACTTCGGACCCTTACTGCGCATGCGTTAACGACGGACCCTAAATGCGCATGCGTTAACTTCGGACCCTTACTGCGCATGCGTTAAGTGCGGACCCTAAATGCGCATGCGTTAACTGCGGACCCTTACTGCGCATGCGTTAACTTCGGACCCTTACTGCGCATGCGTTAAGTGCGGACCCTTACTGCGCATGCGTTAAGTGCGGACCCTTACTGCGCATGCGTTAACGACGGACCCTTACTGCGCATGCGTTTCCTACGGACCCCTTACTGCGCATGCGTTTCCTACGGACCCTTACTGCGCATGCGTTTCCTACGGACCCTAAATGCGCATGCGTTAACTGCGGACCCTTACTGCGCATGCGTTAAGTGCGGACCCTTACTGCGCATGCGTTAACTTCGGACCCTTACTGCGCATGCGTTAAGTGCGGACCCTTACTGCGCATGCGTTAACTTCGGACCCTTACTGCGCATGCGTTAAGTGCGGACCCTTACTGCGCATGCGTTAAGTGCGGACCCTAAATGCGCATGCGTTAAGTGCGGACCCTTACTGCGCATGCGTTAAGTGCGGACCCTAAATGCGCATGCGTTAAGTGCGGACCCTTACTGCGCATGCGTTAAGTGCGGACCCTTACTGCGCATGCGTTAACTTCGGACCCTTACTGCGCATGCGTTAACCGCGGACCCTTACTGCGCATGCGTTAACTTCGGACCCTTACTGCGCATGCGTTAACTATGGACCCCTTACTGCGCATGCGTTAACTTCGGACCCTTACTGCGCATGCGTTAACGACGGACCCTTACTGCGCATGCGTTTCCTACGGACCCCTTACTGCGCATGCGTTTCCTACGGACCCTTACTGCGCATGCGTTAAGTGCGGACCCTTACTGCGCATGCGTTAACTTCGGACCCTTACTGCGCATGCGTTAACCGCGGACCCTTACTGCGCATGCGTTAACTTCGGACCCTTACTGCGCATGCGTTAACTATGGACCCCTTACTGCGCATGCGTTAACTTCGGACCCTTACTGCGCATGCGTTAACGACGGACCCTTACTGCGCATGCGTTTCCTACGGACCCCTTACTGCGCATGCGTTTCCTACGGACCCTTACTGCGCATGCGTTAAGTGCGGACCCTAAATGCGCATGCGTTAAGTGCGGACCCTTACTGCGCATGCGTTAAGTGCGGACCCTTACTGCGCATGCGTTAACTTCGGACCCTTACTGCGCATGCGTTAACCGCGGACCCTTACTGCGCATGCGTTAACTTCGGACCCTTACTGCGCATGCGTTAACTATGGACCCCTTACTGCGCATGCGTTAACTATGGACCCCTTACTGCGCATGCGTTAACTTCGGACCCTTACTGCGCATGCGTTTCCTACGGACCCCTTACTGCGCATGCGTTTCCTACGGACCCTTACTGCGCATGCGGGTTTTTTGGGGGTTTTTAGTTTTTTTTCTAGGAGGGGTATTTTAAGTGTTGGTTTTTGGTTTTTTTTTTTTTTTTTTAAAGTTTTCTTGACGGGGTTCAGTTTTGAAGTTTTTGGGGTATTCGATTTTTTTGGGGGTTTTGTTTGTGGGATTTTTGGGGGCTCTTTTTTGTTTTTCTTTTAGGGATTTTTGCGTTTTTTTTTTAATTTCTTTTTCGCTTTTTTTGGGGGGGTTCTTTGGGGCTTAAATGTTTTTTTTGTGTGTGTATTTTTTTATTAGTTTATTCTTAGAGTTTTCTTGGGATTTCTTTTTTACGTTTTTTCAGTTTTTTTGTTTTTAGCTATTTGGAGTTTTTTGGGGTTCTTTTATGGTTATTTGGGATATTTTTTTTAGGGTTTGTTTTTCAGGTTGTTTTGGTTTTTGTGGGGGGGGTGGGCATTTCTTGGAGATTTTTTTTGGGGGGGGTGTTTTGTTTTTTTTAGGGATCTTTTGGGTTTTTTTTGGGGGGCTTGAGGGGGGTTAAATTTTTTTAATTTTTTTTTTTTAAGGACTTTTTTTTTTCGTGCCTTTATGTTTTTTTTTTTTTAGTTTTAGGGTCCCCCAAAACCCCACTGCTGACTCCCGGCTCTGTCACCCCTAAAAGCTGCAGTATTTTATGACTCATTTGGGGTTGGCTCTTTTTGGGGTCAATTCTGGGGTCTTTGTCGGGGCTCTTTTTGGGGTTCTCTTTTGGGGTTCTCTTTTGGGGTTCTCTTTTGGGGTTCTCTTTTGGGGTTGCTTTTTGTGTCTTTTTTGGTTCACTTTTGGGATCTTTTTCGGGTCTCATTTGGGGCTGCAGCTCTTTTTTGGGGTCGTCTCTTTCTTTTTGGAGTCACTCCTGGGATCTTTTTTCAGGTCCGTTTTTCGGTCCCCTTTGGGGTCTCTCACTCTTTTTGGGGTAACTTTTGGGATCTTTTGGGGGTCACTGCTCTTTTTGGGGTCGTCTCTTTCCTTTTGGGGTTGTCTCTTTTAGGATTTTTTTCAGGTCAAATTTGGGGTCAATTTTGGGGTCTGTTTTGGGCTCTGTCACTCTCTTTGGGGTCTGTCACTCGTTTTGGGGTTGCTTTTGGGGTCACATTCAATATGTTTTTGGGGTCCCTTGAAGGGCTTCAGTGTCTGGGCACTGTTACACAGTGTCCTGAAGCAGTGCTGGAGCACATGAGCTGAGCACAGAGTCACCGCAGTGACTCTGCATGGTGGTCTCTATGGAGTTCACATTTGGGGTCTCTTTCACGGTCTTTTTTGGGTTCACATATTTTTTTCTTCTTTTCTGCTTCCCGTGGCCGTGTCCTGGATGCCACGCCGTCTCAGCTCTTACACAGAGCGGCCTGCTGTCTGCGACGGATAATTCCCTCCACACTCCGTGCTGCATCCATCGGGACCGGCGGACCTGTGCATGTTTGGGATCAGGTAGGACTAAGAATGCAATATTGATTTGTTCTCAGTTGCTGTGTGCTGCACAGACATTTGCTCCGTGCAAATCCTCGCTGTTCCACCCCAATCTCTGTCCCTAACTCCTCACTGTTCCACCCTAATATCTTCGCTATCTCACCACGAATTCCAGAATGATCTCCTCACATCTCACTCTGAACTCCAGCCCCAACTCCTCCCTCTTCTTCCCCAGACTTCATCCCTAAATCCTTGCTATTCCACCCCAAACTCCAGCCCTAAATCCTCGCTATTATGTCCGAAAATCTGGCCCTAAATCCAATTAGATCCTACATCTATTAATCTATTCCCTCTATTATATTTCTATTAGTCTGTTCCCTCTTCTATCTCTTAATCTGTATCCTCCGTTCTATTTCTCTATTAATTTGTTCCCTCCTCTCTCTATCTCTCTCTTAATCTGTCCCCTCTATTAAACTTTTACCACTACTCCTTTCAATTCCACCCCAGCCTCTGTCTTTCAAACCTTGCTATTGCAACTCATACTCCCTCCTTAACTACTCGCTATCTCAGCCCATCTTCTGGCTTCCAATATTTGCCATTCCACCCTAATCTCTGTCCATAACTCCTCGTTGTTCCTCTACAATCTCTGTCCCAACTCTTCACTTTTCCACCCCACACTCTGGCCCTAAATCCTCAATGTTACACCCCAAACTCTGGCCCTAAATCCTCACTCTCCCACCCCAAACTCCAGCTTTAAATTCACGCTCTCTCACACCAAACTCTGCCTGTGAATGCTGACTCTCTCGTTCCAAACTCCTACAAAAACTCCTCGCAGTTCCACACCAATCTCTGGCCCTAAATCCTTCCTCTTCCTTGCCAACCTCTGGCCACAGCTCCTCGCTCTTTCTTGCCAAACTGTTTTTGGGGGGAAAGTTCTGGGGGGGAATTTTGGGGGAATTTTTTTTCACTCCAAACTCCTGCAAAAACTCCTTGCAATTCCACACCAATCTCTGGCCCCAACTCCTCGCTCTTCCTTGCCAAACTTTAGATCCAGATCCTCGCTCTCTCATGCCAAACTCCAGCTTTAAATCCTCTCTCTCTCACCCCAAACTCCAAACCCATATCATCGCTATTCCAGCCCCAGCTCTGGACCCAGCTCCTCACTAATCCTCTCAAATTCTGGCCCCTGATCCTCGCTGTCTTGCCCATTTGTCCAGCCCCTGATTTTCACTGTTTCACACAGTTCTCCAGCCCGGGATCCTCGCTGTCTAGTGGACTTCTCTCTCTTATTTATCTCACCCAAATCTCTGGCCCTGATTCCTCATTCTTTCCCACCAACCTCTGATACAAATCCTCACACACTCACCCCAGACTGTGGCCCTTACTCCTCATTCTCACCCTTTAAACTCTGCTCACTCTTCCTCGTCTTCTAATTAAAAAACCCACACCTAAATCCTCGCTATTCCAGCCCTAACTCTTAACCAACTCCTTAGTATTCCTCCCCAGATTCCGGCCCTATATCCTCACTTTCTCACCCTGTTTTCCAACACTCGATCGTCACTTGCACTCCCTTTTTTCCAACCCCAATCGGCAGCGCTCCTGTGTGTGCAGTACATGCAGTACCTCCCATGGCCACAGGAGGGCGCCAGGAAATGCCTCCGGCCCGTTGCCTGCCCACCGTTGTGCCGATGCTGCTCGGTGTTCAATCCTCACTATTTCTAAATATCCTCCAGCCTCAAACGCTTGCGATTTCTCCCCAAATTCTAGCCCCAAGCCTTCGCTGCCTCAATCTGCAGCCCCAAATCCTCACACTTTCTCGATGGACTCCCGTTCCAACCCCTCAGCATTTTCACCCCCAAGCTCCAGCCTTGAATTCTTGCTCATTCACCTCAAGCTCCAGTCCCTCTTGGTACCCTTGAGACACCTCTATTCCTCCCCATCATCGCTCATCCCAGATGATCTCAGTATGCGTTGGATCTCTGTATGAAGGAAGGCTCACCCTATAGTTTACTTGGTCAGTGGTTCACGCTGTAAAGGGGTGCAGTGGATGGGAACTGTTGAATTGTGGCCTGAAGCACTGATGGATCACCCGAGGTGAGCACAGACTCAGCTGCAGGAGCGCAGGTGAAGGCAATGCACCTGTGGCTGCAAGGGGTGGAGTCAGGCTCCACCTCTCCCAGACCCCACTTAAGGACTGACCTCCGCTGGGGAAGGATTTTTTGTTGGAGATCCCTCCCCTGTGGAGGTCCAGGCATGCCTTGACCATCAGTGGCAGGTGAGCCTTTCCTTATTTACTGGTTGTCTTTATCCCACTTGGACAAACCTTATAAAAATATACTGTCCACCTTCATTGTTTTGTGTGGGTACTATTCTTTTGGGGTATTTACTGTACACACCGTAAACTTCAGCTCTTAATCCTTGCTTTTTCACCCCAAAGCCTAGCCCCTAGTCCTTGCTATTCCACTCCAAATTCTTGCCCCAAACCTTTCCTATTTCTTTCCAATCAGTAGTCCCAAATCTTCATTTTTACCCTTAAACTCTGGCCCCAAATGCTCGCTGTTTCCTTCCAAACTAAACTCTAAAATCCAGGCTCATTCAGCCAGAACTCCATCCCAACTTCTTGCTGTTTCACCCCGAACTTCAGCCTCACAATTTTGAGGCCCAAATCCTCACAATTATACCCTATATTGCAGCCTTGCTATTTTTCCCCGAATTTCAGTCCCATGTCTGGCTGTCTCACACTAACATCGAGCCCCCTATCCTCACAATTTCGTCCTAAATTCTAGCCCCTAACCCCTGCTGTTTCATAGGTAAAGTCCAACCCAAAGCCCTCTTGATTTAGCACTAAACTCCATCCCCAAATTGGAGCTGTTTCTCCTCCAATTCCAGCCCTAAATCCTCACTATTTCATTGCAAACTTCACTCCCATATCCTCACTATTTCTCCTCAAAGTTGAGTCCCCAAATCCCTGGTATTTCATTCCATGATTTAGTCCAAAATTATTGATCTTTACTGAAAAAAGACCCTGTCCCAAATACCTGCTGCTTCACCCCAATCTCCAGCCCCCAATCCTCCAGCCTTCAATCCTCATTGTTTCACCCCTGAAATCTTGCTCATTCACCCCAAACTCCAGCCTTACATCCTCACTGTTTCACCTTTGATTCCAGCCACGAGTCCTCACTATTTTGCCCCAAACTTCAGCTCTAAATCCTCGCATTTTCACCCCAAACTCTAGCTCCTAGTCCTTGATATTTCCTCCAGAACAGTAGTCCCTAATCCTCACTATTACCCACAAACTCAGTTCCTTAATCCTTACAATTTCCCCCCAGGCTCAAGTGCTAAATCCTGGCTAATTCACCCCAAGCTCCAGTCCTGAATCTTTGCTCTTTCACCCCAAGGTCCTGTCCCAAATCCTTGGTATTTTTGCCCAAGCTTCAGTCCTGTGTCTTCTCTAATTCACCCTAAGCTCCTTTCCTGAATCCTCACTATTTCACCCCAGATGGAAGTGCCAACTTCTGGCTAATTCACCCCAAACTCCAGCCTCTAACCCTTTCTATTTCACCCAGAACTGCAGAACAAAACCCTCAGCATTTCTTCGCAAAAATCAAATCCCCAGTCCTCAGTACTTCTCCCCATCCTTCAGCTCCAAATCCTCACCGTCTCTCCCAAAGTCCATCTGTAATTCCTCTCTATTTCTCTTCAAATCCTATCCCAAAATCCTCGCTATTTCACTTCAAAGTCTAGCCCCAGTCCTTGCTATTCCACCTCACATTTCTGCCCCAAACCCTCACAATTTACCTCTCATACGTTAGTCCCTTCTCAGTGTTACCCTCAATCTCAGGCCCTAAATCCTTTCTATTTCACCACAATCACGAGTACGGAATCCTGGCTTTCACCCCAAGCTCCAGTCCCAGCATCCCTGTTTTTTCACTCTATAATTTAGTACCAAATTCTTGCTATTTACCCCCCCATTTCCCCCCTCCTGAAAATAAAACTGAGCCCTGAATCCTCACCACCTCACCCCGATCTCGAGAGCCAAATTCTTACTCTTTACCCCCACATTCAACCCCAAACCCACACTGTCTCACCCTAAACTCTCCTGCCCTAAACCCTCGCTGTTTCCCTTTGATCTCCAGCTGCATACCCTCACTATTTGCTCTCAAATATGAGTCAAAAGTTTTCCTCACCCAATTCCTTGCATTTCCAGCCCAGGCTCATGTGCCAGATCTAGTTCATTCATTCCAGACTCGATGCCAACTTCTCTCCATTCCACACCAGGCTACAGCCTTACATTTTTATTCTTTCACCCTAAACTGCTGTCCCATATTATCGCTCTTTCACCCCAAATTCGAGTCCCAAACCTACCCTCATTCACCCCAAACTCCAGTCCCAAATCCTCGCTGTTCAACCCCATATTCCATCCCTAAATCCTCACTATCTCACCCCAAACTCTGGCTTTAAATCCTTGCTATCTCCCCCTGAACTCTAGCTTTGCTATCTCACCTCTAACTCTAGCTTTAAATCCTCACTATCTCACCCCAAACTCAGGCCCCAAATCCTCATTGCTCCACATCACACTTTTGCCCTTAATTAAGCTTTTGGGCTCCTGTTGATCTCGGCCTGCTGACAGATCGGCATTTCCCGGGGTTGCCTTTTTTGCCCTGGTTGGAAATGGGTGGGACTTTGGCCTTAGGTTCTGCTGACCGTGGACTTGCCCTGGATGCCACGACGTCTCAGGTCTGACTAAGAGCGGCCTGCTGACTGCAGCGGCTGATTCCCTCCACATGTGGTATTTTTGGGGGGATTGTTTTGTTTTTTGGGGGGGGGATTTTGGGTGTTAATTGTTTCTCCTTTCTGCTTCCCGTGGCCATGCGCTGGATGCCACGCTGTCTCAGCTCTTACACAGAGCGGTCTGCTGACTGTGACGGATAATTCCCTCTGCACTCCGTGCTGCATCCATCGGGACCGGTGGACCTGTGCATGTTTGTGGTCAGGTAGGACTAAGAGTGCTCCATGGATTTGGTCTCAGTTGCTGGACACTGCACAGACAATTGCTCCATCCGAATCCTCATTGTTCTTCACAAATCTCTGTCCGTAACTCCTCGCTGTTCCACCCTAATATCCTCACTATCTCACCACAAATTCCAGAATGATCTCCTCACATCTCACTCTGAACTCCAGCCCCAACTCCTCCCTCTTCTTCCCCAAACTTCATCCCTAAATCCTCGATATTCCACCCCAAACTCTGTCCCTAAGTCCTATTAGATCCTACATCTATTCATCTCTTCCCTCGATTCCATTTCCCTATGGATCTCTTCCCTCGATTCCATTTCTCTATGGGTCTCTTCCCTCGATTCCATTTCTTTATTAATATATTACCTCTTCTCTATATAATTCTTTTTCCTCTATTCTGTATCACTATTAATATGTTCCCTCGATTTTATTTCTATATTTTTTATTCCTTCTATTCTATTTCTTTAAATTTCTGTTCTCGCTATTCTATTTCTCTATTTCTGTTCCCTCTTCTTTCTATTTCTCTATTTTTCTGTTCCCTCATATATCTATTTCCCTATTTTTCTATTCCCGATATTCGACTTCTCTACTTATCTGTTCTGTCTGCTTTCTATTTCTCTATTTATCTGTTCCCGCTATTCTATTTCTCTATTTTTCTCTTCTCTCGATTCTATTTCTCTATTAATCTGTACCTTCTTCTTTCTATCGCATTATTAATCTGTTCCCTCTTCTCTCTATAAATCTATTAATTTATTCCCTCTCTTACTTCTCTCTTTGTCTGTTCCCTCGGTACTATTCCTCCCTTTGTCTCTTCCCTCTTCTCTCCATTCCTCTCGTTACTTCTTCCCTCTTCTCCCTATTAATTTATTCCCTCAATTTTATTCCTATATTAATCTATACCCTCTTCTCTCTATTAATCTTTTCTATTCTTATTTTTCTATATTAATCTGTATCCTCTATGCTATTTCTCTCTTAACCTATTCCCTCTAATCTATTTCCCTATTTATCTCTACCTGCTATTTTATTTCTCTCTTTATCTGTTCCCTCGATTCTATTTCTCTATTAAACAGTCCCCTCATCTCACTATTAATCTCTTCCCTTGATTCTATTTCCCTATACAACTGTTCCCATCGATTCTATTTCTCTCTACATCTACTCCCTCTGTTATACGTGTGAAGAGAGCAATACACACCGATCGTTGCCAGTAGTAAGGAATTTATTGAGTAAGCAATAAATGAGCGAAACAGCACTGGGCAGCTGGGAGTCTGCGCTCCACCAGATAATTGGAACCAGAAAACACTGTCTGAAACAATTGAAAGGAAAAGGTCATGTTTTAGGCCAGGATGCGGTGATATGGCTTGATGAACAAGATGAGAAAAGGAAAAGGAGTGATTGTGATAGAAAATGAGTTCTGTACTTTCTATACTCGTTAATCAAACCGACTCAAGACAGATGGGTCAGTGTTTTTCAGCTTGTATTTTTCTTAGAACTGTGTAGATTGTAGAAGTCTTAAAATAGATGTAGAAATGTTTTTGTAGATTGGAGCCACGGCATCTCATTCTAAAACCTGGACAATGAACAACAGATAGCAGTGACCTTCTAAGGAACTGCAAAAGGAAAAGAAGTGGGAATCTCCTCTTAAGTGTGCGTAATTGGAGCTGAAGAGGACCGCAGTCTTCATCTCTTCTCTGCGAGGAGACAGAGAACGACTCCCAAATAGCAGCCAGCGCAGCCCAGTAAGAAAAGAGAAACCATGAATGCTGAGATAAGAGCCAATATAAAGAGGGGTCGGGAGGTCCCCTGGTGCGCGCCTCTGGTGGAGAGCAGACTCCTGGCCGCCCAGCGCTGTTCCACTCCTTCATTGCTTGCTCAATAAATTCCTTACTGTTGGCAACGATCGGTGTGTATCATTCTTCACACCTAAAACACCTCTTCTTGCTATTTATCTGTTCCCTCGATTCTATTTCTCTAGTTATCTGTTCCCTCGATTCTATTTCTCTAGTTATCTGTTCCCTCGATTCTTTTTCTCTAGTTATCAGTTACGTCTTCTCACTATGAATTTATTCCCTCAATTTTATTTCTCCCTTGATCAGTTCCCTCCATTCTATTCCTCTCGTTATCTGTTCCCTCTTCTCTCTATTATTTTTTTCCCTCTATTCTATTTCTCTATATGTGTTTCCTGAATTTTATCCCTCCATTAATCTATACCCTGGATTCTATTTCTCTATTTATCTGTTCCCTCGATTCATTCCTCTATTTATCTGTTCCCTCAGTTCCATTCCTCTATTTCCCTGTGCCCTCAATTCCATTTCTCTATTAATCAGTTCCCTCTTCTTTCTATAAAATTATTACTTTATTTCCTCTTATATCTATTTCTTTATTAATCAGTTCCCTCAATTCTATTTCTCAGATTATCTGTTCCCTCTTCTTTCTATTTCCCTATTTATCTGTTCCCTCGATTCAATTTCTCTCTATCTGTTCTCTCGATGCTATTTCTCTATTCCTCTATTCATTTATTCCCATTAATTCTGATTATCTAATCATCTATTCCCTAATCTATATTTATATCATTCTTTTCTCCTTATAAATCTATTAATTTACCCCCTCTTCTATTTCTCTCTTTATCTTGTCCCGCTGTTCTGTTTCCCTATTTATCCGTTCCCTCTTCTTTCTATGTCCCTATTTCTCTGTTCCCGCTCTTCTATGTCCCTATTTCTCTGTTTCCCCTATACTATTTCCCTATTTACCTGTTCCCTTTTCTTTCTCTTTCCATATTATTTTTTCTCTCTATTTTTTCTCTCTATTCTATTTCTCTCTTTATCTGTTCTCTCACTTCTATTTCTCTATTCATCTGTTCCCATAGATTCTGATTATCTATTCATCGATTCTGATAATCTAATCTTCTGTTCCCGCTTATCTATTTCTCTATTAATCTGTCCCCACTAATCTATTCCTCTATTTATCTGTTCCCTCAATACTATTTCACTATCCTTCTGTTTACTCTATTCCATTCCTCTATTAATCTGTGCCCAATATTTTATTTATCTGTTAATCTTTTCCCTCTTCTCTATACTAATCAAATAATCTGTTCCAACTTCTCTCTATAAATGTATTAATTTACTCCCTCTTCTGTCTATTTCTGTATTTATCTGTTCCCGGTAGTTAATTTCTCTATTTATCTGATCACGTGATTCTATTTATTTATCTCTTCCTGCTATTCTATTTCTCTATTTATCTGTTCCCCTGATTCTATTTCTCCATTTATTCCGTTCCCTCTAATAGATTTCTCTCTTTATCTGTTGCCTCTATTCATTTTCTCTAGTTAATCTGTTTCCTCTTCTCACTATTAATTTATTCCCTCAATTCTATTTCACTGTAGATCTGTTCCCGCTATTCTATTTCCATATTTATATGTTCTCTTTGTCTCTTCCCTCTTCTTTCTATGCCCCTATTTATCTGTTCCCTCGATTCTATTTCTCTATTTATCTGTTCCCTCTTCTGACTATTAATCTGTTCCCTTGATTTTACTTCCCTATACATCTTTTCCCTCGATTCTCTTTCCCTATACAACTGTTCCCATAAATTCTTTTTCTCTATACATCTGTTCCCATCGATTCTATTTCTCTATTCATCTGCTCCCGCTAATCAATGTATCTATTAATCTGTTCCCGCTAATCTATTTCTCTATTTATTTCTTCCCGCTACATTCTCTCTCTACTTATCTGTTCCCACTATTCTATTTCTCTACTCATCATTTGCCTCAATACAATCTCTCTATTTATCTGTTCCCTCAATACTATTTCTCTATTTATCTGCTCTCTCAATTCCATTCCTCTATTAAACTATTCCCTTGATTCCATTCCCCTATTAAACTGTTTGCATTATTCTATTTATCTTATAATATGTTCCCTCTACTCTCTATAGATCTAATAATCTGTTCCAACTTCTCTCTATATATCTATTAAATTCTTTTAAATTCTTTCTACTTCTGTATTTACCTGTTCCTGCTATTCTTTTGCACTTTTTACCTTTCCTCTGTTTAGACTTTTTCTCTTTTTATCTGTTCCCTCTTCATTCTCTTTCCATATTAATCTTTTCCCTCGATTCTATTTCTCTCTTTATCTGTTCCCGCGATTCCATTACTTCGTTTATTCCGTTCCCTCTAATCGATTTCTCTATGTATCTGTTCCCTTCTTCTCACTATTAATTTATTCCCTTCATTCTATTTCTCATTTAATCTGTTCCCTCAATTTTGTTCTATATTTATCAGTTCCCTCAAACCTATTTCTCTCTTTGTGTTTTCTCGATTCTATTTCTGTGTTCATCTGTTCCTTCTAATCTATATCTCAGTTGATCTGTTCCCTCTTCTCCCTATCAATTTATTCCCTCAATTTTATTTCTCTATTAATCTATACCCTCTTCTCTCTATTAATCCTTTCATTTTGTTCTTACTTTTCTCTATTAATCTGTATCCTCTATGCTATTTCTCTCTTCACCTATTCCCTCTGATCTATTTCCCTATTTATCTCTACCCGCTCTTCCATGTCTCTGTTGATCTGTTCCCCCTTCTCTCTGTCATTCCGATCCCTCTCGGCTTTTTCTCTGCAGCCGTTGGGGTTTTCTCTTTGGAGAGCCTTCCCGAGCTGATCCCTGTTGGCTGCTGCCCCTCTCGGGGATTACTCCCTCGCTGCTTCTCCGGTGCTGACGCCTCGCTGCTTCTCCAGGACAACCGCTCACTGCCCTTCACAGTGTCCCCCTTCCCCCTCTCCCTGCTCAATATTGATAATAAACTGCTCGGACCAACATCTGAAACGTTGTTTCTTAATCTCACGCCAGGTATGCACGTAATCTGAAGAGCCTCGTCTGCCTCCTTTGTATTGGAGCGTGACTGGGGTCTCTGTGGGGTTCACGTTTGGGGTCTCTATGGAGGTGCAGTACCCATATCCCACCACTGGGTGGCGCTCAGTACCCATATCCCACCACTGGGTGGCCCCATAGAGACACTCAGACAGTGTCTGAGTGTCTCTATGGGGTCACTGTGTCTCTATGTATCTCTATGTGTCTCTATGTATCTCTGCGCATGTGCCCTTTATAGGGCAGCTTAATTAATTAATTGTGGCTTAATTAATTCATTAATGGCGGCTGATTGAGGGGACCGATAGGGGAGGGCTTCAAAAGCACGGCTTCAGAGTGCCGCTGCCCTCCCTATAGTACTACCTCACAGCGCTGCCCCATTTTGGGGGGATTTTTGGGGGGGAATTTTTTGGGGTGAATTTTGGTGATATTTTTGGAGATATTTTTTGAGAAATTTTGGGGGGATTTTTCGGGATTTTTTGGGGTGATTTTGTGTGTTCCTGATTTCTTGTTTCTGCTTCCTGTGGCCGTGCGTTGGCCGCCATGCCGTCTCAGCTCTTGCACAGAGCGGCATGCAGACCACAATGGAGAATTCCCTCCGCACTCCGTGCTGCATCCATCGGGACCGGCGGAGCTGTGCATGTTCGGGGTCAGGTAGGACTAAGAGTGCTCCATGGATTTGGTCTCAGCTGCTGGACGCTGCACAGACAATTGCTCCGTCCAAATCCTCGCTGTTCCTCCCCAATCTCTGTCCCTAACTCCTCGCTGTCCCACCCCAATATCCCGCTGTTCTATTGCTCTATTCATCCATTCCCTCATATTTCTATTTCTCTCTTTATCTGTTCCCTCAATTGTATTTCCGTACACATCTGTTCCCATCGATTCTGATTATCTAATCATCTGTTTCTGCTAATCTATATATCCATTCATCTTTTCCCAGTATTATATTTTATCTCTTCCCTCTAATCTATTTCTCTATTAATCTGTCCCCACTAATCTATTTCTCTATTTATCTCTTCCCTCAATACTATTTCAATATTTATCTGTTTATTCATTTCCTCTATTCATCTGTGCCCAATATTTTATTTATCTATTAATCTGTTCCCTCTTCTCTATTAATGAAATAATCTGTTCCAACTTCTCTATATAATTCTATTAATTTACTCTCTTCTTTCTATGTCCCTATGCATCTGGTCCCTCTTCTATGATGTCCCTATACATCTGTTCCCGCTATCCTATGTCCTTGTACATCTGTTCCCGCTATTCTGTTTGTCTATTAACCTGTTTCCTCTTTATTCTCTTTCTCTATTTACCTCTTCCCTCTTTATTCTACTGCTCTATTTACCTGTTCCCTCCCTATTCTATTTCTCTATTTATCTTTTCCCTCTTCTTTCTCTTTCCATATTAATCTTTTCCCTCGATTCTATAAATCTATAAATGTACTCCCTCTTCTATCTATTTCTGTATTTATCTGTTCCCGCTAGTTAATTTCTCTATTTATCTGATCCCGCCATTCTATTTATGTATCTCTTCCCGCAATTCTATTTCTCAGTTTATTCTGTTCCCCCTAATCAATTTCTCTCTTGATCTGTTCTTTCTAATTGATTTCTCTATTAATCTGTTTTCCTCTTCTCACTATTAATTTATTCCCTCTCTTCTATTTCACTGTTAATCTGTTCCCACTATTCTATTTCCATATTTATATGTTTCCCCTATACTTTTTCTCTCTTTATCTGTTCCCATCGATTCCATTTCTCTATTTATCTCTTCCTGCTTCTTTCTCTATCTCTACTTATCTGTTCCTGCTATTCTGTTTCTCTACTCATCCTTTTCCTCAATACTATTTCTCTATTTATCCGTTCCCTCGATTCCATTCCTCCATTCATCTGTTCCCAATATTCTATTTATCTAATAATCTGTTCCCTCTTCTCTCTATAGATCTAATAATCTGTTCCAACATTTCTCTATAAATCTATTAAATTATTCCCACTTCATTCTACTTCTCTATTTATCTGTTCCCTCGATTCAGTTTCTCTATTTATCTCGACCCGCTATTCTATTTTCCTATATAACGGTTCCCTCAGTACTGTTTCTCTATTTATCTGTGCCCTCAATTCAATTCCTCTTCTCATCTGTTTCCTTTTCTCTCTAAAAATTTATTACTTTATTCCCTCCTATATCTATTTCTCTGTTTATCTCTGCCCTCGATTCTATTTCTCTGTTAAACAATTCCCTCTTCTTTCTATTTTTCTTTTTACGTGTTCTCTCCATTCTACTTTTCTCTTTTTGTTCCCTCCATTCTGCTCCTCTCGTTATCTGTTATGTATTCACTATGGGGTCGCTATGTATCGCTTTGGAGGTGCAGTATTTCTATACGGCCACAAGGCGGCGCTATGGCGTTGCAGTGCCCATATCCACCACTGTGTGTCTCTGTCTCTATGTGTCTCTATAGAGTCGCTATGTACCGCTACGGAGGTGCAGTACCCGTATATCACCACAGGGTGTCTCTGTGTCACTGTCTATGCATCTCTATGTGTCACTATGTATCTCTGTGCATGCACCCTTTACAGGGAGGCTTAATAAATTAATTGCGGCTTAATTAATTCATTAGTGGCGGCTGATTGCGGGGGCGGAGCGGGGAGGGCTTCAAAAGCGCAGCCCCATAGCGCCGCTGCCCTCCTTATAGTATTGCCCCACTGCGCTGCAACAGTATGGGGGATTTTTTGGGGAATTCTTTGTAGCTTTTTGGGGGATTTTTAGGGGGATTTTTTTTGGAGATTTTTTTGTGGGAATTTTTTTTGGGAGGAGGATTTTTTTGGAGGAGAATTTGTTTCTTTTTTTTTCGGATTATTTATTTATTTATTTATTTATTTATTGATATTTTTGGGGGATAGTTTTGGTGGATTTTTCTGGCATTTTGGGGGGAGTTTTTTGGGGTTTTTTTGGAGGCATTTTTTTGGGTTCACGTATTTTTTTTCTTCTCTCCTGCTTCCCGTGGCCGTGCGCTGGCCGCCATGCTGTCTCAGCTCTTGCACAAAGCGGCCTGCTGAGCGCAACGGAGAATTCCCTCCGCACTCTGTGCTGCATCCATCGGGACCGGCGGAGCTGTGCATGTTCGGGGTCAGGTGGGACTAAGAGTGCTCCATGGATTTGGTCTCAGCTGCTGGACGCTGCACAGACAATTGCTCCGTCCAAATCCTCGCTGTTCCTCCCCAATCTCTGGCCCTACTCCTCGCTGTCCCACCCCAACCTCTGGCCCTCAGTCCTATTCGATCCTACATCTATTCATCTCTTCCCTCCATTCTATTTCTCTATTAAACTATTCCCTCGAATCTATTTCTCTCTTAATCCGTTCTCTCCATTCGATTTCTCTTTTAATCGGTTCTCTCCCATATATTTCTTAATAGTGTCCCTCTTCTCTCTATTTCTCTATTAATCCATTCCCTCATCTCTCTTTCTCTCTATTAATCTGTTCCCTCTATACTGTTTCTCTTTTTATTTGTCCCCTCTATTCTATTTCTCTATTCTGTTTATCTCTTACTCTTCTCCCTGTATTCTATTTCTCTCATAATCTGTTTCCCTCTTCTCTATATTTCTCTCTTAATCTGTTCCCTCCGTTCTATTTCTCTCTTCATCTGTTCCCTCTGTTCTGTTTCTCTTTTAATCTGTTCCCTCTATTCTATATCTCCCTTCATCTGTTCCCTCTTCACTCTCTGTCTCTCCTAATCGGTTCCCTCCATTCTTTTTCTCTCATTACATGTTTCCTCCATTCCCATTTGTCTCTTAATCTCTTCCCTCTGTTATATTTCTCTGCTTATCCGTGCTCTCCATTCCATTCCTCTATTTATCCGTTCCCCCGATTCCATTCTTCCATTTCTCTGTTCCAACTTCTCTCTATAAATCTATTAAATTATTCCCACTTCTTTCTACTTCTCTATTTATCTGTTCCCGCTATTTAATTTCTCTATTTCTCTGTTCACTCTTTTCACTCTTAATCAGCTCCATCTATACTATTTCTCTATTTATCAGTTCCCTCGATTCAGTTTCTCTATTTATCTCGACCCGCTATTCTATTTTCCTATATAACAGTTCCCTCATTACTGTTTCTCTATTTATCTGTGCCCTCAATTCCATTCCTCTTCTAATCTGCTTCCTCTTCTCTCTATAAAAATTATTTATTCCCTCTTATATCTATTTCTCTTTTTATTTGTTCCTTCGATTCTATTCCTCTATTAATCAGTTCCCTCTATTCTATTTCTCTATTTATCTTTTCCCTCAGTTCTATTTCTCTATTTGACTCTTCCATTTATTCTAGCTCTCTTTTTATCTGTTCCCTCTCCTCCCTATCATTCTATTCCTTCGATTCTATTTCTCTATTAATCTATTCACTCTTTTTGCTCTACATCTGTTCCCGCAATACTATTTCTCTTTTTATTCTGTTCCCTCTTCTTCATATTTCTCTATTTCTCTTTCCTCGATTCTATTTCTCTATTTATCTCTTCCTTCAATTCTATTTCTGTTTATCTCTTCCCTCTGATTTATTTCTCTATATATCTTTTTAATCTCCTCCCTATTTATCTGTTCTCTCGATTCAGTTTTTGTATTAATATATTACTTCCTCTCTTCAATTCTTTTACCTCTGTTCTATTTCTCTATTTTTCTGTTCCCGCTATCTTATTTCTTTAATTTTCTATTCCCACTATACTATTTCTCCATTTTTCTTTTCCCTCTATTCTACTTTTCTATTTACCTGTTCCCTTCTCTTTCTGTTTCTCTATTTATCTGCTCCCACTATTTTATTTCTCTATTTTTCAGTTCCCTCTTCTATTTCTCTATTTATCCGTTCCCTCTTCTATTTTTCAATTTATCCGTTCCCCCTATTCTGTTTCTCAATTTATCTATTCCCTCTGTTCAATTTCACTATTAATATATTGACTCTTCTCTCTATTAATTTTTCTCTCTATTCTATTTCTCTACTCATCTGTTCCCTCCATTCTATTCCTCTCGTTATCTGTTCCCTCTTCTATCCTTTTATCCCTTCCCGATATTCTATTTCCCTATTTATCTTTACCATCTACTCCCCATAAATCTATTCCCTCTATTCAATTTCTCTATTAATATATTCCCTCTTCTCTCTAATAATTTATTCTCTTGGTTCTATTTCTCTTTTAATCTGTTCCCGCGATTCTATTTCTCTATTTATCTGTTCCCTCTTCTCCCCATTCCTCACTTCCCACTACTCCGTGTCTCTCTTTATTTGCCTCTTTTGTTTGGTTCTCATCTCCGTGGGGAGACGGCCATCTCAGGAGACGCTTGCCTGGCACACAGCACGGGATTTGTGACGGGGTTTGTCACGTAGACCGGAGGAATCTGGAAGATAAATAGAGGGATCCCCCAGCCACAGAGTTGGGGTTTTCTCTTTGGAGAGCCTTCCCGAGCTGATCCCTGTTGGCTGCTGCCCCTCTCGGGGTTGACTCCCTCGCTGCTTCTCCGGTGCTGACGCCTCGCTGCTTCTCCAGGACAACCGCTCACTGCCCTTCACAGTGTCCCCCTTCCCCATCTCCCTGCTCAATATTGGTAATAAACTGCTCGGACTGACATCTGAACCGTTGTTTCTTAATTTCACGCCGGGTATGCACGTCATCTGAAGAGCCTCGTCTGCCTCCTTTGTATTGGAGCGTGACTGGGATCTCTGTGGGGTTCACATTTGGGGTCGCTCTTGGGTCGCTATATATCTCTATGGAGGTGCAGTACCCACATCTCACCACTGGGTGTCGCTGTGTCGCTATGTCTGAATGGGGTCACTATGCCTCTATGGGAACCCATAGGGACCCATAGAGACACAGAGACCCCATATTAATTAATTAACTCATTATTGTCGCCTCAATTAATTCACTCACCACCGTTGCGTTAATTAACGGGGGCTGATTGCTGGGGAGGAGTGGGGAGGGTTTCAAAAGCGCGGCCCCATAGCGCTGCTGCCCTCCCTATAGTATTGCCCCACTGCGCTGCCACATTTGGGGGGGATTTTTGAGGGATTTTTTTGGGATTTTTGTGGGGGATTTTTGGGGATTTTTTGAAAGATTTTTTGGGTGATTTTTTGAGGGATTTTTTTGTTTTTTTGGTGGATTTTTTGGTGGATTTTTTTTTGGATTTTTTGAGGGATTTTGGGGGGATTTTTTTGTTTTTTTTGGGGGGGATTTTTGGGGGATTTTTTGGGGAAATTTTTTTGGGGGATTTTTTTGGGGCATTTTTTGGTGATTTTTTGGTGAATTTTTAGGGATTTTTTGGGTTTTTTTTTTTTTTTTTGAGGGATTTTTTGGGATTTTTTTGAGGTTTTTTGGGGGGATTTTGGGGGGATTTTTTGGGGGGGGTTGGGTGATTTTGGGGGGAATTTTTGGGGGGAATTTTGGGGGGGAATTTTGGGGGGGAATTTTGGGGGGGAATTTTGGGGGGGAATTTTGGGGGGGAATTTTGGGGGATTTTTTGGAGGCATTTTTTGGGTGATTTTGTGTGTTCCTGATTTCTCCTCTTGCACATAGCGGCCTGCTGAGTGCAACAGAGAATTCCCTCCGCACTCCGTGCTGCATCCATCGGGACCGGCGGAGCTGTGCATGTTCAGGGTCAGGTAGGACTAAGAGTGCTCCATGGATTTGGTCTCAGCTGCTGGACGCTGCACAGACAATTGCTCCGTCCAAATCCTCGCTGTTCCTCCCCAATCTCTGGCCCTAACTCCTCGCTGTCCCACCCCAACCTCCGGCCCTCAGTCCTATTCGATCCTACATCTCTTCATCTCTTCCCTCCATTCTATTTCTCTATGGATCTCTTCCCTCCATTCTATTCCTCCCTTCGTCTCTTCTTGCTTCTCTCCATTTCTCTCTTTACCTCTTCCCTCTTCTCCCTATTAATTTATTCCCTCAGTTTTATTTCTCTATTAATCTATACCCTCTTTTCTCTATTAATCCTTTCATTCTCTTCTTATTTTTCTCTATTAATCTGTATCCTCTATGCTATTTCTCTCTTCACCTATTCCCTCTGATCTATTTCCCTAATTATCTCTACCCGCTCTTCCGTTTCTCTCTTTATCTGTTCCCGCTAATCCCTTTCTCCGTTCATCTGTTCCCAATGTAGTATTTCTCTATTCATCTCTTCCCTCTTTTCTCTATCAGACAAATAATCTGTTCCAACTTCTCTCTATAAATCTATTAAATTATTCCCTCTTCTATCTATTTCTGCCTTAATCAGTTCCCTCGATTCTATTTCTCTGTTCATCTCTCCTCTCTTCTTTCTGTTCCTTTACCTGTGGCGTGGCTTTATGATTTCTGGCATTGCTATTCCACACCATAACATCCCGTAGTGCACGGGTGAAAGAATTAGTGCTCCAGCTCCATGGATCACTGATAACTCCGGGTGTACCTGTCTCAGAAGAGAAGAACAACTCCATTCCCCAGAGGACTCGCCTTCAGCGTTAGCGTCAGGCCTTCGCTTTATCCGACACTCTCTCTTGCTCATCTCATTTCCTTCGTTAGCCTCAATTCCAATGAGATCGGATTCTCTCGTGTTACTTTGCTTTCCGAGATCTTCTTTAGTCCATCAGCTTTCCTCCTCGGATCGTCGCCGCTGTCTTGTTCCTAGGCCCGTCTCCCTTTCCCCCTTCCCCTTTCCTGGGTCCCCCACAGCGATGCTTGCGGAACCGGGCCGATCCAGCGCGGTAAACCGTTGCCGTTGTTGGCACCCAACGTGACCATCGGTGCGGGGCACCCCCGGACCCATCCTTACGCTGCCGCTGAAGGCGAGACGGCAGCGAGCACCCAGTGCTGAGTGATCCCGAAGGAAAGAGAGCGTCCCGTGAACGCAGACAGTTTTCATCTGTTCCCTCTGAGTGGAAACACGGAACAATGCGAAGCATCGCACGGTGCTCTGGGGAATGGAGTTCTTCTTCTCTTCTGAGACTGGTACACCCGGAACTATCAGTGATCCACGGAGCTGCAGCATTAACTCTTTCGCTCTGAGTGCACTACGGGATGTTATGGTGTGGAATACCAAGGCCAGAAATCGCAAAGCCATGACACCTCTTCATTCTGTTTCTCTATTTATCTGTTCCCTCCAATCTATTTCTCTACTAGACTCTTCCCTCTAATTATTTCTCTATTAATCTGTCCCCACTAATCTCTTTCTCTATTTTTCTGTTCCCTCAATACTATTTCACTCTTTATCTGTTTACTCTATTCCATTCCTCTCTTCATCTGTGCCCAATATTTTATTTATCTATTAATCTGTTCCCTCTTCTCTCTATTAATCAAATAATCTGTTCCAACTTCTCTCTATAAATCCATTAAATTATTCCCTCTTCTTTCTATTTCTCTATTAATCACTTCCCTCTTCTCACTATTAATCCGTTCCCTCAATGATATTTCCCTATCAATCTGTTCCCTCTTCTATTTCCCTATTAGTCTGTTCCCTCTTCTTCCTCTTTCCGTATTTATTTGTTCCGCCTGCTTTCCATGTCCCTATACCTCTCTCCCCTCGATTCTATTTCCCCGTCCATCTGTTCCCATCGGTTCTGTTTCTCTCTACATCCGCTCCCTCTCTTATAGGTGTGCAGAGAGCGATACACACCGATCGTTGCCGGCAGTGAGGAACTAATTGAGCAAGCAATAAACGAGCGGAGCAGCGCTGGGCGGCCGGGAGTCTGCGCTCCACCGGATAACGGGAACCAGAAAACACTGTCGGAAACAACTGGAAGGAAAAGGTCACCTTTTAGCCCAGGATGCGGTGATACGGTTTGATGAACGAGGTGATCAAAGGAAAAGGGGGGATTGTGATAGGAAACGAGGTCTGTGCTTTCTATTCCCGTTCATCAAACCAACTCAAGAGAGATGGGTCAGTGTTTTTCAGTGCTTATTTTTCTTAGAACTGTGTGGTCGGTAGAAGTCTGAAAGTGGATGGAGAGATGGTTTTGTAAATCGGAGCCACAGCGCTTAGTTCTGACACCTGGGCAATGAACATAACATAGCAGCGACCTTCTGAGGAACCGCCGAAGGAAAAGAAGTGGAAATCTCCTCTTGAGCGCACGCGATCGGAGCTGAAGAGGACCGCAGCCTTCATCTCTTCTCTGTGTGGAGGCAGAGAACGACTCCCAAATAGCAGCCGGCGCAGCCCAGGAAGGAAAGAGAACCACGAATATAGAGATAAGAGCCGATAAGAAGAGGGGTCGGCTCCTCTGGTGGAGCGCAGACTCCCGGCCGCCCGGCGCTGCTCCGCTCCTTTATTGCTTGCTCAATAAATTCCTTACTATTGGCAGCGATCGGTGTGTATCGTTCTTCACGCCTATAACCCCTCCTCTCGCTATCGATCTGCTCCCTCGGTTCCATTGCTCTGTTTATCTGTTCCCTCTTCTCAGTATTCATCTGTTCCCTTGATTTTAATCCCTATACATATTTTCCCTCGATTCTGTTTCCCTATACAACTGTTCTCATCGATTCTTTTACGCTGTGCATCCGTTCCCATCGGTTCTATCTCTCTATTCATCTCTTCCCGCTAATCAATAGATCTATTCATCTGTTCCCGCTAATCTATTTCTCCATTTATCTCTTCCCGCAACGTTCTCCATCTCTACTTATCCCTTCCCGCTATTCTATTTCTCTACTTATCCTTTGCCTCAGTACTCTCTCTCTATTTATCTGTCCCCTCAATCCTATTTCTCTGTTTATCCGCTCCCTCGATGCCATCCGTCTGTTCATCTGTTCCCAATATCCCATTTATCTAATAATCCCTTCCAACTTCTCTCTATAAATCTATTAAATTATTCTTTCTTCCTCTCTGTTTATCTGCTCCAGCTGCTCTATTGCTCTCTTTACTTATTCCTTCTTTATTCTCTTTCTCTATTTACCAGTTCCCTCTTTATTCTATTACTCTATTTATCTCTTCCCTCTTCTTATTTTTTTCCTATCAGTCTCTTCCCTCTACTTGACATTTCTCTCTTTATCTGTTCCATCGCTTCTATCTCTTTCTTTATCCGTTCTCTCTATTCCATTTTTCTATCAGTGCCCTGGATTCTATTTCTCTGTTCAACAGTTCCCTCTCCTTTCTATGTCTCTGTTTTCATGTTCCCTCCATTCTGTGTTTTCTCTTTGTGTTCCCTCCATTCTATTCCTCTTGTTATCTGTTCCCTCTTCTATCCGTTTCTCTCTTCCCCATATTCTATTTCTCTATTTATCTTTTCCGTCTCCTCCCTATAAATCCATTCCCCCTATTCCATTTCTCTGTTCATATATTCCCTCTTCTCTCTATTAATCTCTTCCATCAATGCTATTCCTCTATTTATTTGTTCCCTCACATTTCTATTTCTTTATTTATTTTTTTCTGTCTCCTATTTCTGTTTATTTCTTCCCTGGATTTTCTTTCTCTATTTTTGTATTTTCGATATTCTCCTTCTTTATTTATCTGCTCTGCCTGCTTTCTATTTCTCTATTTACCCGTTCCCGCTGTTCTATTTCTCGACGAACGCGTTCCCTCGTTTCTATTCCTTCCTTCCTCTCTTCTCCCTAGTAATTTCTTCCCTCAATTTTATTTCTCTCTTAATCTTTCCCCTTTATTCTCTTTCTCCCTTAATCATTTCCCTCCGCTCTATTTGTCTCTGTAACTGTTCCCTCCGTTCTGTTTCTCTTCATCCGATCCCTCTTCTCACTATTTATTCTTTCCCTCCGTTCTGTTTCTCTGTTCACCTGTTCCATCTGATCTATTTCTCCGTTAATCAGTTCCCACTGTTCTGTTTCTCTTTTAATCCGTTCCCTCGATTCCGTTCCTCTATTCATCTGTTCCCAATATTCCGTTGATCTCATAATCTGTTCCCTCTTCTCTCTATAAATCCATTATATAATTCCCTCCTCTTTCTATTTCTCTATTTATCCGTTCCCTCTTCTCCCTATTATTCTATTCCCTCTATTCTATTCCTCTATTTTTCTGCTCCCTCTAATCTAATTCTCTATTTATATGTACCCTCATCTTTCCATTTCTCTGTTTATCTGTCCCCTCGATTCTATTTCACTATTTATCTGTTCTCTCTTCTTTCTCTTTCTCCATTTATCTCTTCCCACTATTCTGCTTTGCTATTTATCTTTTCTGTCTACATCCTATAAATCTTTTCCCTCTATTCCATTTCTCTATTAATATATCCCCACTTCTGTTCTCTCTTCTTTCTATTTCTCTATTTACACGTTCCCTCTTTCATCTATTTTTCTGCTCCCGCTATTCTATTTCTCTTTTTATCTTTTCCATCTACTCCCTATAAATCTTTTCCCTCTATTCCATTTCTCTATTCATATTTTCCCTCTTCTTTCTTATAATCTTTTTCCTCTGTTCTATTTCTCTATTAATGTTTCCTCTTCTAACTTTTAATCTGTTCCCTCGATTCCATTTCTCTGTTTCTCTGTTCCCTCTTCGCACCGTGAATCTGTTCCCTCTATTGTATTTCTCTATTGATCTTTTCCTCTCGTTATCTGTTCCTCTCGTTATTCCTTCTATTTATCTGTTCCCACTCTTCTATTTCTCTGTTTTCCTGTACTCTCGATTCTATTTCTCAATTAAACTCTACCTTCTTCTTTCTATTTCTTTATTCATCTCTTCACTCTTCTCTTTATAAATCTATTACATGATTCCCACTTCTTTCTCCTTCTCTATTTATCCGTTCCCGCTTCTTTCTATTTCCATAGTAATCAATTCCCTCGAATCTATTTCTCTCTTATTCTTTCCCCTCTTCTCACTATTAATCTGTTCCCTCTCATCCATGTCCCTGTTGATCTGTTCCCTCGGTTCTCTTTCCGTATACATCTGATCCCATCCATTCTATTTCTCTATCAATCCATTCCCTGTTCTTTCTATTTCTCTCCTGATCCGTTCCGCTGTTCCATTCCTCTATTTATCCGTTCCCTCGATTCCATTCCTCTATTAGTCTGTTCCCAATATTCTATTTATCTACTTTTATCCGTTCCCGCTATCAATCTAATCATATGTCCCCTGTTCTCTCTACAAATCTCAAACTCTGTTCCAACTCCACTCTATAACTATCAAATTATTCCCGCTTCTATTTCCACATTAATCAGTTCCCTCTTCTATGTCTCTATTCCTCTGTTCCCTCTTCTCTCTATTAATCCATTCCCTCTATTCCCTTTCTCTCTTAATCTGTCCCCTCTAATCTATTTCTCTCTCAACCTGTTCACTCCGTTCTATTTCTCTCTTATTCTATTCCCTCTGTTCCATTTCTCTATTCATCTCTTCCCTCTATTCAATTTCTCTATTTATATATTACCTCTTCTCTCTCTAATTCTTTTCCCTCTCTTCTATATCACTCTTTATACGTTCCCTCCACTTTATTTCTCTATTTTTTATTCCCTCTATTCTATTTCTTTAATTCCCGCTATTCTATGTCTCTGTTTCTGTCCCCTCTTCTTTCTATTTCTCTATTTACGTTCCCTCAGCTCTTTTTCTCTCTGTTCCGTCCATTCTATTTCTCTATGAATGTGTTCCCCCTACACTACTTCTCATTAATCTGTTCCCTCGATTCTATTTCTCTATTCATCTGTTCCCTCCAATCTATTTCTCTATGAATCTGTCCCCACCAATCTATTGTTCTATTTATCTGTTCCCTCAATACAATTTCACTATTTATCTGTATACTTTATCCCATTCCTCTATTTATTTATCTGTGCCCAATATCTCTTTTGGGGTCGTCGCTATGGGGTCGCTATGTATCGCTCTGGAGGTGCAGTATTTCTATACGGCCACAAGGCGGCGCTATGGCGTTGCAGTACCCATATCCACCACGGGGTGTCGCTGTCTCTATGTGTCTCTATGGGGTCGCTATGTATCGCTACGGAGGTGCAGTACCCATATATCACCACAGGGTGTCGCTGTGTCACTGTCTATGCATCTCTATGTGTCACTATGTATCTCTGTGCATGCGCCCTTTACAGGGCGGCTTAATAAATTAATTGCGGCTTAATTAATTCATTAGTGGCGGCTGATTGCGGGGGCGGAGCGGGGAGGGCTTCAAAAGCGCGGCCCCATAGCGCCGCTGCCCTCCCTATAGCATTGCCCCACTGCGCTGCAACAGTTTGGGGGATTTTTTGGGGAATTCTTTGTAGCTTTTTGGGGGATTTTTAGGGGGATTTTTTTTGGAGATTTTTTGTGGGAATTTTTTTTTTTTTTTTTTTTTTTTTTTTTTTGGGAGGGGGATTTTTTGGAGGAGAATTTGTTTCTTTTTTTTTCGGATTTTTTTTCGTTTTTTATTTTATTTTTTTATATTTTGGGGGATAGTTTTGGTGGATTTTTTTGGCATTTTTGGGGGAGTTTTTTGGGGTTTTTTTGGAGGCATATTTTGGGTTCACGTATTTTTTTTCTTCTGTCCTGCTTCCCGTGGCCGTGCGCTGGCCGCCACGCCGTCTCAGCTCTTGCCCAGAGCGGCCTGCTGAGCGCAACGGAGAATTCCCTCCGCACTCCGTGCTGCATCCATCGGGACCGGCGGAGCTGTGCATGTTCGGGGTCAGGTAGGACTAAGAGTGCTCCATGGATTTGGTCTCAGCTGCTGGACGCTGCACAGACAATTGCTCCGTCCAAATCCTCGCTGTTCCTCCCCAATCTCTGGCCCTAACTCCTCGCTGTCCCACCCCAACCTCTGGCCCTCAGTCCTATTCGATCCTACATCTATTCATCTCTTCCCTCCATTCCATTTCTCTATGGATCTCTTCCCTCGAATCTATTCCTCCCTTCATCTCTTCTTGCTTCTCTCCATTTCTCTCTTTACCTCTTCCCTCTTCTCCCTATTAATTTATTCCCTCAGTTTTATTTCTCTATTAATCTATACCCTCTTTTCTCTATTAATCCCTTCATTCTATTCTTATTTTTCTCTATTAATCTGTATCCTCTATGCTATTTCTCTCTTAACCTCTTCCCTTTGATCTTTTTCCCTATTTATGCCATTTTAATTTTTCGTTCATCTGTTCCCACTCTTCCATTTCTCCGTTTATCTATTCCCTCTAGACTTTTTCTCTATTAATCTGTTCTGGCTATTCTATTTCTCCATTAATCTGCTCCTGCTAATCTGTTTCTTTCTTTATCTGTTCCCCCTGATCTATTTCTCTATCAATCTGTACCCTTTAATCTATTTCCCTATAGGTCTGTATCCTCTTCTTTCTATTTCCTTATTTTTCTGTGCCCTCAATACTATCTCTTTATTTTCCCGTGCCCTTGATTCTGTTTCTCAGTTGATATCTTCCCGCTATTCTTTTTCTCTATTTATCTTTTTCCCCGTACTATTTCTCTATTTATCTGTTCCCTCGATTCTATTTCCCTTTCTATGTGTTCCCTCTTCTTTCTCTTTCCATCTTCATCTTTTCAACGATTCTGTTTCTCTCTTTATCAGTTCCCGCTATTCTATTTCTCTAATTATCTTTTACTTCAATCCTCTTTCTCTATTTATCTGTTCTTTCGATTCTCTTTTTTTATGTTCCCTCTTCTCCCTATTGATCTATTCCCTCTATTCTATTTCCCTATTAATCTGTTCCCTCTTCTCACTATTAATTTATTCCCTCTATTCTATTTCTCTATATATCAGTGTCCTGAATTCTATTCCTCCATTAATCTCTACCCTCTATTCTATTTCTCTATTTATCCGTGCCCTCGATTCCATTCCTCTATTCATCTGTTCCCAATATCCCATTTATCTAATAATCTGTTCCTGCTTCTCCCTATAAATCTATGAAATTATTGCTGGTTCTTTCTACTTCTCTATTTATCTGTTTCCACTTCTTTCTATTTCCATATTAATAATTTCCCTCGATTCTATTTCTCTCTTATTCTGTTCCCTCTTCTCACTATTAATCCGTCCCCTCAGTACTATTTCTCTATTGATCTGTGCCCTCTTCTTTCTGTTTCTCTATTTTCCTATTCCCGCTATCCTATTTTGCTATAGATCTGTTCCTGCCATCCTTTTTCTCTATTTACCTGTTCCCTCTTCTATCTATTTCTCAGTTTTTCTGTTCCGTTATTCTATTTCTCAATTTTTCTGTTCCCGATATTCTACTTCTCAATTGATCTGTTCCCTCTTATTTCTATTCATCTATTTGTCTCTTCCTGCTATTCTGTTTCTCTGTTTCTCTGTTTCTATTTCTCTCTGTATCTGTTCTCTCTAATTAGTTTCTCTATTTATCAATTCCCTCAATACTATGTCACTATTTATCTGTTTATTCCATTCCTCTATTCATCTGTGCCCGATATTTTCTTTATTAATCCGTTCCCTTTTCTCTCTATTAATCAAATAATCTGTTCCAACATCTCTCTATAAATCCATTAATTTACTCCCTCTTCTGTTTCTCTTTATCTCTTCCCACTCTTCTGTTTCTTTTATCTCCTCCCTCTTCTTTCTATTTCCCTGTTTAACAGTTCCCTCTTCTTTCTACGTCCCCATACATCTGTTCCTGCTCTTCTATGGCCCTGTACATCTGTTTCCCCTATACCATTTTTCTGTTTATCTCTTTCCCCTATACAATTTCTCTTTTTTCTGTTCCCTCTTCTTTCTCTTTCCTATTAATCTTTTCCCTCGATTCTATTTCTCTCTTTATCTGTTCCCACGATTCTATTTCTCCGCTCATTCTGTTCCCTCTAATCAATTTCTCTATTGATCTGTTCTCTCTTCTTTCTATTTCTGTAGTTACCTATCCCCTCTAAGAGATTTCTCAATTTATCTGTTCCCTTTTCTCACTATTAATTCCCTCCATTCTATTTCTCAGTTAACCTCTTCCCGCTCTTCTGTTTCCCTATTTATCAGTTCCCTCTTCTTTCTGTGTCCCTCTTTATCAGTTCCCGCTATTCTATGTCCCTATTTCTCTGTTACCATTCTACTATGTCCCCATTTCTCTGTTTCTCTTATACTATTTCCCTATTCACCTGTTCCCTCTTCTTTCTCTTTCCATACTAATCTTCTCCCTCGATTCTCTTTCTCCCGTTACCCGTTCCCTCTTCATCCTCTTTCTCTCCTTATCTGTTCCCTCGATTTTCTTTCTCTATCTATGTGTTCCCATTGATTTTGATTATCTTTTCGTCTATTCCCATCCATTCTGATTATCTAATCATCTGTTCCTGCTAATTTATAAATCTATTCATCATTTCCCGCTATTATATTTGTCTATTTTTCTGTTCCCTCTAATCTCTATTATTATTTTATTTATCTATTAATGTTCCCTCTTCTCTCTATTAATTATATAATCTGTTCCAACATCTCTCTATAAATCTATTAACTTACTCCATCTTCTATTTCTCCATTTATCTCTTCCTGCTTTTCTGTTTCTCTCTTTATCTCCTCCCTCTGCTTTCTATGTATGTCCCTATACATCTCTTCCCTCTGCTTTCTATGTCCCTATACAACTGTTCCCTCTTTTTTCTCTTTTTCTGTTTACCTGTTCCCCCTTTATTTTTTTCTCTGTTTACCACTTCCCTCTTTATACGATTTCTCTATTTATCTGTTCCCTCTTATTTCTCTTTCCATATACATCATTTCCCTCAATTCTATTTCTCCATAAATTTTTTTCTCTCTTTTTAATATTTCTCTATTTATCTGTTCTCTCTTCTTTCTGTTTCTCTATTTATCTGTTCCATCGATTCTCTTTCTCTATTTATCTGTTCCCTCTTCTTTCTATATCGGTACTTATCCGTTCCCTCTCTTCCAATTCTCTCTTTATCCGTTCCCTCAATTCCATTTCTCCGTGTATCTGTGTCCTCTACTCCCTATTAATCTCTTCCCACTGATCTATTTCTCTATTAATCTGTACCCTCTAATCTATTTCCCTATGTCTCTACCCTCTTCTTTCTATTTCCTTATTTTTCTGTGCTCTCGATTCTCTTTCTCTGTTTATCTGTTCCCTCTGTTATATTTCTCTGCTTATCCGTGCTCTCCATTCCATTCCTCTATTTATCCGTTCCCCCGATTCCATTCCTTTGTTTATCTGTTCCAACTTCTCCCTGTAAATCTATTAAATTATTCCCACTTCCTTTTGCTTCTCTATTTATCTGTTCCGTTTTCACTCTTAATTTGTTCTATCCATACTTTTTCTCTGTTAATCTGTTCCCTCAATTCTTCCCGCTATTCGTTTTCTCTATTTATCTGTTGCCGCTGTTCTCTTTCTCTATTTATCTTTTTCCCCTGTACTATTTCCCAATTTATCTGTTCCCTCCTCTTTCTCTTTCCATATTAATCTTTTCACTCGATTCTATTTCTCTCTTCATCTGCTCCCGTGATTCTGCTTCTCTATTAAACTGTACCCTAAAATCTATTTCCATATTTATCTGTTCCATCTACTTTATAATTCCCTATAAATCTTTTCCCTCAATACTCTTTCTCTATAAATCAATTCACTCTTCCTTCTGTTCTCTATTTCTCTATATATCTGTTCTCTCTTCTTTCCATTTCTCTATTTATATTTCCTTGATTTTATTTCTCTATTTATCTGTTCCCCCAATCTATTTCTCAGTTAATCTCTTCGCACTATTCTATTTCTCTTTTTATCTGTTCCCTCTCATTTCTGTTTCTCTATTTACCTGTTCTCTCTTTATTCTATTGCCCCATTTGTCTGTTCCCTCAATTCTATTTCTCTCTTTATCTGTTCCCATCGGTTCTGATTATCTAAGCATCTGTTCCCACTAATCTATGTATCTATTCATCTTTTCCCGCTGTTATATTTTTGTTTGCTCCCACTAATCTATTTCTCTATTTATCGGTTCCCTCAATACGATTTCACTATTTATCTGTTTACTCCATTCCATTCCTCTGTTCATCTGTGCCCAATATCTCTTTTGGGGTCGTCGTTCTTGGGGTCTCTATGGGGTCTCTATGGGGTCGCTATGTATCGCTCTGGAGGTGCAGTATTTCTATCCGGCCACAAGGCGGCGCTATGGCGTTGCAGTACCCATATCCACCACTGGGTGTCGCTGTCTCTGTGTCTCTATGGGGTCGCTATGTATCGCTACGGAGGTGCAGTACCCATATATCACCACGTGGTGTCGCTGTGTCACTGTCTATGCATCTCTATGTGTCACTATGTATCTCTGTGCATGCGCCCTTTACAGGGCGGCTTAATAAATTAATTGCGGCTTAATTAATTCATTAGTGGCGGCTGATTGCGGGGGCGGAGCGGGGAGGGCTTCAAAAGCGCGGCCCCATAGCGCCGCTGCCCTCCCTATAGTATTGCCCCACAGCACTGCAACAGTTTGGGGGATTTTTTGGGGAATTCTTTGTAGCTTTTTGGGGGATTTTTAGGGGGATTTTTTTTTGAGATTTTTTTGTGGGAATTTTTTTTTTTTTTTTTTGGGAGGGGGATTTTTTGGAGGAGAATTTGTTTCTTTTTTTTCGGATTTTTTTTCTTTTCTTTTCTTTTTTTTTTTGGATATTTTGGGGGATAGTTTTGGTGGATTTTTTTGGCATTTTTGGGGGAGTTTTTTGGGGTTTTTTTGGAGGCATTTTTTGGGTTCACGTATTTTTTTTCTTCTGTCCTGCTTCCCGTGGCCGTGCGCTGGCCGCCACGCCGTCTCAGCTCTTGCCCAGAGCGGCCTGCTGAGCGCAACGGAGAATTCCCTCCGCACTCCGTGCTGCATCCATCGGGACCGGCGGAGCTGTGCATGTTCGGGGTCAGGTAGGACTAAGAGTGCTCCATGGATTTGGTCTCAGCTGCTGGACGCTGCACAGACAATTGCTCCGTCCAAATCCTCGCTGTTCCTCCCCAATCTCTGGCCCTAACTCCTCGCTGTCCCACCCCAACCTCTGGCCCTCAGTCCTATTCGATCCTACATCTATTCATCTCTTCCCTCCATTCTTTTCTCTATGGATCTCTTCCCTCGATTCTATTCCTCCCTTCATCTCTTCTTGCTTCTCTCCATTTCTCTCTTTACCTCTTCCCTCTTCTCCCTATTAATTTATTCCCTCAGTTTTATTTCTCTATCAATCTATACCCTCTTCTCTCTATTAATCCCTTCATTCTCTTCTTATTTTTCTCTATTAATCTGTATCCTCTATGCTATTTCTCTCTTCACCTATTCCCTCTGATCTATTTCCCTAATTATCTCTACCCGCTCTTCCGTTTCTCTCTTTATCTGTTCCCGCTAATCCCTTTCTCCGTTCATCTGTTCCCAATGTAGTATTTCTCTATTCATCTCTTCCCTCTTTTCTCTAGCAGACAAATAATCTGTCCCAACTTCTCTCTATAAATCTATTAAATTATTCCCTCTTCAATCTATTTCTGTCTTAATCAGTTCCCTCGATTCTATTTCTCTGTTCATCTCTCCTCTCTTCTTTCTGTTTCTTTACCTGTGGCGTGGCTTTATGATTTCTGGCATTGCTATTCCACACCATAACATCCCGTTACCTCTTCTTTCTATTTCTCTATTTATCTGTTCCCTCCAATCTATTTCTCTACTAGACTCTTCCCTCTAATTTATTTCTCTATTAATCTGTCCCCACTAATCTCTTTCTCTATTTATCTGTTCCCTCAATACTATTTCACTCTTTATGTTTACTCTATTCCATTCCTCTCTTCATCTGTGCCCGATATTTTATTTATCTATTAATCTGTTCCCTCTTTATTAATCAAATAATCTGTTCCAACTTCTCTGTATGAATCCATTAGATTATTCCCTCTTCTATTTCTCTATTAATCACTTCCCTCTTCTCACTATTAATCCGTTCCCTCAATGATATTTCCCTATCAATCTGTTCCCTCTTCTATTTCCCTATCAGTCTGTTCCCTCTTCTTCCTCTTTCCGTATTTATTTGTTCCGCCTGCTTTCCATGTCCCTATACCTCTCTTCCCTCGATTCTATTTCCCCGTCCATCTGTTCCCATCGGTTCTGTTTCTCTCTACATCCGCTCCCTCTCTTATAGGTGTGCAGAGAGCGATACACACCGATCGTTGCCGGCAGTGAGGAATTAATTGAGCAAGCAATAAACGAGCGGAGCAGCGCTGGGCGGCCGGGAGTCTGCGCTCCACCGGATAACGGGAACCAGAAAACACTGTCGGAAACAACTGGAAGGAAAAGGTCACCTTTTAGCCCAGGATGCGGTGATACGGTTTGATGAACGAGGTGACCAAAGGAAAAGGGGGGATTGTGATAGGAAACGAGGTCTGTGCTTTCTATTCCCGTTCATCAAACCGACTCGAGATGGATGGGGCAGTGTTTTTCAGCGCTTATTTTTCTTAGAACTGTGTGGTCGGTAGAAGTCTGAAAGTGGATGGAGAGATGGTTTTGGAAATCGGAGCCACAGCGCTTAGTTCTGACACCTGGGCAATGAACATAACATAGCAGCGACCTTCTGAGGAACCGCCGAAGGAAAAGAAGTGGAAATCTCCTCTTGAGCGCACGCGATCGGAGCTGAAGAGGACCGCAGCCTTCATCTCTTCTCTGCGAGGAGGCAGAGAACGACTCCCAAATAGCAGCCGGCGCAGCCCAGGAAGGAAAGAGAACCACGAATATAGAGATAAGAGCCGATAAGAAGAGGGGTCGGCTCCTGTGGTGGAGCGCAGACTCCCGGCCGCCCAGCGCTGCTCCGCTCCTTTATTGCTTGCTCAATAAATTCCTTACTATTGGCAGCGATCGGTGTGTATCGTTCTTCACGCCTATAACCCCTCCTCTCGCTATCGATCTGCTCCCTCGGTTCCATTTCTCTGTTTATCTGCTCCCTCTTCTCAGTATTCATCTGTTCCCTTGATTTTAATCCCTATACATCTTTTCCCTCGATTCTGTTTCCCTATACAACTGTTCTCATCGATTCTTTTACGCTGTGCATCCGTTCCCATCGGTTCTATCTCTCTATTCATCTCTTCCCGCTAATCAATAGATCTATTCATCTGTTCCCGCTAATCTATTTCTCCATTTATCTCTTCCCGCAACGTTCTCCATCTCTACTTATCCCTTCCCGCTATTCTATTTCTCTACTTATCCTTTGCCTCAGTACTCTCTCTCTATTTATCTGTTCCCTCAATCCTATTTCTCTATTTATCCGCTCCCTCGATGCCATCAGTCTGTTCATCTGTTCCCAATATCCCATTTATCTAATAATCCGTTCCAACTTCTCTCTATAAATCTATGAAATTATTCTTTCTTCCTCTCTGTTTATCTGCTCCAGCTGCTCTATTGCTCTCTTTACTTATTCCTTCTTTATTCTCTTTCTCTATTTACCAGTACCCTCTTTATTCTATTACTCTATTTATCTCTTCCCTCTTATTTTTTTCTATCAGTCTCTTCCCTCTACTTGACATTTCTCTCTTTATCTGTTCCATCGATTCTATTTCTTTCTTTATCCGTTCTCTCTGTTCCATTTCTCTCTCAGTGCCCTGGATTCTATTTCTCTGTTCAACAGTTCCCTCTCCTTTCTATGTCTCTGTTTTCATGTTCCCTCCATTCTGTGTTTTCTCTTTGTGTTCCCTCCATTCTATTCCTCTCGTTATCTGTTCCCTCTTCTATCCATTTCTCTCTTCCCGATATTCTATTTCTCTATTTATCTGTTCCCTCAATACTATTTCACTCTTTATCAGTTTACTCTATTCCATTCCTCTGTTCATCTGTGCCCAATATCTCTTTTGGGGTCGTCGTTCTTGGGGTCTATTTTGGGGTCTCTATGGGGTCGCTATGTATCGCTCTGGAGGTGCAGTATTTATATACGGCCACAAGGCGGCGCTATGGCGTTGCTTTACCCATATCCACCACTGTGTGTCGCTGTCTCTGTGTCTCTATGCGGTCGCTATGTATCGCTACAGAGGTGCAGTACCCACATATCACCACAGGGTGTCGCGGTGTCACTGTCTATGCATCTCTATGTGTCACTATGTATCTCTGTGCATGCGCCCTTTACAGGGCGGCTTAATAAATTAATTGCGGCTTAATTAATTCATTAGTGGCGGCTGATTGTGGGGGCGGAGCGGGGAGGGCTTCAAAAGCGCGGCCCCATAGCGCCGCTGCCCTCCCTATAGTATTGCCCCACTGCGCTGCAACAGTTTGGGGGATTTTTTGGGGAATTCTTTGTAGCTTTTTGGGGGATTTTTAGGGGGATTTTTTTTGGAGATTTTTTTGTGGGAATTTTTTTTTTTTTTTTTTTTTGTGGGAGGGGGATTTTTTGGAGGAGAATTTGTTTCTTTTTTTTCGGATTTTTTTTCGTCTTTTTTCGTCTTTTTTTTTTTTTTTTTTTTTTTGGATATTTTTGGGGTATAGTTTTGGTGGATTTTTTTGGCATTTTTGGGGGAGTTTTTTGGGGTTTTTTTGGAGGCATTTTTTGGGTTCACGTATTTTTTTTCTTCTCTCCTGCTTCCCGTGGCCATGCGCTGGCTGCCACGCCGTCTCAGCTCTTGCACAGAGCGGCCTGCTGAGCGCAACGGAGAATTCCCTCCGCACTCCGTGCTGCATCCATCGGGACCGGCGGAGCTGTGCATGTTCGGGGTCAGGTAGGACTAAGAGTGCTCCATGGATTTGGTCTCAGCTGCTGGACGCTGCACAGACAATTGCTCCGTCCAAATCCTCGCTGTTCCTTCCAAATCTCTAGCCCTAACTCCTCGCTGTCCCACCCTAATATCCTGCTAATCTGTTTCTCTCTTTATCTGTTCCCTCAATTGTATTTCTTTATTCATCTATTCCCATCGATTCTGATTATCTAATCATCTCTTCCTGCTAATCTATATATCTATTCATCTATTCCTGTTATTATATTTCTCTATTGATCTGTCCCCACTAATCTATTTCTCTATTTATCTCTTCCCTCAATACTATTTCACTATCTGTTTACTCTATTCCATTCCTCTATTAATCTGTGCCCAATCTTTTATTTACCTATTAATATGTTCCCTCTTCTCTCTATTAATCAAATAATCTGTTCCAACTTCTCTCTATAAATCTATTGTTCTACACCTTCTTCTATTTTTCTCTTTATCTGTCCTCTCTTCTTACTATTTCAATAGAATTGTGTTCACTCTTCTTTCTATTTCTCTCTTTCTCTATTCCCCAATCGATTTCTCTTCTTTCCTTCTCTATTCCCCCAATCTATTTCTCTTCTCTCCTTCTCCATTCCCCCTAATCGATTTCTCTTCTCTCTTTCTCTATTCCCCCAATCTATTTCTCTTCTCTCCTTCTCTATTCCCCCTAATCGATTTCTCTTCTCTCTTTCTCTATTCCCCCTAATCGATTTCTCTCTTGATAGTCTTTTCCCTCTTCTCACTATTAATCTGTTCCCTTGACTCTCTGTCCCTATACACCCGTTCCCTCGTCGTTCTGTTTCTCTCTCTGGTTACCTCTTCCCTCTTCTTTCTCTGGTTACCTCTTCCCTCTTCTTTCTCTTTCCAAATTAATCTTTTCCCTCAATTCTG
This sequence comes from Callipepla californica brunnescens, assembly GCA_023055505.1. Taxonomy (NCBI): domain Eukaryota; kingdom Metazoa; phylum Chordata; class Aves; order Galliformes; family Odontophoridae; genus Callipepla; species Callipepla californica. Next base: position 240,789 of record JALIRH010000178.1, read on the forward strand.
TTTCTCTCTTTATTTGTGCTCTCTTCTTTCTATTTCTCTCTTTATCTGTTCCCTCGATTCTATTTCTTTATTCATCTGTCCCCATCTATTTTGATTATCTATTTGTCTATTCCCATCGATTTTGATGATCTAATCATCTATTCCCGCTAATCTGTTTCTCTAGTAATCTCGTCCCTCTAATCTATTTCTCTTTTATTCTGTTTTCTTATCTATTTATCTGTTCCCTCAATACTCTTTCACTATTTATCTGTTTACTCTATTTCATTCCTCTATTCATCTGTGCCCAATATTTTATATATCTATTAATCTGTTCCCTCTTCTCTCTATTAATCAAATAATCTTTTCCAACTTCTCGCTTTAAATTTATTGTTTTACTCCCTCTTCTATGTCCCCGTTTATCCGTTCCCTCAACTCTGTGTCCCTACATACCCGTTCCCTCTTTATTCTAGTACTCTATTTTCCTTTTCCCTCTTTATTCTGTTTCTATTAACATGTTCCCACTTTATACTATTTCTCTATTCATCAGTTCCCTCTTCTTAATCTTTCCATAATAATCTTTTCCATCGTTTCTATTTCTCTCTTTATCTGTCCTCTCTTCTTACTATTTCACTATAATTCTGTTCCCTCTTCTTTCTATTTCTCCTTTTATCTGTTCCCGCGATTCTATTTCTCTCTTTATGTTTTCCTTAATGGATTTCTCTACTAGCCTGTTCCCTCATCTCACTGTTAATCTGTTCCCTCTGTTCTTTTCCTCTAGATATCAGTTCCCGCTATTCTATGCCCCTATACACCTCTTCCCGATGTTCTATTGCTCTATACACCTCTTCCCGCTGTTCTATGCCTCTATACACCTCTTCCCTCTTTATTCTATTGCTCTGTTTTCCTGTTCCCTCTTTATTCTGTCTCTCTATTTACCTGTTCACTCTTTTTTATTATTCCATAACAATCTTTTCTCAATTCTATTTCTCTTTATCTCTTCTCTTCTTACTATTTCACTATAAATCTGTTCACTTTTCTTTCTATTTCACTCTTAATCTGTTCCCTCGATCTATTTCTCTTTCTCTGTTCCCTCTAATCTATTTCTCAATTAATCTGTCCCCACTAATCTATTTCTCTATTCATCTGTTCCCTCAATACTATTTCACTATTTATCTGTTTACTCTATTCCATTCATCTATTCATCTGTGCCCAATATTTTATCTATTAATCTGTTCCCTCTTCTTTCTATTAATCAAATAATCTGTTCCACCTTCTCTATGGAATTCTATTAATTTACTCTTCCCTCTTCTTTCTATGTCCCTATACATGCGTTCCCGCTTCTTTCTATGATGTCCCTGTACATCGCTTCCAGCTATTCTATGTCCCTATACAACTGTTCCGTCTTTATTCTATTGCTCTATTTACCTTTTCCCTCTTTATTCTGTTTCTGTATTTATCTGTTCCCTCTTCTTTTTCTTTCCATATTATTTTTCCCTAGATTCTATTTCTCTCCTTATCTGTTCCCTGAATACAATTTCACTATTTATCTGTATACTTTATCCCATTCCTCTATTTATTTATCTGTGCCCAATATCTCTTTTGGGGTCGTCACTATGTATCGCTCTGGAGGTGCAGTATTTCTATACGGCCACAAGGCGGCGCTATGGCGTTGCAGTACCCATATCCACCACTGGGAGTCGCTGTGTCCCTGTGTCTCTGTGGGGTCACTGTGTTTCACTATTTATCTGTTTACTCTGTTCCATTCCTCTATTCATCTTTGCTCAATATTTATCTCTCTATTAATCTGATCCCTCTTCTCTCTATTATTGAAATAATCTGTTCCAACTTCTCTCTATAAATCTATTAATTTACTCCCTCTTCTGATTCTCTCTCTTATCTCTTCCCGCTCTTCTTTTTCTCTCTTTATCTGTTTCCTCTTTATTCCGTGTCCCTATTTACCTGCTCCCTCTTCTTTCTCTTTCCAAATTAATCTTTTCCCTCGATTCTATTTCTCTATTCATCTGTTCCCATTGATTTTGATTAACTATTTGTCTATTCCCATCAATTCGGATTATCTAATCATCTGTTCCCGCTGATCTATTACACTATTAATCTCTTCCCTCTAATCTATTTCTCTATTTATCTGTTCCCTCAATACTATTTCTCTATTTATCTGTTTACTCTATCCCATTCCACTATTAATCTGTGCCCAATATTTTATCTATCTTTTAATCTGTTCCCTCTTCTCTCTATTAATCAAATAACGGGTTCCAACTTTGCCCTGTAAATCTATGAATTTACTCTTCCCTTTTCTTTCTATGTCCCTATACAACTCTTCCCTCTTTATTCTTTTGCTCTATTTACCTCTTCCCTCTTTATACTATTTCTCTCTTTATCTGTTTACTCTATTCCATTCCTCTATTCATCTGTACCCAATATTTTATCTGTCTTTTAATCTGTTCCCTCTTCTGTTTATTAATCAAATAACCTCTTCCAACTTCACCCTATAAATCTATTAATTTACTCTTCCCTTTTATTTCTGTGTCCATATTTACCTGCTCCCTCTCTATTCTATTTCTATATTTATCTGTTCGCTCTTCTTTATCTATCCATAATAATCTTTTTCCTTGATTCTGTTTCTCTCTTTATCTGTTCTTTCTTCTTACTGTTTCACTATAATTCTTTGCTCTCTTCTTTCTTATTCTCTGTTTATCTGTTCCCTCGATTCTATTTCTTTATTCATCTGTTCCCATCGATTTTGATTATCAATTTGTCTATTCCCATCGGTTCTAATTATATAATCATCTGTTCCAGCTAATCTATTTCTCTATTAATCTCTTCCCTCTCATCTATTTCTCTATTTATCTGTTCCCTCAATACTCTTTCACTATTTATCTCTTTACTCCATTCCATTCCTCAATTCATCTGTGCTCAATATTTTATTTACCTATAAATCTGTTCCCTTTTCTCTATTAATCAATTAATCTGTTCCAACTGCTCTATATAATTCTATTAATTTACTCTTCTCTCTTCTTTCCATGTCCCTATACTTATGTTCCCTCTTTATTATATTGCTCCATTTAACAATTCCCTCTTTATTCTGTTTTTGTTTTCCTGTTCCCTCTTTATTCTGTTTCTCCATATACCTCTTCCCTCTTTATTCTGTTGTTCTCTTTACCAGTTCCCTCTTTATTCTATTTCTCTATTTATCTGTTCTCTCTTCTTACTCTTTCACTATAAATCTGTTTCCTTTTCCTTCTATTTCGCTCTTTATCTGTTCCTACGATTCTATTTCTCAGTTCATTCTGTTCCCTCTAACTGATTTCTCTATTTAACTGTTCTCTCTTCTATTTCTATTTTATCTGTTCCCTCAAATCGATTTCTCTTTTTCTCTGTTCCCCCTTCTCACTATTAGTTTAGTCCCTGTTTTGTTTCACTCTTAATGTGTTTCCTCAATCTACTTCTCTTCCTCTGTTCTCTCCAATCTATTTATCTACTAATCATTTCACTTGAATCTATTTACTATAATCTGTCCCAACGAATCTATTTCTCTATTTATCTGTTCCCTCAATACTATTTCACTATTTATCTGTTAATTCTATCCCATTCCTCTTTTAATCTGTGCCCAAGATTTTATCTATCTATTAATCGATTCCCTCTTCTCTCTATTAATTAATCTGTTCCAACTTCGCTATATAAATCTATTAATTTACTTTTCCCTTCTCTTTCTATGTCCTTATACATCTGTTCCCTCTTCTATCTATGATATCCCTATACATCTGTTCACGTGATTCTATTTCTCTATTAACCTCTTCCCTCTTTATTCTATTTCCCCATTTACCTGTTCCCTTTTCATTCTTTTTCCTATTTACCAGTTCCCTCTTTATCGTTCCATAACAATCCTTTCCCTTAATTCTATTTTTCTCTTTATCTGTTTCCACTTCTTTCAATTTCAATCTTTATCTGTTCCCGAGATACTATTTCTCCGATCATTCTGTTCCCTCTAGTCAATTTCTCTGTTTATCTGCTCTCTCTTCTTTCAGTTTCTCTTTTATCTATTCCCTCTATTCGATTTCTCTGTTTATCAGTTCCCCCTAACCGATTGCTCAATTGGTCTGTTCCCTCTTATCACTATTAATTTATTCATTCTATTCTATTTCACTTTTAAACTGTTCCCTCGTTTCTATTTCTTTTTCTCCGTTCCCCCTAATCTATTTCTCTATTTATCTGTTCCCTCAGTACAATTTCACTATTTATCAGTTTACTCTATTCTATTCCTCTGTTCATCTGTGCCCAATATCTCTCTTGGGGTCGTCGTTCTTGGGGTCTATTTTGGGGTCTCTATGGGGTCGCTATGTATCGCTCTGGAGGTGCAGTATTTCTATACGGCCACAAGGCGGCGCTATGGCGTTGCAGTACCCATATCCACCACTGGGTGTCACTGTGTCTCCGTATCTCTATGGGGACGCTGTGTTTCACTATTTATCTGTTTACTCTATTCCATTCCTCTATTCATCTGTGCCCAATATTTTCTCTCTCTATTAATCTGTTCCCTCTTCCCTCTATTAATGAAATAATCTGTTCCAACTTCTCTCTATAAACCTATTGATTTACTCCTTCTATTTTTCCATTTATCTCTTACTGCATTTCTGTTTCTCACTTCATCTGTTCCCTCTTCTTTCAATGTCCCTATACATCTCTTCCATCTTCTATGTTACTAATTATCTGTTCCCCTTTTTCTATGTCCCTATACACCTGTTCCCTCCTTATTCTGTTTTCTATTTACATGTTTCCTCTGTATTCTGTTTCTGTATTTATCTGTTCCCTCTTCTTTCTCTTTCCATAATAATCTTTTCCCTCGATTCTATTTCTCTCTTCGTCCTCTCTTCTTACTGTTTCTCCATTTAACTGTTCCTGCGATTCTATTTCTCTCTTTATCTATTCCCCCAATCGATTTCCCTATTTATCTGTTCCCTCTTCTCACTGTTAATCTGTTCCCTCTGTTCTTTTCCTCTCTTTATCAGTTCCTGCTATTCTATTTCCCTATACACCTGTTCCCTCTTTATTCTATTGTTCTATTTTCCTCTTCCCTCTTTATTTTGTTGTTCTGTTTACCAGTTCCCTCTTGATTCTCTATTTACATGTTCACTCTTTATTCTTTTTCTGTATTTACCAGTACCCTCTTTGTACTATTTCTCTATTTATCTGTTCCCTCTTCTCTCTATTAATCAAATAATCTGTTCCAACTTCTCTATAAATCAATTTACTCCCTCCTCTATTTCTCCCTTTATCTCTTCCCGCTCTACTATTCCTCTCATTTACTCTTCCCTCTTCTTCATGTTTCTCCATTTACCTGATCCCTCTTCTTTCTCTCGCTCTATTTACCTGTTCCCTCTACTTTGTCTTTCCAAATTTATCTTTTCCCTCAATTCTATTTCTCTCTTTATCTGTGCTCTCTTCTTTCTATTTTCTCTTTATTTGTTCCCTTGATTCTATTTTTTTATTCAACTGTTCCCATAGATTTTGATTATCTATTCGTCTCTTCCCATCCATTCTGATTATCTGATCCTCTGTTCCCGCTAATCTATTTCTCTATTTATCTGTTCCCTCTTATCTATTTCACTATTTATCTGTTTACACTATTCCGTTCCTCTATTCATCTGTGCCCAATATTTTATTTATCTATTAATCTGTTCCCTCTTCTCTTTATTAAACAAATCATCTGTTCCCTCTTCAGTTTGTCTGTTAATTTGTTCCCTCTTTATTCCATGTCCATATTTACCTCTTCCCTCTTCTTTCTCTTTCCAAAATAATCTTTTCCCTCGATTCTATTTCTCTCTTCATCTGTACTCTCTTCCTTCTATTTCTCTCTTTATCTGTCCTCTCTTCTTACTATTTCACAATAATTCTGTTCCCTCTTCTATTTCTCCATTTATCTGTTCCCTCCATTCTATTTTACTTTTTATCTGTTCCCCATGTTATAAGTGTGAAGAACGATACGCACCGATCGTTGCCAATAGTAAGTGATTTATTAAGTAAGCAATAAATGAGCGAAACAGCGCTGGGCGGCCTGGAGTCTCCGCTCCACTAAAGGCTCGCTCCAGGGCCTTCCGACCCGCTCTTTTTATTGTCTCTTATCTCTGTTTTCTTGGTAATCTTCTCTTTCTGGTCTGCACTGGCTGGTATTTGGGAGTCATCCTCTGTCTCCTCACAGAGATGAATGCTGCCGTATTCTTCAACTCCAATTATGTAGGTTTAAGAGAAGGCTCCTGCTTATTATTTTTCTTCTTTTCAATTCTTTAGAAGGTCACTACTATCTGTGCAACTATCAGAACTAACAAGATGCGGTGGCTCCATTTTACATAAACATCCATATATCTATTTTTAAGTCTTCTACAAGCTACATAGTTCTAAGAGAAGCAAAAGATAAACACACTGAAGGATACTGAGACATCTGTCTTGCGACTGGTTTGATTAACAAGTATAGAAAGTACAGAACTCAATTTCTATCACACCCATAATATATTTCTGTATTAGTCTGTTCCCTCGTCTCACTATTATATTATTTTAGTCTGTTCCCTCGTCTCACTATTATATTATTCCCTCTGTGCTATTTCACTGCTAAGCTGCTCCCAATATTCTATGTCCCTGTACAAGTGTTCCCTCTTTATTCTATTGCTCTATTTACCTGTTCCCTCTTCTTTTTCTTTCCATATTAATCTTTTCCCTCGATTCTATTTCTGTCTTTATCTGTTCTCTCTTCTTACTATTTCTCTGCTTCTCTTTTCCCTCTTTATTCTTTGCTCTATTTTCCACTTCCCTCTTTATTCTTTTTCTCTATTTACCTGTTCCCTCTTTATTGTTTCTATATTTTTCTGATCCTGCTTCTTTCTCTTTCCATATTAGTCTTTTCCCTTGATTCTGTTTCTCTTTATCTGTTCTTTCTCTTTACTATTTCACCATAAATGGCCCCCTCCATCGTATTCCCATATCAACCCACCCCCTCGGTCCTATTTGTATATCAACTCGCCCCCTGGATTCGATTTGCATATCAACACGCCCCTCGGTCCTATTTGCATATTAATCTGTTCCCTTTATCCTATAATTTCTCTATTAATCTGTCCCCACTTTCCTATTGCTCTATTTGCTGTTCCATCAATATTATTTCACTCTTTATCTGTTTACTCTATTCCATTCCTCTATTCATCAGTGCCCAATATCTCTTTTGGGGTCGTCGTTCTTTGGGTCTCTATGGGGTCGCTATGTATCGCTCTGGAGGTGCAGTATTTCTATCCGGCCACAAGGCGGCGCTATGGCGTTGCAGTACCCATATCCACCACTGGGTGTCGCTGTCTCTATGTGTCTCTATGGGGTCGCTCTGTATCTCTATGGCGTTGCAGTACCCATATCCCACGGCTGTGTGTCTCCGTATCTCTATGGCGACGCTGTGTTTCACTATTTATCTGTTTATTCCATTCCTCTATTCATCTGTTCCCTCTTCTCTCTATTAATGAAATAATCTGTTCCAACTTCTCTCTATAAACCTATTAATTTACTCCCTCTTCTATCTATTTCTCCATTTATCTCTTACCGCTTTTCTATTTCTCACTTTATCTGTTCCCTCTTCTTTCTATGTCCCTATACATCTGTTCCATCTTCTTTCTATGTTACTAATTATCTGTTCCCCTTTTTCTATGTCCCTATACACCTGTTCCCTCTTATTCTACTGCTCAATTTACCTGTTCCCTCCTTATTCTCATTTCTATTTACATGTTTCCTCTTTATTCTATTTCTGTATTTATCCATTCCCTCTTCTTCCTCCTTCCATAATAATCTTTTCCCTCGATTCTACATCTCTTTAACTGTACTCTCCTCTTACTATTTCTCCATTTAACTGTTCCCTCTCTATTCTGTTCTCCGTTTTCCTGTTCCCTCTTTATTCTCTTTCTCTATTTACCTGTTCACTCTTTATTCTTTTTCTATATTTACTGGTTCCCTCTTTATACTATTTCTCTATTTATCTGTTCTCTCTCCTTTCTATTTCTCTTTTTATCTGTTCCCCCTTATCTATTTCTCAATTAGTCTGTTCCCTCTTCTCACTATTAATTTATTCCCTTCTATTCTATTTTTCTGTTAATCTGTTCCCTCTGTTCTGTTTCACTCCTAATCTTTTCCCTCTAATCTATTTCTCTATTAATCTGTCCCCACTAATCTATTTCTCTATTCATCTGGTCCCTCAATACTATTTCACTTTTTATCTGTGTACTCTATTCCATTCCTCCATTAATCTGTGCCCATTATTTTATTTATCTATTCATCTCTTCCCTCTTTATTAAACACATCATCTGTTCCAACTTCATAAATCCACTAATTTACTCCCTCTTTGTTCTGTGTCCCTACTTACCTGTTCCGTCTTTATTCTGTTTTCTTTTTACCCGTTCTCTCTTTGTTCTACTACTCTGTTCACCTTTTCTCTCTTCTTTCACATTCCAAATTAATCTTTCCCCTCGATTCTATTTCTCCCTTTAACCGTACTCTCTTCTTTCTATTTCTCTATTTATCTGTTCCTTAATTCTATTTCTCTCTTCATCTGTTCCCATCGATATTGATTATCTATTCATCTATTCCCATTGATTCTGATTATCTAATCATCTGTTCCCTCTAATCTATTTCTTCATTATTCTGTTCAGTCTTATCTATTTCTCTATTCCCTCAACACTATTTCGCCATTTATCTGCTTACTCTACTCCATTCCTCTGTTCATCTGTGCCCAATATTTTATCTATTAATCTGTTCCCTCTTCTCTCTATTAATCAAATAATCTGTTCCATCTATTAATTTACTCTTCCCTCTCCTTTTTTTATGACCCTATACATCTGTTTCCTCTTCTTTCTATGATGTCCCTATACATCTGTTTCTGCTATCCTATTTCTCTGTTAACCTGTTCCCTCTTTTTTCTATTTCTCCTCTTAAGTTTTCTCTATTTATCTTTTCACTCTTTTTCTCCATGTACCTGTTCTTTCTTTACTCTGTTTCTCCATTTACCTGTTCTCTTTTAAGTCTATTTTCTGTTTACCAGTTCCCTCTTTATTTTAGTGTTCTATTTACCAGTTCCCTCTTCTCTATCTTTCCATAATAATCATTTCCCTCGATTCTATTTCTCTCTTTATCTGTCCTCTCTTCTTTCTATTTTTCTCTTTATATTGTTCCCACTTCTTTCAATTTCAGTCTTTACCTGTTCTCACAATACTATTTCTCCGATCATTCTGTTCCCTCTAGTCAATTTCTCTATTTATCTGTTCTCTCTTCTTTCAATTTCTCTTTTATGTATTCCCTTTATTCAATTTCTCTTTTTATCTGTTCCCCCTAATCGATTGCTCGATTGGTCTGTTCCCTCTTCTCACTACTAATTTATTCCCTCTGTTCTGTTTCACTGTTAATCTGTTCCCTCGTATCAATTTCTTTCTCTCTTTTCCCACTGATCTATTTCTCTATTAATCTGTCCCCACTAATCTATTTCTCTATTTATCTATTCCTTCAATACAGTTTCACTATTTACCTGTTTATTCTATGCCTCTATTCATCTGTGCCCGATATTTTATTTATCTCTTAATCTGTTCCCTCTTCTCTCTATTAACCAAATCATCTGTTCCAACTTCTCGCTATAAATCTATTAATTTACTCCCTCTTCTATGTCCTTGATTATCGGTTCCCTTCACTCTGTGTCCCTGTTTATCCGTTCCCTCGACTCTTTGTCCTTATACATCTGTTCCGTCTTTATTCTGTTGCTCTATTTTCCTTTTCCCTCTTTATTTCGTTTCTATTTGCCTGCTCCCTCTTTATTCTGTTTATTTACCTCTTCCCTCTTCTTTCTCATTCCAAATTAATCTTTTTCCTCGATTCTCTTTCTTTCTTTATCTGTTCTCTCTTCTTACTATTTCTTCGTTTAACTGTTCCTGCGATTCTATTTCTCTGTTTATCTGTTCCCCCTAATCAATTTCTCTATTAGTCTGTTCCCTCTTTTCACTGTTATTCTTTCCCTTTATTCTATTTCACTGTTAATCTGTTCCCTCTGTTCTTTTCCTCTCTTTATCGCTATCTGCTATTCTATGTCCATAAACACCCGATCCCTCTTTATTCTGTTTCTCCATTTACCTTTTTTTCTCTTTATTCTCTTTCTCCATATACCTCTTCCCCTCTTTATTCTGTTGTTCTGTTTAGCAGTTCCCTCTTTATTCTCTTTCTCTATTTACCTGTTCACTCTTTATTCTTTTTCTATATTTACCAGTTCCGTCTTTATACTCTTTCTCTATTTATCAACTCCTTCTTATTTTTCTTTCCATTATAATCTTTTCCCTCGATTCTATGTCTCTTTATCTGTTCTCTCTTCTTACTCTTTCACTATAAATCTGTTCCCTTTTCCTTCTATTTCGCTCTTTATCTGTTCCCGCGATTCTATTTCTCGGTTCAATCTGTTCCCTCTAATTGATTTCTCTTTTTATCTGTTCCCCCTAATCATTTTCTCTACTAGTCTGTTTCCTCTTCTCACTATTAATTTATTTTCTCTGTTTTGTTTCACTCTTAATCTGTTCCCTGGATCTATTTCACAATTAATCTGTCCCAGCTAATCTATTTCTCTATTTATCTGTTCCCTCAATATGATTTCAGTATATCTGTTTACTCTATTCCATTCCTCTATTAATCTGTACCCAATATTTTATCTTTTAATCTGTTCCCTCTTCTCTCTATTCATCAAATAACCTGTTCCAACTTCTCCCTATAAATCTTTTAATTTACTCTTCCCTTTTATTTCTGTGTCCCTATTTACCTGCTCCCTCTTCTTTCTATGATGTCCCTATACATCTGTTCCCTCTTTTTTCTATGTCCCTATACAACTCTTCCCTCTTTCTTCTCTTGCTCTATTTTCCAGTTCCCTCTTTATTGTTTCTGTATTTTTCTGATCCTGCTTCTTTCTCTTTCCATATTAATCTTTTCCCTTGATTCTGTTTCTCTTTATCTGTTCTTTCTTTTTACTATTTCACCATAAGTGGCCCCTCCCTCCTATTTGCATATGGACCCGCCCCATCGGCCCTATTTGCATATGGACCCGCCCCATCGGCCCTATTTGCATATGGACCCGCCCCCTCTTTCCTATTTGCATATGGACCCGCCCCCTCGGCCCTATTTGCATATGGACCCGCCCCGTCAGCCCTATTTGCATATGGACCCGCCCCTCGGCCCTATTTGCATACGGACCCGCCCCATCGGCCCTATTTGCATATGGACCCGCCCCCTCCCTCCTATTTGCATATCGACCCGCCCCTCGACCTGTATCCTATTATTTCTCTATTAATCTGTCCCCACTGTTCTGTTGCTCTATTTGCTGTTCCCTCCATACTATTTCACTCTTTATCTGTTTACTCTATTCCATTCCTCTGTTCATCTGTGCCCAATGTGTCTTTTGGGGTCGTCGTTCTTCGGGTCTCTATGGGGTCGCTATGTATCGCTCTGGAGGTGCAGTATTTCTATACGGCCACAAGGCGGCGCTATGGCGTTGCAGTACCCATATCCACCACTGGGTGTCTCCGTATCTCTATGGCGACGCTGTGTTTCACTATTTATCTGTTTATTCCGCTCCTCTATTCATCTGTGCCCAATATTTTATTTATCTATTAATCTGTTCTCTCTTCTCTCTATTAATGAAATAATCTGTTCCAACTTCTCTCTATAAACCTATTAATTTACTCCCTCTTCTATCTATTTCTCCATTTATCGCTTACCGCTTTTCTGTTTCTCACTTTACCTGTTCCCCTTTTTCTATGTCCCTATACACCTGTTCCCTCTTATTCTACTGCTCAATTTACCTGTTCCCTTCTTATTCTGGTTTCTATTTACATGTTTCCTCTGAATTCTATTTCTGTATTTATCCATTCCCTTTTCTTTCTCTTTCCATAATAATCTTTCCCCTCGATTCTACTTCTCTCTTTATCTGTCCTCTCTTCTCGCTATTTCTCCATTTAACTGTTCCTGCGATTCTATTTCTCCCTGTATCTATTCTCCCTAATCGATTTCCCTATTTATCTGTTCTCTCTGTTCTTTTTCTCTCTTTATCAGTTTCAGCTATTCTATTTCCCTATACACCTGTTTCCTCTTTATTGTATTGCTCTATTTTCCTGTTCCCTCTTTATTCTGTTTCTCCATTTACCTTTCCTCTCTTTATTCTGTTTCTCCGTTTTCCTGTTCCCTCTTTATTCTCTTTCTCTATTTACCAGTTCCCTCTTTATTCTTTTTCTATATTTACCAGTTCCCTCTTTATACTATTTCTCTATTTATCTGTTCTCTCTCCTTTCTATTTCTCTTTTTATCTGTTCCCCCTAATCTATTTCTCAATTAGTCTGTTCCCTCTTCTCACTATTAATTTATTCCCTTCTATTCTATTTTTCTGTTAATCTGTTTCCTCTGTTCTGTTTCACTCTTAATCTGTTCCCACGATCTATTTCTCTCTCTGTTCCCTGTAATCTATTTCTCAATTAATCTGTCCCCACTAATCTATTTCTCTATTCATCTGTTCCCTCAATACTATTTTACTAATTATTTGTTTACGCTATTCCATTCCTCTATTCATCTGTGCCTGTTATTTTATTTATCTATTAAGCTCTTCCCTCTTCTCTTTATTAAACACATCATCTGTTCCAACTTCTCTTTATAAATCCACTAATATACTCCCTCTTTGTTCTGTGTCCCTATTTACCCGTTCCATCTTTATTCTGTTTTCTATTTACCCGTTCTCGCTTTGTTCTACTACTCTGTTTACCTGTTCCCTCTTCTTTCACATTCCAAAATAATCTTTTCCCTCGATTCTATTTCTCTCTTTATCTGCTCTCTTTTTAATATTTCTCTCTTTATCAGTAGTCCCCTCTTTCTAATTCTCTCTTTATCTGTTCCCTTGCTTCTATTTCTTTATTCACCTGTTCCCATCTATTTTGATTATATATTTTTCTATTCCCATCAATTCTGATTATCTAATCATCTATTCCCGCTAATCTATTTCACTATTTATCTCCTCCCCCTATCTATTTCTCCATTATTCTGTTCAGTCTTATCTATTTCTCTATTTATCTGTTCCCTCAACACTATTTCGCTATTTATCTCTTTACTCTATTCCATTCCTCTATTCTGTGCCCAATATTTTATTTTTTATTAATCTGTTCCCTCTTCTCTCTATTAATCAAATTATCTGTTCCAACTTCTCTACATAATTCTATTAATTTTCTCTTCTTTCTATGTCCCTGTGCATTTCTTCCCGCTATTTATGTCCCTATGCAAGTGTTCCCTCTTTATTCTGTTTCTCTATTTATCTATTCCCTCTTCTTTTTCTTTCCATATTTATCTTTTCCCTCGATTCTATTAATCTCTTTACCTGTTCTCTTCTTACAATTTCTCTATAAAACTATTCTCTCTTCTTTCTATTTTCTCCTTATCTGTTCCCATTTGTTCTGACTAGCTATTCGTCTATTCCCATCATTTCTGATTATCTAATCATCTCTTCTCACTAATCTATGTATCTATTCATCTTTTCTCGCTATTATATTTTACTATTTTACTGATCCCTCCAATCTATTTCTCTTCTAGTCTGTCCCCACTAATCTATTTCTCAATTTCTCTGTCCCCTCAATACTTCATTCATTATAGTATTTCTATATTTACCTGTTACCTCTTCTTTATCTTTCCATATCAATCTCTTCCTTCGATTTTATTTCTCTTTATCTGTTCTCTCTTTATACTATTTCACTATAATTCTGTACTCTCTTCTTTCTATTTCTCTCTTTATCTGTTCCCACTTCTTTCAGTTTCAATCTTTATCTGTTCTCGCGATACTATTTCTCCGATCATTCTGTTCCCTCTAGTCAATTTCTCTATTTATCTGCTCTCTCTTCATTCAATTTCTCTTTTATCTATTCCCTTTATTCAATTTCTCTTTTCATCTGTTCCCCCTAACCGATTGCTTCATTGGTCTTTTCCCTATTCTCACTATTAATTTATTTATTCTGTTTTATTTCACTATTAATCTGTTTCCTAGTTTCTATTTCTTTTCTCTGTTCCCTCCATTCCATTCCTCTATTCATCTGTGCCCAGTATTTCTGTTTGGGTCATTCTTCTTGGGGTCTCTATGGGGTCGCTATGTATCGCTCTGGAGGTGCAGTATTTCTATACGGCCACAAGGCGGCGCTATGGCGTTGCAGTACCCATATCCACCACTGGGTGTCGCTGCGTCTCCGTATCTCTATGAGGTCACTGTGTTTCATTACTTACCTGTTTACTCTATTCCATTCCTCTATTCATCTGTGCCCGATATTTTATTTATCTATTAATCTGTTCCCTCTTCTCTCTATTAATCAAATAATCTGTTCCATCTATTAATTCACTTTTCCCTCTCTTTTTCTATGTCCCTATAAATCTGTTCCCTCTTCTACCTAAGATGTCCGTGTGCATCTCTTCCTGCTTCTTTCTATATCCGTGTACATCGCTTCCCGCTATTTTTTGTCCCTATAAAACTGTTTCCTCTTAAGCTATTGCTCTGTTCATGTTTTCCCTATTTATTCTGTTTTTCTATTTACCTGTTCCCGCTTCTTTCCATTTCCATAATAATCTTTTCCCTTGTTTCTATTTCTCTCTCTACCTGTACTTTCTTCTTCCTATTTCTCTCTTTATCTGTTCCCTCGATTCTATTTCTTTATTCAACTATTCCCATCGATTCTGATTTTCTAATCATGTGTTCTCGCTGATCTATATATCTGTTCATCTTTTCCCGCTATTACATTGTTAATCTTTTTTCACTCCAATCTATTTCTCTACTAATCTTTTCCCTCTAATCCATTTCTCTATTAATCTGTCCCAACTAATCTATTTTTCTATTTATCTCTTCCCTCAATACTATTTCACTCTTTCTTTGTTATTTCTATCCCATTCCTCTTTATTTTAATCTGTGCCCAATATTTAGTTATCTGTTAATCTGTTCCCTCTTCTCTCTATTAATCAAATAATCTGTTCCAACTTCACCTTATAAATCTCTTTATTTACTCCCTCTTCTATGTCCGCATTTATCCGTTCCCTTGCCTCTTTGTTCTTATACATTTGTTCCCTCTTTATACTATTTCTCTATTTTCCTTTTCTCTCTTTATTTCGTTTCTATTTACCTGTTCCCTGTTTATAATATTTCCCCATTTATCTGTTCCCTTTTTTCTCTATTCTCTATTCCCTCAACACTATTTCACTATTTATCTGTTTATTCCATTCCTCTCTTCATCTGTGCCCGATATTTTATTTATCTATTAATCTGTTCCCTCTTCTCTCTATTAACCAAATCATCTGTTCCAACTTCTCGCTATAAATCTATTAATTTACTCCCTCTTCTATGTCCCCGATTATCGGTTCCCTTCACTCTGTGTCCCTGTTTATCCATTCCCTCGACTCTTTGTCCTTATACATCTGTTCCGTCTTTATTCTGTTGCTCTATTCTCCTTTTCCCTCTTTATTTCGTTTCTATTTGCCTGCTCCCTCTTTATTCTGTTTCTCAATTTCCCTGTTCCCTCTTCTTTCTCATTCCAAATTAATCCTTTCCCTCGATTCCATTTCTTTCTTTATCTGTTCTCTCTTCTTACTATTTCTTCGTTTAACTGTTCCTGCGATTCTGTTTCTCTCTTTATCTATTCCCCCTAATAGATTTCTCTGTTTATCTGTTCCCCCTAATCAATTTCTCTATTAGTCTGTTCCCTCTTTTCACTGTTATTCTTTCCCTTTGTTCTATTTCACTGTTAATCTGTTCCCTCTGTTCTTTTCCTCTCTTTATCACTATCTGCTATTCTATGTCCATAAACACCCGATCCCTCTTTATTCTGTTTATCCATTTACCTTTTTTTCTCTTAATTCTGTTTCTCCATATACCTCTTCCCCTCTTTCTTCTGTTGTTCTGTTTAGCAGTTCCCTCTTTATTCTCTTTCTCTATTTACATGTTCACTCTTTATTCTTCTTCTGTATTTACCAGTTCCGTCTTTATACTCTTTCTCTATTTATCAACTCCTCCTTATTTTTCTTTCCATTATAAACTTTTCCCTCGATTCTATGTCTCTTTATCTGTTCTCTCATCTTACTCTTTCACTGTGAATCTGTTCCCTTTTCCTTCTATTTCGGTCTTTATCTGTTCCCGCGATTCTATTTCTCGGTTCAATCTGTTCCCTCTAATTGATTTCTCTTTTTATCTGTTCCCACTAGTCATTTTCTCTACTAGTCTGTTTCCTCTTCTCACTATTAATTTATTTCCTCTGTTTTGTTTCACTCTTAAACTGTTCCCTGGATCTATTTCTCTTTATCTGTTCCCTGCAATCTATTTCACAATTAAATTGTCCCTACTAATCTATTTCTCTATTTATCTGTTCCCTCAATATGATTTCAGTATATCTGTTTACTCTATTCCATTCCTCTATTAATCTGTACCCAATATTTTATCTATCTTTTAATCTGTTCCGTCTTCTCTCTATTCATCAAATAACCTGTTCCAACTTGACCCTCCAAATTTTTAATTTACTCTTCCTGTTTATTTCTGTGTTCCCATTTACCCGCTCCCTCTTCTTTCTATGATGTCCCTATACATCTGTTCCCTCTTTTTTCTATGTCCCTATACAACTCTTCCCTCTTTATTCTCTTGCTCTATTTACCTGTTCCCTCTTTATTGTTTCTATATTTTTCTGATCCTGCTTCTTTCTCTTTCCATATTAATCTTTTCCCTTGATTCTGTTTCTCTTTATCTGTTCTTTCTTTTTACTATTTCACCATAAGTGGCCCCTCCCTCCTATTTGCATATGGACCCGCCCCTCGACCTGTATCCTATTATTTCTCTATTAATCTGTCCCCACTGTTCTGTTGCTCTATTTGCTGTTCCCTCAGTACTATTTCACTCTTTATCTGTTTACTCCATTCCATTCCTCTGTTCATCTGTGCCCAATGTGTCTTTTGGGGTCGTCGTTCTTCGGGTCTCTATGGGGTCGCTGTGTATCGCTCTGGAGGTGCAGTATTTCTATACGGCCACAAGGCGGCGCTATGGCGTTGCAGTACCCATATCCACCACGGGGTGTCTCCGTATCTCTATGGCGACGCTGTGTTTCACTATTTATCTGTTTATTCCGCTCCTCTATTCATCTGTGCCCAATATTTTATTTATCTATTAATCTGTTCTCTCTTCTCTCTATTAATGAAATAATCTGTTCCAACTTCTCACTATAAACCTATTAATTTACTCCCTCTTCTATCTATTTCTCCATTTATCGCTTACCACTTTTCTGTTTCTCACTTTACCCGTTCCCCTTTTCTATGTCCCTATACACCTATTCCCTCTTATTCTACTGCTCAATTTACCTGTTCCCTCCTTGTTCTGGTTTCTATTTACATGTTTCCTATTTACATGTTTCCTCTGAATTCTATTTCTGTATTTATCCATTCCCTTTTCTTTCTCTTTCCATAATAATCTTTCCCCTCGATTCTATTTCTCTCTTTATCTGTCCTCTCTTCTTACTATTTCTTTGTCTAACTGTTCCTGCGATTCTATTTCTCCCTGTATCTATTCTCCCTAATCGATTTCCCTATTTATCTGTTCTCTCTGTTCTTTCCCTCTCTTTATCAGTTCCAGCTATTCTATTTCCCTATACACCTGTTTCCTCTTTATTGTATTGCTCTATTTTCCTGTTTCCTCTTTATTCTGTTTCTCCATTTACCTTTCCTCTCTTTATTCTGTTTCTCTGTTTTCCTGTTCCCTTTTTATTCTCTTTCTCTTTTTACCTGTTCACTCTTTATTCTTTTTCTATATTTACCAGTTCCCTCTTTATACTATTTCTCTATTTATCTGTTCTCTCTCCTTTCTATTTCTCTTTTTATCTGTTCCCCCTAATCTATTTCTCAATTAGTCTGTTCCCTCTTCTCACTATTAATTTATTCCCTTCTGTTCTATTTTTCTGTTAATCTGTTCCCTCTGTTCTGTTTCACTCTTAATCTGTTCCCACGATCTATTTCTCTCTCTGTTCCCTGTAATCTATTTCTCAATTAATCTGTCCCCACTAATCTATTTCTCTATTCATCTGTTCCCTCAATACTATTTCACTATTTATTTGTTTACGCTATTCCATTCCTCTATTCATCTGTGCCTGTTATTTTATTTATCTATTAAGCTCTTCCCTCTTCTCTTTATTAAACACATAATCTGTTCCAACTTCTCTTTATAAATCCACTAATATACAACCTCTTTGTTCTGTGTCCCTATTTACCTGTTCCATCTTTATTCTGTTTTCTTTTTACCCGTTCTCGCTTTGTTCTACTACTCTGTTTACCTGTTCCCACTTCTTTCACATTCCAAAATAATCTTTTCCCTCGATTCTATTTCTCTCTTTATCTGCTCTCTTTTTAATATTTCTCTCTTTATCAGTAGTCCCCTCTTTCTAATTCTCTCTTTATCTGTTCCCTTGCTTCTATTTCTTAATTAATCTGTTCCCATCTATTTTGATTATATATTTGTCTATTCCCATCGATTCTGATTATCTAATCATCTATTCCCGCTAATCTATTTCACTATTTATCTCCTCCCCCCATTTACTTCTCCATTATTCTGTTCAGTCTTATCTATTTCTCTATTTATCTGTTCCCTCAATACTATTTCACTATTTATCTCTTTACTCTATTCCATTCCTCTCTTCATCTGTGCTCAATATTTTATTTATCTATTAATCTGTTCCCTCTTCTCTATTAATCAAATAATCTGTTCCAACTTCTCTACATAATTCTATTAATTTTCTCTTCTTTCTATGTCCCTGTGCTTCTCTTCCCGCTATTTATGTCCCTATACAACTGTTCCCTCTTTATTCTGTTTCTGTATTTATCTATTCCCTCTTCTTTTTCTTTCCATATTTATCTTTTCCCTCGATTCTATTAATCTCTTTACCTGTTCTCTTCTTACAATTTCTCTATAAAACTATTCTCTCTTCTTTCTATTTTCTCCTTATCTGTTCCCATTTGTTCTGACTAGCTATTCGTCTATTCCCATCATTTCTGATTATCTAATCATCTCTTCTCACTAATCTATGTATCTATTCATCTTTTCTCGCTATTATATTTTACTATTATACTGATCCCTCCAATCTATTTCTCTACTAGTCTGTCCCCACTAATCTATTTCTCAATTTCTCTGTCCCCTCAATACTTCTTCACTATTTATCTGTTTACTCTGTTGCATTCCTCTATTAATCTGTGCCCTATTATTATTAGTTATTTATCTATTAATCCGTTCCCTCCTCTCTCTGTTAATCAAATAACCTGTTCCAGCTTCGCCCTTTAAATCTATTAATTTACTTTTCCCTTCTATTTCTCTGTCTCTATTTGCCTGCTCCCTCTTTATTCTTTCTCTATTTACCTGTTCCTTCTTCTTTCTCATTCCAAATTAATCTTTTCCTTCGATTCTCTTTCCCTATTTACCCGTCCCCTCTTTTATTCTCTTTCCCTATTTACCCGTCCCCTCTTTTATTCTCTTTTTCTATATTTACCCGTTCCCTCATTATACTATTTCTATATTTACCTGTTACCTCTTCTTTATCTTTCCATAACAATCTCTTCCTTCGATTTTATTTCTCTTTATCTGTTCTCTCTTTATACTATTTCACTATAATTCTGTTCTCTCTTCTTTCTATTTCTCTCTGTATCTGTTCCCACTTCTTTCAGTTTCAATCTTTATGTGTTCTCGCGATACTATTTCTCCGATCATTCTGTTCCCTCTAGTCAATTTCTCTATTATCTGCTCTCTCTTCTTTCAATTTCTCTTTTATCTCTTCCCTCTATTCGATTTCTCTTTTCATCTGTTCCCCCTAACCGATTGCTTCACTGGTCTGTTCCCTCTTCTCACTATTAATTTATTTATTCTGTTTTATTTCACTATTAATCTGTTTCCTAGTTTCTATTTCTTTTCTCTGTTCCCTCCATTCCATTCCTCTATTCATCTGTGCCCAGTATTTCTGTTTGGGTCATTCTTCTTGGGGTCTATTTTGGGGTCGCTATGTATTGCTCTGGAGGTGCAGTATTTCTATACGGCCACAAGGCGGCGCTATGGCGTTGCAGTACCCATATCCACCACTGGGTGTCGCTGCGTCTCCGTATCTCTATGAGGTCACTGTGTTTCATTACTTACCTGTTTACTCTATTCCTTTCCTCTATTCATCTGTGCCCGATATTTTATTTATCTATTAATCTGTTCCCTCTTCTCTCTATTAATCAAATAATCTGTTCCATCTACTAATTCACTTTTCCCTCTCTTTTTCTATGTCCCTATAAATCTGTTCCTCTTCTATCTATGATGTCCGTGTGCATCTCTTCCTGCTTCTTTCTATATCCGTGTACATCGCTTCCCGCTATTTTTTGTCCCTATAAAACTGTTTCCTCTTAAGCTATTGCTCTGTTTATGTTTTCCCTATTTATTCTGTTTTTCTATTTACCTGTTCCCGCTTCTTTCCATTTCCATAATAATCTTTTCCCTTGTTTCTATTTCTCTCTCTACCTGTACTTTCTTCTTCCTATTTCTCTCTTTATCTGTTCCCTCGATTCTATTTCTTTATTCAACTATTCCCATCGATTCTGATTTTCTAATCATGTGTTCTCGCTAATCTATATATCTGTTCATCTTTTCCCGCTATTACATTGTTAATTTTTTTTCACTCCAATTTATTTCTCTATTAATCTTTTCCCTCTAATCCATTTCTCTATTAATCTGTCCCAACTAATCTATTTTTCTATTTATCTCTTCCCTCAATACTATTTCACTCTTTCTTTGTTAATTCTATCCCATTCCTCTTTATTTTAATCTGTGCCCAATATTTATTTATCTGTTAATCTGTTCCCTCTTCTCTCTATTAATCAAATAATCTGTTCCAACTTCTCGCTATAAATCTATTAATTTACTCCCTCTTCTATGTCCCCGATTATCGGTTCCCTTCACTCTATGTCTCTGTTTATCCGTTCCCTCGACTCTTTGTCCTTATACATCTGTTCCCTCTTTATTCTATTACTCTATTTTCCTTTTCCCTCTTTATTCCATTTCTATTTGCCTGCTCCCTCTTTATTCAGTTTCTCTATTTACCTGTTCCCTCTTCTTTCTCATTCCAAATTAACCTGTTCCCTGTTCTTTCTATTTCTCTCTTTATCTGTCCTCTCTACTTACTATTTCTTTGTTTAACTGTTCCTGCGATTCTATTTCTCCTTTATCTGTTTCTCCTAATCAGTTTCTCTATTAGTCTGTTCTCTCTTCTCACTGTTATTCTGTTCCCTTTGTTCTATTTCACTGTTAATCTGTTCCCTCTGTCCTTTTCCTCTCTTTATCAGTTCCTGCTATTCTATGTCCCTATACACCTGTTCCCCCTTTAATCTATAGCTCTATTTTCCTGTTCCCTCTTTATACTATTTCCCTATTTACCTGTTCACTCTTCATTCTTTTTCTAAATTTACCAGTTCCCTCTTTATACTATATCTCTATTTATCTGTTCCCTCTTCTTTTTCTTTCCATTATAAACTTTTCCCTCGATTCTATGTCTCTTTATCTGTTCTCTCTTCTTACTCTTTCACTATAAATCTGTTCCCTTTTCCTTCTATTTCACTCTTTATCTGTTCCCGCAATTCTATTTCTCGGTTCAATCTGTTCCCTCTAATTGATTTCTCTTTTTATCTGTTCCCCCTAATCATTTTCTCTACTAGTCTGTTTCCTCTTCTCACTATTAATTTATTTCCACTGTTTTGTTTCACTCTTAATCTGTTCCCTGAATCTATTTCTCTTTATCTGTTCCCTGCAATCTATTTCACAATTAATTTGTCCCTAGTAATCTATTTCTCTATTTATCTGTTCCCTCAATATGATTTCAGTATATCTGTTTACTCTATTCCATTCCTCTATTAATCTGTACCCAATATTTTATCTCTTTTAATCTGTTTGCTCTTCTCTCTATTCATCAAATAACCTGTTCCAACTTGACCCTACAAAACTTTTGATTTACTCTTCCCTTTTATTTCTGTGTCCCTATTTACCTGCTCCCTCTTCTTTCTATGATGTCCCTATACATCTGTTCCCTCTTTTTTTCCATGTCCCTATACAACTCTTCCCTCTTCATTCTTTTTCTATATTTACCTGTTCCCTCGTTATTGTTTCTATATTTTTCTGATCCTGCTTCTTCCCTTTCCATATTAATCTTTTCCCTTGATTCTGTTTCACTTTATCTGTTCTTTCTTCTTAGTATTTCACCATAAGTGTCCCCCTCTTTCCTATTTGCATATGGACCCGCCCCGTCAGCCCTATTTGCATATGGACCCGCCCCCTCGGCCCTATTTGCATATGGACCCGCCCCCTCGGCCCTATTTGCATTTCGACTCGCCCCCTCGACCTGTATCCTATTATTTCTCTCTTAATCTGTCCCCACTGTTCTGTTGCTCTATTTGCTGTTCCCTCAGTACTATTTCACTCTTTATCAGTTTACTCCATTCCATTCCTCTGTTCATCTGTGCCCAATATCTCATTTGGGGTCGTCGTTCTTGGGGTCAATTTTGGGGTCTCTATGGGGTCGCTATGTATCGCTCTGGAGGTGCAGTATTTCTATACGGCCACAAGGCGGCGCTATGGCGTTGCAGTACCCATATCCCACCACGGGGTGTCGCTGTGTCCCTGTGTCTGTGTGGGGTCACTGTGTTTCACTATTTATCTCCTTACTCTATTCCATTTCTCTATTCATCTGTGCCCAATATTTTATCTCTCTATTAATCTGTTCCCTCTTCTCTCTACTAATCAAATAACCTGTTCCAACTTCGCCCTATAAATCTATTAATTTACTTTTCCCTTTTATTTCTGTGTCCCTATTTACCTGCTCCCTCTTCTTTCTATGATGTCCCTATACATCTGTTCCCTCCATTTTCTATGTGCCTATACAGCTATTCCCTCTTTATTCTCTTGCTCTATTTTCCAGATCCCTCTTTATTCTGTTTCTCTGTTTACCTCTCCCCTCTTTATACTATTTCTCTATTTATCTGTTCCCTCAATACTATTTCACTATTTGTCTGTTTACTCTATCCCATTCCTCTATTAATCTGTGCCCATCGTTTTATTTATCTATTCATCTCTTCCCTCTTCTCTTTATTAAACACATAATCTGTTCCAACTTCTCTTTATAAATCTATAAATTTATTCCCTCTTTGTTCTGAGTCCCTATTTGCCTGCTACCTCTTTATGTTGTTTCTCTATTTACCTGTTCCTGTTTAATTTCTCTCTCCGTTTACTTGATCCCTCTTTATTCTCTCTCCATTTATCTGTTCCCTCTTCTTTTTCTTTCCATAACAATCTCTTCCCTCGATTCTATGTCTCTTTATCTGTTCTCTCTTCTTATTATTTCACTATAATTCTCTTCTCTCTTCTTTCTACTTCTCTCTTTATCTGTTCCCGCTTCTTTCAGCTTCAATCTTTATCTGTTCTCGCAATCTCGCAATACTGTTTCTCCGATCATTCTGTTCTCTGTAGTCAATTTATCTATTTATCTGTTCTCTCTTCTTTCCATTTCTATTTTATCTATTCTTTCTATTCGATTTCTCTTTTCATCTGTTCCCCCTAATCGATTGCTCAATTGGTCTGTTCCCTCTTCTCACTATTCATTCGTTCCCTCTGTTCTATTTCACTGTTAATCTGTTCCATCGTTTCTATTTCTTTTTCTCTGTTCCCTCCAATCTATTTCTCTTTTAATCTGTCCCCACTGATCCATTTCTCTATTTCTCTGTTCCCTCAATACGATTTCACTCTTTATCAGTTTACTCTATTCCATTCCTCAATTCATCTGTGCCCAATATCTCTTTTGGGGTCGTCGCTATGGGGTCGCTATGTATCGCTCTGGAGGTGCAGTATTTCTATGCCACCACAAGGCGGCGCTATGGCGTTGCAGTACCCATATGCCACCACTGGGTGTCGCTGTGTCTCCGTATCTCTATGGGGTCACTGTGTTTCACTATTTCTCTGTTTACTCTATTCCATTCCTCTTTTAATCTGTGCCCAATGTTTGTTTATCTGTTAATCTGTTCCCTCTTCTCTGTTTTAATCAAATAATCTCTTCCAACTTCGCCCTATACATCTATTTATTTACTCACTCTTCTATGTCCCCGTTTATCCATTCCCTCGACTCTTTGTTCTTATACATTTGTTCCCTCTTTATACTTATTCTCTATTTTCCCTATTTATCTGTTCCCTCTTCTCACTGTTATTCTGTTCCCTCTCTTCTATTTCACTGTTAATCTGTTCCCTCTGTTCTTTTCCTCTCTTTATCAGTTCCTGCTATTCCTTTCCCTATACACCTGTTCCCTTTTTATTGTATTGCTCTATTTTCCTCTTCCCTCTTTATTCTGTTTTTCTCTTTACCAGTTCCCTCTTTATTCCCATTCACTATTTACCTGTTCGCTCTTTATATTTTTTCTATATTTACTAGTTCCCTCTTTATTCTCTTTTTACCTGTTCCGTCTTCTTTTTCTTTCCATTACAAACTTTTCCCTCGATTCTGTGTCTCTTTATCTGTTCTCTCTTCTTACTCTTGCACTGTAAATTTGTTCCCCTTTTCCTTCTATTTCTCTCTTCATCTGTTCCCGCGATTCTATTTCTCTATTCCTTCTGTTCCCTCTAATCAATTTCTCTATTTATCTGTTCCCTCTAATCGATTTTTCTTTTTATCTGTTCCCCCTAATCGTTTTCTCTATTAGTCTGTTCCCTGTTCTCACTATTTATTTATTCCCTCAGTTCTATTTTTGTTAATCCGTTTCCTATGTTCTGTTTCACAATTAATCTGTCCCCAGTAATCTATTTCTCTATTTATCTGTTCCCTCAATACTATTTCACTATTTATCTGTTTACTCTATGCCATTCCTCTATTCATATGTGTCCAATATTTTGTCTACTGATCTGTTCCCTCTTCTCTCTGTTAATCAAATAACCTGTTCCAACTTCTCTCTATAAATCTATTGTTCTACTCCCTCTTCTGGTTTCTCTCTTTATCGGGTCCCTCTTCTTTCTATGTCTCTGATTATTGGGTCCGTCGACTCTATGTCCCTATACACCCGTTCCCTCTTTATTCTATTTCTCTATTTACCTTTTCTCTCTTTGTTCTGTTTCTCTATGTACCTGTTCTTTCTTTCTTCTCTTTCTCTATTTACCAGTTCCCACTTTATTCTATTGCTCTATTTACCTTTTCCCTCTTTATTCAGTTTTCTATTTACCTCTCCCCTCTTTATACTATTTCACTATTCATCAGTTCCCTTTTCTTAATCTTTCCATAGTAATCTTTTCCATCTTTTCTATTTCTCTCTTTATCTGTCCTCGCTTCTTTCTATTTTTCTCTTTATATTGTTCCCACTTCTTTCAATAACAATCTTCATCTGCTCTCACGATACTATTTCTCCGATCATTCTGTTCCCTCTAGTCAATTTCTCTATTTATCTGCTCTCTCTTCTTTCAATTTCTCTTTTATCTATTCCCTCTATTCGATTTCTCTTTTCTTCTGTTCCCCCTAGTCGATTGCTTCATTGGTCTGTTCCCTCTTCTCACGATTAATTCATTCCCTCTGTTCTATTTCACTGTTAATCTGTTCCATCGTTTCTATTTCTCTTTCTCTGTCCCCACTAATTTTTTTCTCTATTTATCTGTTCCATCAGTACGATTTCACTATTTATCAGTTTACTCTATTCCATTCCTCTGTTCATCTGTGCCCAATATCTCTTTTGGGGTCGTCGTTCTTGGGGTCTATTTCGGGGTCTCTATGGGGTCGCTATGTATCGCTCTGGAGGTGCAGTATTTCTATACGGCCACAAGGCGGCGCTATGACGTTGCAGTACCCATATCCACCACTGGGTGTAGCTTTGTCTCCGTACCTCCGACACTGTTTCACTATTTATCTGTTTACTCTATTCCATTCCTCTATTCATCTGTGCCCAATATTTTATCTATTAATCTGTTCCCTCTTCTCTCTATTATCAAATAATCTGATCCAGCTTCTCTACATAATTCTATTAATTTTCTCTTCTCTCTTCTTTCTACATCCCTGTGCATCTCTTCCTGCTATTCTATGTCCCTAAACAACTGTACCCTCTTTATTCTATTGTTCTATTTTACTTTGCCCTCTTTATTCTGTTTTTCTCTTTACCTGTTCCCTCTTTATTCTGTTTCTGTATTTACCTGTTCCCTCTTCTTTTCCTTTCCATAATAATCTTTTCCCTCGTTTCTATTTCTCTTATCTTTTCTCTCTCCTTAATATTTCACTATAAATCTATTTTCTCTTCTTTCTATTTCTCTCCTTATCTGTTCCCTCGATTCTATTTCTTTATTCATGTGTTCCCATTGGTTCTGATTATCTAATCATCTGTTCCTACTAATCTATGTATCTGTTTATCTTTTCTCGCTATTATATTTTACTATTTTACTGTTCCCTCCAGTCTATTTCTCTACTAATCCCTTCCCTCTAATCTATTTCTCTATTGATCTGTCCCCAGTACTCTATTTCTCTGTTTACCTGTTTCCTCAATACCATTTCACTATTTATCTGTTTACTGCATTCCTCTATTCATCTGTGCCCTGTATGTTATTTCTCTATTAATCCGTTCCCTCTTCTCTCTATTAATCAAATAACCTGTCCCAACTTCTCTCTTTAAATCTAGTAATTGAACCATTCCCTCTCTTTATTTTCTCTCTCTATTTTCCAGTTCCCTCTTTATTCTGTTTCTCTGTTTACCTCTTCCTTCTTGATACTGTTTCTCTATTTATCTGTTCCCTCAATACTATTTCACTATTTGTCTGTTTACTCTATCCCATTCCCCTATTAATCTGTGCCCAATATATTATTTATCTCTTAATCTCTTCCCTCTTTATTAAACTCATAATCTGTTCCCACTTCTCTTTATAAATGCACTAATTTATTCCCTCTTTATTCTGTTTCTCCATATACCTGTTCCCTTTTTATTCTTTTTCCTATTCACCAGTTCCCTCTTCTTTATCTTTCCAAAGTAATCTTTTCCCTCGATTCTATTTCTCTCTTTATCCGTGCTCTCATCTTTCTATTTCTCTTTGTTCCCTTGATTCTAGTTCTTTATTCATCTGTTCTCATAGATTTTGATGATCTATTCGTCTATTCCCAACCGTTCTGATTATCTAGTCATCTGTTCCCGCTTATCTATTTCTCTATTCATCTCTTCCCTCTAATTTCTCTCTTTATCTATTCCCTCAATACTACTTCCCTCGATCTGTTCCTTATTCTATGATGTCCCTGTGCATCTGTTCCCTCTTCTTTCTGTGTCCCTGTCCATCTTCTCCTGCCATTCTATGTCCCTATACAACTGTTCCTTCTTTATTCTATTGCTCTATTTACCAGTTCTCTCTTTAAACTCTTTTCGATTTACCTCTTCCCTCTTTATTCTATTTCTCTATTTATCAGTTCCCTCGTCTTTCTCTTTCCATAATACTCTTTTCCCTTGATTCTGTTACTCTCTTTATCTGTTCACTCTTCTTTCTATTTCTCTCCTTAACTGTTTTCTCGATTCTATTTCTTTATTCATCTGTTCCCATTGATATCGGTAATATTAATTTTATCTGTTCTCTCCAATCTTTTTCTCTACTAATCATTTCACTTTCATTTATTTACTATTTATCTGTCCCAACTAATCGATTTCTCCATATGGTCTATCCCATTCCTCTTTTAATCTGTGCCCAGTATTTTATTTATCTACTAATCTGTTCCCTTTTCTCTCTATTAATCAAAAATCAAAATTAATTTACTCTTCTTTTTCTATGTCCCTATATATCTGTTTTATCTATGATTCCCCTATACATCTGCTTCCGCTATTATATTTCTCTGTTAACCTCTTCCCTCTTATTCTATTTCTCTATTAACCTGTTCCCTCTTTATTCTATATCTCTTTATCTTTTCTCTCTTTATTCTGTTTCTCCATTTACCTGTTCCTTTTTTATTCTATTTCCTATTTACCGGTTCCCTCTTCTTTATCTTTCCATAATAATCTTTTCCCTCGATTCTGTTTCTCTCTTTATCTGTCCTCTCTTCTTACAGTTTCACTGTAATTCTCTTCCCTCTCTTTATCTTTTCCTGCGGTTCTATTTCTCCGTTCATCCTGTTCCCTCTCATCAGTTTCTCTATTTATCTGTTCTCTCTTCCTTCTATTTCTCTTTTATCTCTTCCCCCTAATCGATTTCCCTATTAGTCTGTTCCCTCATGTCACTAATAATTTATCCCGTTCTCTTTCACTGTTAATCTGTTCCCTCGATACTATCTCTCTCTTCATCTGTGCTCTCTTCTTTCTATTTCTCTTTTTATTTGTAATCTCTTTTTTCTATTTCTCTATTCATTGATTCTGATTATCTAATCATCAGTTCCCTCTAATCTATCTCTCTATTAATCTCGTCCCTTATTTTTTTCTGTTGTTTCTTATCTATTTCTCTATTCATCTGTTCCCTCAATACTATTTCACTATTTATCTGTTTACTCTATTCCATTCCTCTATTCAACTGTGTCCAATATTTTATTTATCTAATAATCTCTTCCCTCTTCTCTCTATGAATCAAATAATCTGTTCCATCTATTAATTTACTCTTCCCTCTCCTTTTCTATGTCCCTATACATCAGTTCCCTCTTCTTCCTACGATGTCCCTGTGCATCTCTTCTCACTATTCGATGTCCCTAAACAACTGTTCCCTCTTTATTCTGTTGTTCTGTTTACCTGTTCCCGCTTCTTTCTCTTTCCATAATAATCTTTTCCCTTGATTCTATTTCTCTCTCTCTGTTCTCTCATCTTTCTATTTCTCTACTTTTCTGTACTCACTTCTTGCTATTTCTCTCCTTATGTTCCCTCGATTCTATATCTTTATTCATCTGTTCCCATCGATATTATCTATTCATCTATTCCCATCGATTCTAATTATCTAATCATCTGTTCCCTCTAATTTATTTATCTGTTCATCTTTTCATGCTATTATATTTTTCTCTTTCCACTAATCTATTTCTCTATTGATCTGTCCCCTCAATGCTATTTCACTATTATCAGTTTACTCTATCCCATTCCTCTATTCATCTGTTCCCAATATTTTATCTCTCTATTAATCTGTTCCCTTTTCTCTCTGTTAATCAAATAATCTGTTCCAACTTCTGTACATAATTCTATTAATTTACTCCCTCTTCTATTTCTCTCTTTTACTCTTCCCTCTTCATTCTGTTTCTCCATTTACCAGATCCCTCCCCTTTCTCTCTCTCTCTCTATTTACCAGTTCCCTCTCCTTTCTCTTTCCAAATTTATTTTCCCCTTCGATTCTATTTCTCTCTTTAGCTGCGCGCTCTTCTTTCTTTTTCTCTCCTTTTGTGTTCCTTGGATTCTGTTTTTCGCTATGGGGTCGCTATGTATCCCTATGGAGGTGCAGTATTTCTATACGGCCACAAGGCGGCGCTATGGCGTTGCAGTACCCATATCCACCACTGGGTGTCTCCGTATCTCTATGGGGACACTGTGTTTCACTATTTATCTGTTTATTCCATTCCTCTATTCATTTGCGCCCAATATTTTATTTATCTATTAATCTGTTCCCTCTTCTCTCTATTAATCAAATCATCTCTTCCAACTTCTCGCTATAAATCTATTAATTTACTTCCTCTTCTATGTCCCCAATTATCGGTTCCCTTGACTCTATGTCCCTGTTTATCCGTTCCCTCGACTCTTTGTCCCTATACATTTGTTCCGTCTTTATTCTATCACTCTATTTTCCTGTTCCCTTTTTATTCTGTTTTCTATTTTCCTGCTCCCTCTTTATTCTATTGATCTATTGTCCTGTTCCCTCTTTATTTCGTTTCTATTTGCCGGTTCCCTCTTTATTCTGTTTCTCTATTTACCTGTTCCCTCTTCTTTCTCATTCCAAATTAATCTTTTCCCTCGATTCTATTCCTTTCTTTGTCTGTCCTCTCTTCTTACTATTTCTTTACCTGTTCCTGCGATTCTATTTCTCTATTTATCTGTTCCCCCTAATCAATTTCTCTATTAGTCTGTTCCCTCTTCTCACTGTTATTCTTTCCCTTTGTTCTATTTCACTGTTAATCTGTTCCCTCTGTTCTTTTCCTCTCTTTATCAGTTCCTGCTATTCTATGTCCCTATACACCTGTTCCCTCTTTATTCTGTGTCTCCATATACCTCGTCCCTGTTTATTCTATTACTCTATTTTCCTTTTCCCTCTTTCTTCTCTTTCTCTATTTACATGTTCACTCTTTATTCTTTTTCTATATTTACCAGTACCCTCTTTCTCCTATCTGCTTATCTGTTCCCTCTTCTTATTCTTTCCATTACAAACTTTTCCCTCGGTTCTTTGTCTTTTTATCTGTTCTCTCTTCTTACTGTTTCACTATAAATCTGTTCCCTTTTCCTTCTATTTCTCTCTTTATCTGTTACTGCTTCTTTCAATTTCTCTCTTTATCTGTTCCTGCGATTCGATTTCTCGGTTCATTCTGTTCCCTCAAATCGATTTCTCTTTTTCTCTGTTCCCCCTTCTCACTATTAATTTAGACCCTCTGTTTTGTTCCACTCTTAATCTGTTCCCTCTCGATCTATTTCTCTTTCTCTGTTCTCTCCAATCTATTTCTCTACTAATCATTTCTCTTTAAACTATTTACTATTAATCTGTGCCCACTAATCTATTTCTCTATTTCTCTGTTCCCTCAATACGATTTCACTATTTATCTGTTTACTCTACTCCATTCCCCTATTCATCTGTGCCCAGTATCTCTTCTGGGGTCATTGTTCTTGGGGTCTATTTTGGGGTCGTTATGTATCGCTCTGGAGGTGCAGTATTTCTATACGGCCACAAGGCGGTGCTATGGCGTTGCAGTACCCATATCCCACCACTGGGTGTCGCTGTGTTTCCGTAACTCTATGGGTTCACTGTGTTTCACTATTTCTCTGTTTACTCCATTCCATTCCTCTTTTAATCTGTGCCCAATATTTTGTTGATCTATAAATCTGTTCCCTCTTTATTAATCAAATAATCTGTCTCAACTTCTCTCTATAAATCTAGCAACTGAACAGTTCCCTCTCTTTATTCTCTCTCGCTATTTTCCAGTTCCCTCTTTATATTGTTTCTCTATTTATCTGTTCCCTCAATACTATTTCACTATTTATATGTTTACTCTATTCATGTCCTCTATTCATCTGTGCCCAAAATTTTTTTATCTATTAATCTGTTCCCTCTTCTCTATTAAGCAAATAATTTGTTCCAACTTCTCTATATAATTCTATTGTTTTACTCTTCTCTCTTCTATTTATGTCCCTCTGTATCTGTTCCCTCTTCATTCTATGATGTCCCTGTGTACCTGTTCCCTCTTTTCTCTCTCTCTCTTTACCTGTTCCCTCTTCTTTATCTGTCCATAACAATCTCTTCCCTCGATTCTATGTCTCTTTATCTGTTCTCTCTTCATACTATCTCACTATAATTCTCTTCTCTCTTCTTTCTATTTCTCTCTTTACCTGTTCCCGCTTCTTTCAATTTCAATCTTTATCAGTTCTCGCGATACTATTTCTCCGATAATCCTAGTCAATTTCTCTGCTTATCTGCTCTCTCTTCTTTCAATTTCTCTTTTCATCTGTTCCCCCTAATCGATTGCTTCATTGGTCTGTTCACTCTTCTCACTATTCATTCATTCCCTCTGTTCTATTTCACTGTTAATCTGTTCCATCGTCTCTATTTCTTTTTCTCTGTTTCCTCTAATCTATTTCTTCATTAATCTGTCCCCACTCATCTATTTATCTGTTCCCTCAATACGATTTCACTATTTATCTGTTTACTCTATTCCATTCCTCTATTAATCTGTACCCAATATTTTATCTCTTCTAATCTCTTCCCTCTTCTCTCTATTCATCAAATTACCTGTTCCATCTTCGCCCTATAAATCTTTTAATTTACTCTTCCCTTTTATTTCTGTGTCCCTATTTACCTGCTCCCCCTTCTTTCTATGATGCCCCTATACATCTGTACCCTCTTTTTTTCCATGTCCCTATACAACTCTTCCCTCTTTATCCTCTTGCTCTATTTTCCAGTTCCCTCTTTATTCTGTTTCTCTGTTTACCTCTTCCTTCTTGATACTATTTCTCTATTTATCTGTTCCCTCAATACTTTTTCACTATTTGTCTGTTTACTCTATCCCATTCCTCTATTAATCTGTGCTCAATATTTTATGTTACTCTCTTCCTTCTTCTCTTTATTAAACACATCATCTGTTCCAACTTCTCTGTATAAATCTATTTACTCCCTCTTTGTTTTTTGTCCCTTTTTGCCTGCTCCCTCTTTATTCTGTTTCTCTACTTACCTGTTCCCTCTTCTTTCTCATTCCAAATTAATCTTTTCCCTCGATTCTACGTCGCTCTTTATCCGTGCTCTCTTCTTTCTATGTCGCTCTTTATCCGTGCTCTCTTCTTTCTACGTCGCTCTTTATCCGTGCTCCTATTTCTATGTCGTTCTTTATCCGTGCTCTCTTCTTTCTCTCTCTCCTTAGCTGTAATCTCTACATTCTATTTCTCTCCTTTGCTGTTCCCTCGATTCTATTTTGTTATTCACCTATTCCCATCGATTCTGATTATCTAATCGCGTGTTCCCGCTAATCAATATATCTATTCATCTTTTCCCACTATTATACTATTAATTTTTCTGTTCTCTCCAATCTATTTCTCTACTAATTATTTCACTTTTATTTATTTACTATTAATCTGTCCCAACTAATCTATTTATCTATATCATCTCTCCCATTCCTCTTTTAATCTGTGCCCAGTATTTTATTTGTCTATTAATCTGTTCCCTTTTCTCTCTATTAATCAAAAATCTGTTTCAACTTTGCTATATAAATCTATTAATTTACTCTTCTTTTTCTATGTCCCTTTATATCTGTTCCCTCTTTTATCTGATGTCCCTATACATCTGCTTCCGCTATTATATTTCTCTGTTAACCTCTTCCCTCTTTATTCTATTTCTCTATTAACCTGTTCCCTCTTTTTCTATTTCTCTTTATGTTTTTTCTCTTTATTCTGTTTCTCCATTTACCTGTTCCCTTTTTATTCTTTTTCCTTTTTATCAGTTCCCTCTTCTTTATCTTTCCATAATAATTTTTTCCCTCGATTCTGTTTCTCTCTTTATCTGTTCTCTCTTCTTACAGTTTCACTGTAATTCTCTTCCCTCTCTTTATCTGTTCCCGCGGTTCTATTTCTCCGTTCATCCTGTTCCCTCTCATCAGTTTCTCTATTTATCTGTTCTCTCTTCCTTCTTTTTCTCTTTTATCTCTTCCCCCTAATCGATTTCTCTATTAGTCTGTTCCCTCCTGTCACTAATAATTTATCCCCTGTTCTATTTCACTGTTAATCTGTTCCCTCTGTTCCCTCGATACTATCTCTCTTCATCTGTGCCTCTTGCTATTTCTCTCTTTGTTTGTAATCTCTTTTTTCTGTTTCTCTATTCATCGATTCTGATTATCTAGTCATGTGTTCCCTCTAATCTATTTCTCTATTAATTTCGTCCCTTATTTTTTTCTGTTGTTTCTTATCTATTTCTCTATTCATCTGTTCCCTCAATACTATTTCACTGTTTATCTGTTTACTCTATTCCATTCCTCTATTCAACTGTGTCCAATATTTTAGTTATCTAATAATCTGTTCCCTCTTCTCTCTATTAATCCAATAATCTGTTCCATCTATTAATTTACTCTTCCCTCTCTTTTTCTATGTTCCTAAACCTCAGTTCCCTCTTCTTCCTACGATGTCCCTGTGCATCTCTTCCCACTATTCTATGTCCCTATACAACTGTTCCCTCTTTATTCTGTTGTTCTGTTTACCTGTTCCCGCTTCTTTCCCTTTCCATAATAATCTTTTCCCTTGATTCTATTTCTCTCTCTCTGTTCTCTCTTCTTTCTATTTCTCTACTTTCCTGTACTCACTTCTTGCTATTTCTCTCCTTATGTTCCCTCGATTCTATTTCTTTATTCATCTGTTCCCATCGATATTATCTATTCATCTATTCCCATCGATTCTAATTATCTAATCATCTGTTCCCTCTAATTTATTTATCTGTTCATCTTTTCATGCTATTATATTTTTCTCTTTCCACTAATCTATTTCTCTATTGATCTGTCCCCTCAATGCTATTTCACTATTTATCAGTTTACTCTATCCCATTCCTCTATTCATCTGTTCCCAATATTTTATCTCTCTATTAATCTGTTCCCTTTTCTCTCTGTTAATCAAATAATCTGTTCCAACTTCTGTACATAATTCTATTAATTTACTCCCTCTTCTATTTCTCTCTTTTACTCTTCCCTCTTCATTCTGTTTCTCCATTTACCAGATCCCTCCCCTTTCTCTCTCTCTCTCTCTCTCTCTATTTACCAGTTCCCTCTCCTTTCTCTTTCCAAATTTATTTTCCCCTTCGATTCTATTTCTCTCTTTAGCTGCGCGCTCTTCTTTCTATTTCTCTCCTTTTGTGTTCCTTGGATTCTGTTTTTCGCTATGGGGTCGCTATGTATCGCTCTGGAGGTGCAGTGTTTCTATACGGCCACAAGGCGGCGCTATGGCGTTGCAGTACCCATATCCACCACTGGGTGTCGCTGTGTCTCCGTATCTCTATGGGGACACTGTGTTTCACTATTTATCTGTTTATTCCATTCCTCTATTCATTTGTGCCCAATATTTTATTTATCTATTAATCTGTTCCCTCTTCTCTCTATTAATCAAATCATCTGTTCCAACTTCTCGCTATAAATCTATTAATTTACTTCCTCTTCTATGTCCCCAATTATCGGTTCCCTTGACTCTATGTCCCTGTTTATCCGTTCCCTCGACTCTTTGTCCCTATACATCTGTTCCGTCTTTATTCTATTACTCTATTTTCCTGTTCCCTTTTTATTCTGTTTTCCATTTTTTCCCTCTTTATTCTATTGATCTATTGTCCTGTTCCCTCTTTATTTCGTTTCTATTTGCCTGTTCCCTCTTTATTCTGTTTCTCTATTTACCTGTTCCCTCTTCTTTCTCATTCCAAATTAATCTTTTC
This sequence comes from Callipepla californica brunnescens, assembly GCA_023055505.1. Classification (NCBI taxonomy): domain Eukaryota; kingdom Metazoa; phylum Chordata; class Aves; order Galliformes; family Odontophoridae; genus Callipepla; species Callipepla californica. The sequence continues at coordinate 275,929 of JALIRH010000178.1, forward strand.
CCTCGATTCTGTCGCTCTTTATCCGTGATCTCTTCTTTCTATCTCTCCTTAGCTGTACTCTCTGCATTCTATTTCTCTCCTTAGCTGTTCCCTCGATTCTATTTCTTTATTCACCTATTCCCATCGATTCTGATTATCTAATCATGTGCTCCCGCTAATCTATTTCTCTATTAATCTCATCCCTCTAATCTATTTTTTTGTTTTCTTATCTATTTATTTAACTGTTCCCTCAATACTATTTCACTATTTATCTGTTTACTCTATTCTATTTCTCTATTCATCTTTTAATCTGTGCCCAATATTTTATTTATCTATTAATCTGTTCCCTCTTCTCTCTATTAATCAAATAATCCGTTCCAATTACTCTACATAATTCAATTAATTTTCTCTTCTCTCTTCTTTCTGTCCCTATACTTCTGTTCCCTCATCTCTCTATGATCTCCCTGTGCATCTCTTCCCGCTATTCTATGTCCCTATAGAACTGTTCCCTCTTTATACTATTGCTCTACTTAACTTTTCCCTCTGTATTCTGTTTTTCTTATTACCTGTTCCCTCTTAATTCTAATGCCCTAGTTACCTGTTCCCTCTCCATTTACCTGTTCCCTCGCCATTCTGTTGCTCCATTTACCTGCTCCCCCTTTCTCTCTCTTTTTACCTGTTCCCTCTTCTTTCACTTTCCAAATTAAACTTTTCCCTCGATTCTGTTTCTCTCTTTATCTGTACTCTCTTATTCCTATTTCTCTCCTTATCTGTTCCCTCGATTCTATGTCTTTATTCATCTGTTCCCATCGATTCTGATTATCTAATCATCTGTTCCTGCTAATCTAATTCTCTATTAATTCCTTCCCTCTAATCTATTTTTTTTCCTGTTCTTTCTTACCTTTTCTCTATTTATCTGTTCCGTCAGTACTATTTCACTATTTATCTGTTTATTCTATTCCTCTATTCATCTGTGCCCAATATCTCTTTTGGGGTCATTGTTCTTGGATCCCTATGGGTTCGCTACGGGGTCGCTATGTATCGCTATGGAGGTGCAGTGTTTCTATACGGCCACAAGGCGGCGCTATGGCGCTGCAGTACTTATATCCACCACTGGGTGTCGCTGCGTTTCCGTATCTCTATGGGGACACTGTGTTTCACTATTTCTCTGTTTACTCCATTCCATTCCTCTATTCATCTGTGCCCAATTATTATTAATCTATTAATCTGTTCCCTCTTTTCTCTATAAAGCAAATAACCTGCTCCAATTTCTCGCTATAAATCTATTAATTTACTCCCTCTTCTATGTTCGCGATTATCGGTTCCCTTGTCTCTATGTCCCTGTTTATCCGTTCCCTCGATTCTTTGTCCTTACACATCTGTTCCGTCATTATTGTTTTCTATTAACCTGTCCCCTCTTTATTCTATTGCTCTATTTTCCTTTCCCCTCTTAATTTCATTTCTATTTCCCTGCTCCATCTTAATTCTGATTCTCTATTTACCTGTTCCCTCTTCTTTCTCATTCCAAATTCTTCTTCTCCCTCGATTCTATTTCTTTTATCTGTCCTCTCTTCTTACTATTTCTTCGTTTAACTGTTCCTGCGATTCTATTTCTCTCTTTATCTGTTTCTCCTAATCAATTTCTCTATTAGTTCGTTCCCTTTTCTCACTGTTATTCTGTTCCCTTTGTTCTATTTCACTGTTAATCTGTTCCCTCTGTTCTTTTCCTTTCTTTATCAGTTCCTGCTATTCTATGGCCCTATACATATTTTTCTCTCTTTATTCTCTTTCTCTATTTACATGTTCACTCTTTATTATTTTTTTCTATTTTTCAGTTCCCTCTTTATACTATTTCTGTATTTATCTGTTCCCTCTTCTTTCTCTTTCCATAACAGTCTTTTCCCTCGATTCTTTTTCTCTCTCTATCTGTTCTCTCTTCTTACTCTTTCACTATAAATCTGTTCCCTTTTCCTTCTATTTCACTCTTTATCTGTTCCCGCGATTCTGTTTCTCCGTTCGTTCTGTTCCCTCTGATCGATTTCTCTATTTACCTGTTCTCTCTTCTTTCTATTTCTCTTATCTGTTCCATCTAATCGATTTTTCTTTTTATCTGTTCCCCCTAATCTATTTCTTGATTTGTCTGTTCCCTCTTATCACTATTAATTTATTCCCTTCTGTTCTATTTTTCTGTTAATCTGTTCCCTCTGTTCTGTTTCACTCTTAATCTCTTCCCTGGATCTATTTCTCTTTCTCTGTTCCCTCCAATCTATTTCTCAATTCATCTGTCACCACTAATCTATTTCTCTAATTATCTGTGCCCAATATTTTATTTATCTCTTCCCTCTTCTCTTTAATAAACACATCATCTGTTCCAACTACTCTACATAATTCTATTAATTTTCTCTTCTTTCTATGTCCCTGTGCTTCTCTTCCCGCTATTTATGTCCCTATACAACTGTTCACTCTTCATACTGTTTCTGTATTTATCTATTCCCTCTTCTTTGTCTTTCCATATTTATCTTTTCCCTCGATTCTATTAATCTCTTTATCTGTTCTCTCTTCTTATAATTTTACTATAAATCTATTCTCTCTTCTTTCTATGTTCTCCTTATCTGTTCCCATTGGTTCTGATTAGCTATTCATCTATTCCCATCGATTCTGATTATCTAATCATCTGTTCCCACTGATCTATGTATCTATTCATCTTTTCTTGCTATTATATTTTATTACTTTACTGTTCCCTCCAATCTATTCCTCTACTAATCTCTTCCCTCTAATCTATTTCTCTATTAGTCTGTCCCCACTGTTCTATTTCTGTTTATCTGTTCCCTCAATACTTTTTCACTATTTATGTGTTTACTCCATTCAATTCCCCTATTCATCTGTGCCCTGTATGTTATTTACCTATTAATAGAGAGAAGAGGGAATGGATTAATCAAATAATCTGTTCCAACTTATCTCTATAAATCTAGTAATTGACTCTTCCCTCTTTATTCTATGTTCCTATACACCCGTTCCCTCTTTATTCTTTTTCACTGTTTACCTGTTCCCTCCTCTTTATCTTTCCATAACAATCTCTTCCCTCGATTCTATTTCTCTTTATCTGTTCTCTCTTACTATTTCACTATAAATCTGTTCTCTCTTCTTTCTCTGTTTCCTCTTCGTTCTATTTTTCTATTTATATTTCTCTTTCATCTATTCCCTCTATTTGATTTCTCTTTTTATCTCTTCCCCCTAATCGATTGGTCTGTTCCCTCTTCTCACTATTAATTTATTCATTCTGTTCTATTTCACTTTTAGTCTGTTCCCTCGTTTCTATTAGTGGGGACAGAGAGAAAGTAATCTATTTCTCTATTTATCTGTTCCCTCAATACTATTTCACTATTTATCTGTTAATTCTATCCCATTCCTCTTTTAATCTGTGCCCAATATTTACCTGTTAATCTCTTCCCTCCTCTCTCTATTAATTAATAATCGGTTCCCGCTATTCTATTTCTCTATTAACCTCTTCCCTGTTTATTCTATCTCTCCATTTACCCTTTCTCTCTTTATTCTCTTTCCCCATTTACCTGTTCCCTTTTTATTCTTTTTTCTATTTACCATTATGTATCTGTTCATCTTTTCTCGCAATTATATTTTACTATTTTACTGTTCCCTCCAGTCTATTTCTCTACTAATCTCTTCCCTCTAATCTATTTCTCTATTCATCTGTCCCCAGTACTCTGTTTCTCTGTTTACCTGTTCCCTCAATACCATTTCACTATTTTTCTGTTTACTGCATTCCTCTATTCATCTGTGCCCTGTGTGTTATTTATCTATTAATCCGTTCCCTCTTCTCTCTATTAATCAAATAACCTGTCCCAACTTCTCTCTATATATCTAGTAATTGAACCATTCCCTCTCTTTATTCTCTCTCTCTAGTTTCCAGTTTCCTCTTTATTCTGTTTCTCTGTTTACCTCTTCCCTCTTTATTCTGTCTCTCTATTTACCTGTTCGCTCTTCTTTTTCTCTTTCCAAATTAATATTTAACCTCGATTCTATTTCTCTTAATCCGTGCTCTCGTCGTTCTATTTCTCTCTTTGGTCTCATCTTCCTATTTCTCTTTATTTGTTCCCTTGATTTTCTTTCTTTATTCATCTGTTCTCATAGATTTTGATGATCTATTCATCTATTCCCATCCGTTCTGATTATCTAGTCATCTGTTCCCGCTTATTTATTTCTCTATTCATCTCTTCCCTCTAATCTATTTCTCTTTATCTATTCCCTCAACACTATTTCCTTCGATCTGTTCCTTATTCTATGATGTCCCTGTGCATCTGTTCCCTCTTCTTTCTGTGTCCCTGTCCTTCTCCTGCTATTCTATGTCCCTATAAAACCGTTCCTTCTTTATTCTATTGCTCTATTTACGAGTCTCTATTTACCAGTTCTCTCTTTATACCGTTTTTGATTTACCTCTTCCCTCTTTATTCTATTTCTCTATTTATCAGTTCCCTCTTCTTTCTCTTTCCAGAATGCTCATTTCCCTCGATTCTGTTCCTCTCCTTAGCTGTACTCTCTTCTTCCTATTTCTCTCCTCAGCTGTTCCCTCGATTCTATTTCTTTATTTACCTATTCCCATCGATTCTGATTATCTAATCATGTGTTCCCGCTAATCTATATATCTAATCATCTTTTCCCACTATTATATTATTAATTTTTTCTGTTCTCTCCTGTCTATTTCTCTACTAATCATTTCACTTCAATCTATTTTTCAATTAATCTCTTCCCTCTAATCTATTTCTCTATTTATCTGTTCCCTCATTACGATTTCACTCTTTATCTGTTTACTCTATCCCATTCCTCTTTTAATCTGTGCCCAATATTTTATTTACCTATTAATCTGTTCCCTTTTCTCTCTATTAATTAGTAGTCTGTTCCAACTTCACTTTATAAATCTATTAATTTACTATTCACTTCTATGTCCTTATACATCTGTTCCCACTATTCCATTTCTCTATTAACCTCTTCTCTCTTTGTTCTGTTTCTATATTTACCTGTTCCCTTTTTATTCTTTTTTCTATTTACCTGTTCCCTCTTCTTTATCGTTCCATAATATTCTTTCCCCTCAATTCTATTTCTCTCTTTATCTGTCCTCTCTTCTTACATTTTCACTATAATTCTGTTCCCTCGTCTTTCTATTTCTCTCTTTATTTGTTCCCTCAATACTATTTCACTATTTATCTGTTTATTCTATTCCTCTATTCATTAGCACCAAATATTTTATTTACCTATTCATCTGTTCCCTCTCCTCTATTAATCAAATAATCGGTTCCAACATCTCTACATAATTCTACTAATTTTCTCTTCTCTCTTCTATGTCCCTGTGCATCTCTTCCCGCTATTCTATGTCCCTAAACAACTCTTCCCTCTTTATACTATTGCTCTACTTAACTTTTCCCTCTTTATTCTGTTTTTTCGGTTTACCTGCTCCCTCTTTATTCTGTTTCTGTATTTACCTGTTCCCTCTTCTTTCTCATTCCAAACTAATCTTTTCCCTCGGTTCTATTTCTCTCTTTATCTTTTCTCTCTTCTTAATATTTCACTGTAAATCTATTCTCTCTTCTTTCTATTTCTATCCTTATCTGTTCCCTCGATTCTATTTCTTTATTCATGTGTTCCCATTGGTTCTGATTATCTAATCATCTGTTCCTACTAATCTATGTATCTGTTCATCTTTTCTCGCTATTATATTTTAATATTTTACTGTTTACTCCAGTCTAATTCTCAGCTAATCTCTTCCCTCTAATCTGTTGTTCTCTTCATCTGTCCCCAGTACTCTATTTCTCTGTTTACCTGTTCCCTCGATACCATTTCTCTATTTATCTGTTTACTGCATTCCTCTATTCATCTGTGCCCTGTATGTTATTTCTCTATTAATCCGTTCCCTCTTCTCTCTATTAATCAAATAACCTGTCCCAACTTCTCTCTTTAAATCTAGTAATTGAACCATTCCCTCTCTTTATTTTCTCTCTCTATTTTCCAGTTCCCTCTTTATTCTGTTTCTCTGTTTACCTCTTCCCTCTTTATACTGTTTCTCTATCTGTTCCCTCAATACTATTTCACTATTTGTCTGTTTACTCTATCGCATTCCCCTATTAATCTGTGCCCAATATATTATTTATCTCTTAATCTCTTCCCTCTTTATTGAACTCATAATCTGTTCCAACTTCTCTTTATAAATGCACTAATTTACTCCCTCTTTATTCTGTTTCTCCATTTACCTGTTCCCTTTTTATTCTTTTTTCTATTCACCAGTTCCCTCTTCTTTATCTTTCCAAAGTAATCTTTTCCCTCGATTCTATTTCTCTCTTTATCCGTGCTCTCATCTTTCTATTTCTCTTTATTTGTTCCCTTGATTCTAGTTCTTTATTCATCTGTTCTCATAGATTTTGATGATCTATTCGTCTATTCCCATCCGTTCTGATTATCTAGTCATCTGTTCCCGCTTATCTATTTCTCTATTCATCTCTTCCCTCTAATCTATTTCACTCTTTATCTGTTCCCTCAACACTATTTCCCTCAATCTGTTCCTTATTCTATCATGTCCCTGTGCATCTGTTCCCTCTTCTTTCTGTGTCCCCGTCCATCTTTTCCCACTCTTCTATGTCCCTATAAAACTGTTCCTTCTTTATTCTATTGCTCTATTTACCAGTTCTCTCTTTATACTGTTTTTGATTTACCTCTTCCCTCTTTATCCTATTTCTCTATTTATCAGTTCCCTCTTCTTTCTCTTTCCATAATACCCTTTTCCCTTGATTCTGTTACTCCCTTTATCTGTTCACTCTTCTTTCTATTTCTCTCCTTAACTGTTTTCTCGATTCTATTTCTTTATTCATCTGTTCCCATCGATATCGATAATATTAATTTTATCTGTTCTCTCCAATCTTTTTCTCTACTTATCATTTCACTTTAATCTATTTACTATTTATCTGTCCCAACTAATCTATTTCTCTATATCATCTCTCCCATTCCTCTTTTAATCTGTGCCCAGTATTTTATTTATCAATTAATCTGTTCCCTTTTCTCTCTATTAATCAAAAATCTGTTCCAACTTTGCTATATAAATCTATTAATTTACTCTTCTTTTTCTATGTCCCTATATATCTGCTCCCTCTTTTATCTGATGTCCCTATACATCTGCTTCCGCTATTATATTTCTCTGTTAACCTCTTCCCTCTTTATTCTATTTCTCTATTAACCTGCTCCCTCTTTATTCTATTTCTCTTTATCTTTTTTCTCTTTATTCTGTTTCTCCATTTACCTGTTCCCTTTTTATTCTTTTTCTTTTTGATCAGTTCCCTCTTCTTTATCTTTCCATAATAATCTTTTCCCTCGATTCTGTTTCTCTCTCTGTCCACTCTTCTTACAGTTTCACTGTAATTCTCTTCCCTCTCTTTATCTGTTCCCGCGGTTCTATTTCTCCGTTCATCTTGTTCCCTCTCATCAATTTCTCTATTTATCTGTTCTCTCTTCCTTCTTTTTCTCTTTTATCTCTTCCCCCAATCGATTTCTCTATTAGTCTGTTCCCTCTTGTCACTAATAATTTATCCACTGTTCTATTTCACTGTTAATCTGTTCCCTCGATACTATCCCTCTCTTCATCTGTGCTCTCTTCTTTCTATTTCTCTCTTTATTTGTAATCTCTGTTTTCTATTTCTCTATTCATCGATTCTGATTTTCTAGTCATGTGTTCCCTCTACTCTATTTCTCCATTGATCTCGTCCCTCTAATCTATTTTTTTCTGTTGTTTCTTATCTATTTCTCTATTTATCTGTTCCCTCAATACTATTTCACTATTTATCTGTTTACTCTATTCCATTCCTCTATTCAACTGTGCCCAATATTTTATTTATCTATTTATCTGTTCCCTTTTCTCTCTATTAATAAAAAATCTATTCCAACTTCGCTATATACATCTACTCTTTTATTCTTACCTTCTCTTTCTGTGTCCCTATACATATGTTCCCTCTTATATCTCTGATGTCCCTATACATCTGTTCCCGCTATCCTATTTCTCTGTTAACCTTTTCCCTCTTTACTCTGTTTCTCCATTTACCTGTTCCTTTTTTATTCTTTTTCCAATTTACCAGTTCCCTCTTTATTCTATCGGTCTATTTATCAGTTCCCTCTTCTTTATCTTTCCATAATAATCTTTTCCCTCGATTCTGTTTCTCTCTTTATCTGTCCTCTCTTCTTACAGTTTCACTATACTTGTGTTCACTCTTCTTTCTATTTCACTCTTTATCTGTTCCCACGGTTCTATTTCTCCGTTCATCCTGTTCCCTCTCATCAATTTCTCTATTTATCTGTTCTCTCTTCCTTCTTTTTCTCTCTTACTTATTTCCTCTAATCGATTTCTCTATTTGTCTGTTCCCTCTTGTCACTAATAATTTATCCCGTTCTATTTCACCATTAATCTATTTCCTCTGTTCCCTCGATACTACATCTCTCTTCATCTGTACTCTCTTCTTTCCATTTCTCTATTTGTAATCTCTTTTTTCTATTTCTTTATTCATCTGTTCCCATCCATTTTGATTATCTATTCGTCTATTCCCATCGATTCTGATTATATAATCATCTGTTCCCTCTAATCTATTTCTCTATTAAACTCATCCCTCTAATCTATTTTTTTTCTGTTTTTTTTTTTAATCTATTTCTCTATTTATCTGTTCCCTCAATACTGTTTCACTATTTATCTGTTTACTCTATTCCATTCCTCTGTTCATCTGTGCCCAATATCTCTTCTGGGGTCGTCGTTCTTGGGGTCTATTTTGGGGTCTCTATGGGATCGCTATGTATCGCTCTGGAGGTGCAGTATTTCTATACGGCCACAAGGCGGCGCTATGGCGCTGCAGTACCCATATCTCACCACTGGGTGTCGCTGCGTCTCCGTATCTCTATGGGGACACTGTGTTTCACTATTTATCTGTTTACTCCATTCCATTCCTCTATTCATCTGTGCCCAATAATTATTTATCTATTAATCTGTTCCCTCTTTTCTCTATTAATCAAATAATCTGTTCCAATTTCTCGCTATAAATCTATTAATTTACCCCCTCTTCTATGTCCACAATTATCGGTTCCCTTGACTCTATGTCCCTGTTTATCCGTTCCCTCGACTCTTTGTCCTTATACATCTGTTCCGTCTTTATTCTATTACTCTATTTTTCTTTTCCCTCTTTATTCTTTTTCTATATTTACCAGTTCTCTATTTATCTGTTCCCCCTTCTTTTTCTTTCCATTACAAACTTTTCCCTCGATTCTTTGTCTCTTTATCTGTTCTCTCTTCTTTCTATTTCACTATAAATATGTTCTCTATTCCTTCTATTTTGCTCTTTATCTATTCCCGCTTCTTTCAATTTCTCTCTTTATCTGTTCCCACGATTCTATTTCTCATTTCATTCTGTTCCCCCTAATCTAATTCTCGATTAGCCTTTTCCCTCTTCTCACTATTAATTTATTCCCTTCCGTTCTATTTTTCTGATCATCTGTTCCCTCTGTTCTGTTTCACTCTTAATCTGTTCCCTCGATCTATTTCTCTCTGTCCCCATTAATCTATTTCTCTATTCCCCTGTTCCCTCAATACAATTTCACTACCTTTTTACGCTATTGCATTCCTCTATTAATCTGTGCCCATTATTTTATTTATCTGTTAATCTCTTCCCTCTTCTCTTGATTAAACACAATCTGCTCCAACTTCACTTTTTAAATCCGCTAATTTACTCCTTCTTTGTTCTGTGTCCCTATTTACCTGTTCCATGTTATTCTATTTATTTACCCGTTCTCTCTTTGTTCTACTACTCTGTTTACCTGTTCCCTCTTCTTTCTCATTCCAAAATAATCTTTTCCCTCGATTCTATTGCTCTCTTCATCTGTACTCTCTTCCTTCTATTTCTCTCTTTGTCTGTCCTCTCTTCTTACTATTTCACAATAATTCTGTTCCCTCTTCTTTCTATTTCTCCATTTATCTGTTCCCTCGATTCTTTTTTTCTTTTTATCTGTTCCCCATAATATATTTCTCTACTAGTCTGTTCCCTCGTCTCGCTATTATATTATGCCCTCTGTTCTATTTCACTGTTAAGCTGCTCCCACTATTCTATGTCCCTGTGCATCTCTTCCCGCTGACCTATGTCCCTATACAACTGTTCCCTCTTTATTCTATCGCTCTATTTACCTGTTCCCTTTTAATTCTCAGGCTGTAATTACCAGTTCCCTCTTAAATCTAATGTTCTAGTTACCAGTTCCCTCTTCTTTATCTTTCCATAATAATCTTTTCCCTCGATTCTATTTCTCTCTTTATCTGTTCTCTCTTCTTTCAATTTCTCTTTTATGTATTCCCTTTATTCAATTTCTCTTTTTATCTGTTCCCCCTAATCAATTGCTCTATTGGTCTGTTGCCTCTTCTCACTATTAATTTATTCCCTCTGTTCTATTTCACTGTTAATCTGTTCCCTCGTTTCTATTTCTCTTATCCCTCTAATCTATTTCTCTACTCATCTTTTCCCTTTAATCTATTTCTCTATTAATCTGTCCCCACTAATCTATTCCTCTATTTATCTGTTCCCTCAATACAATTTCACTATTTATCTGTTTACTCTATTCCATTCCTCTGTTCATCTGTGCCCAATATCTCTTCTGGGGTCATTGTTCTTGAGGTCCCTATGGGTTCTCCATGGCTTCGCTATGGGGTCGCTATGTATCGCTCTGGAGGTGCAGTATTTCTATACGGCCACAAGGCGGCGCTATGGCGTTGCAGTACCCATATCCACCACTGGGTGTCGCTGTGTCTCCGTATCTCTATGGGGACACTGTGTTTCACTATTTATCTGTTTATTCCATTCCTCTATTCATCTGTGCTCGATATTTTATTTATCTATTAATCTGTTCCCTCTTCTCTCTATTAATCAAATCATCTGTTCCAACTTCTCTCTGTAAATCTATTAATTTACTTCCTCTTCTATGTCCCCAAATATCGGTTCCCTTGACTCTATGTCCCTGTTTATCCGTTCCCTCGACTCTTTGTCCTTATACATCTGTTCCGTCTTTATTCTATTACTCTATTTTCCTGTTCCCTTTTTATTCTGTTTTTTATTTTCCTGTTCCCTCTTTATTCTATTGATCTATTGTCCTGTTCCCTCTTTATTTCGTTTCTATTTGCCTGTTCCCTCTTTATTCTGTTTCTCTATTTACCTGTTCCCTCTTCTTTCTCATTCCAAATTTATCTTTTCCCTCGATTCTACGTCGCTCTTTATCCGTGCTCTCTTCTTTCTATCTCTCCTTAGCTGTACTCTCTGCATTCTATTTCTCTCCTTAGCTGTTCCCTCGATTCTATTTCTTTATTCACCTATTCCCATCGATTCTGATTATCTAATCATGTGTTCCTGCTAATCAATATATCTATTCATCTTTTCCCACCATTAAACTATTAATTTTTTCTGTTCTCTCCAATCTATTTCTCTACTAATCATTTCACTTTAATTTATTTACTATTAATCTGTCCCAACTAATCGATTTCTCCATATCATCTATCCCATTCCTCTTTTAATCTGTGCCCAATATTTTATTTACCTATTTATCTGTTCCCTCTTCTCTCGATTAATTAATAGTCTGTTCCAACTTTGCTATATAAATCTATTAATTTACTTTTCCCTTCTTTTTCTATGTCCTTATACATCTGTTCCCTCTTCTATCTATGATATCCCGATACATCTGTTCCTGCTATTCTATTCCCCTATTAACCTCTTCCCTCTCTATTCTCTTTCCCCATTTACCTGTTCCCTTTTTATTCTTTTTTCTATTTACCAGTTCCCTCTTCTTTATTATGGAAAGCTAATCTTTTCCCTCCATTCTATTTCTCTCTTTATCTCTTCCTGCGGTTCTATTTCTCTGTTCATCCTGTTCCCTCTCATCAATTTCTCTATTTATCTGATCTCCCTTCTTTTTCTCTTTTATCTGTTCCCTCTGATCTTTTTTCTCTAGTAGTCTGTTCCCTCTTCTCATTAATATTTTATCCCCTGTTGTATTTCACTGTTAATCTGATCCCTCGATACTATCTCTCTCTTCATCTTCATCTGTGCTCTCTTCTTTCTATTTCTCTCTTTATTTGTACTCCCTTTTTTCTATTTCTCTTGTCATCTGTTCCCTTTGATTTTGATTATCAATTTGTCTATTCACATCGATTCTGATTACCTAATGATCTGTTCCCGCTAATCTATTTCTCTATTAATCTCTTCCCTCTTATCTATTTCTCTATTTCTGTTCCCTCAATACTATTTCACTATTTATATTAATTCTATTCCTCTATTAATCTGTGCCCAATATTTTATTTATCTATTAATCTTTTCCCTCTTCTCTATTAATCAAATAATCTGTTCCAACTGCTCTGTATAATTCTTTTAATTTACTCTTCTCTCTTCCTTTTATGTCCCTATACAACTGTTCCCTCTTTATTATATTGCTCTATTTAACAATTCCCTCTTTATTCTGTTTCTGTATTTATCTATTCCTAATTATTTTTCTTTCCATATTAATCTTTTCCCTCGATTCTGTTAATCTCTTCTTACTATTTCTCTGCTTCTCCATTCCCTCTTTTTTTCAATTGCTCTATTTACCTGTTCCCTCTTAACTCTATTGCTCTAATTTCGTCTTCCCTCTCCATTTACCTGTTCCACGTCATTCTCTTCTCCATTTACCTGTTCCCTCTTCTTTCTCTTTCCATAACAATCTCTTCCCTCGATTCTATGTCTCTTTATCTGTTCTCTCTTCTTACTATCTCACTATAATTCTCTTCTCTCTTCTTGCTTTACCTGTTCCCGCTTCATTCAATTTCAATCTTTATCAGTTCTCGCGATACTATTTCTATGATAATCCTAGTCAATTTCTCTATTTATCTGCTCTCTCTTCTTTCAATTTCTCTTTTATCTATTCCCTCTATTTGATTTTTCTTTTCATCTGTTCCCCCTAATCGATTGCTTCATTCTGTTTCTCTATTTATCAGTTCCCTCTTCTTTCTCTTTCCATAATGCTCATTGCCCTCGATTCTGTTACTCTTAATCTGTTCACTCTTCTTTCTGTTACTCTCCTTAGTTGTACTCTCTTCTTCCTATTTCTCTCCTCAGCTGTTCCCTCGATTCTACTTCTTTATTCATCTATTCCCATCGATTCTGATTATCTAATCATGTGTTCCCGCTAATCTATATATCTATTCATCTTTGCCCAGTATTATATTATTAATTTTTTGTTCTTTTCAATCTATTTCTCTACTAATCATTTCACATTAAACTAATTACTATTAATCTGTCCCAACTAATCTATTTCTCTATTTATCTGTTCCCTCAATACTATGTCACTATTTATCTGTTAATTCTATCCCATTACTCTTTTAATCTGTGACCAAGATTTTATTTACCTATTTATCTGTTCCCTCTTCTCTCTATTAATTAATCTGTGCCAACTTCGCTTTATAAATCTATTAATTTACTTTTCCCTTCTCTATGTCCTTATACATCTGTTCCCACTTCTATGATGTCCCTATGCATCTGTTCCCGCTATCCTATGTCCTAATACATTTGTTCTCGCTATTCTATTTCTCTACTAACCTCTTCCCTCTTTATTGTTTCCCCATTTACCTGTTCCCTTTTTATTCTTTTTTCTATTTACCGGTCCCCTCTTCTTTCTCTTTCCATAATAATCTTTTCCCTAGATTCTATTTCTCACTTCATCTGTACTCTCCTCCTTCTATTTCTCTCTTTATCTGTCCTCTCTTCTTACTATTTCACAATTATTCTGTTCCCTCTTCTCTCTATTTATCAAATAATCTGTTCCAACTTCTTGCTATAAATCTGTTAATTTACTCCCTCTTCTATGTCCCTGTTTATCCGTTCTGTCGACCCTTTGACCTTATACATCTGTTCCGTCTTTATTTTATTACTCTATTTTCCTGTTCCCTTTTTATTCTGTTTTCTATTTACCTGTCCCCTCTTTATTCTATTGCTCTATATTCCTTTTCCCTCTTTATTTCGTTTCTATTTGCCTGCTCCCTCTTTATTCTATTTCTCTATTTACCTCTTCCCTCTTCTTTCTCATTCCAAATTAATCTTTTCGCTCGATTCTACGTCGCTCTTCATCCGTGCTCTCTTCTTTCTACGTCGCTCTTTATCCGTGCTCTCTTCTTTCTACGTCGCTCTTTATCCGTGCTCTCTTCTTTCTATCTCTCCTTAGCTGTAATCTCTACATTCTATTTCTCTCCTTAGCTGTTCCCTCGATTCTATTTCTTTACTCATCTATTCCCATCGATTCTGATTATCTAATCACGAGTTCCCGCTAATCAATATATCTATTCATCTTTTCCCACTATTATACTATTAATTTTTTCTGTTCTCTCCAATCTATTTCTCTACTAATCATTTCACTTTGATCTATTTACTATTTATCTGTCCCAACTAATCTGTTTCTCTATATCATCTCTCCCATTCCTCTTTTAATCTGTACCCTGTATTTTATTTATCTATTAATCTGTTCCCTTTTCTCTCTATTAATCAAAAATCTGTTCCAACTTTGCTATATAAATCTATTAATTTACTCTTCTTTTTCTATGTCCCTATATATCTGTTCCCTCTTTTATCTGATGTCCCTATACATCTGCTTCCGCTATTGTATTTCTCTGTTAACCTCTTCCCTCTTTATTCTATTTCTCTATTAACCTGCTCCCTCTTTATTCTATTTCTCTTTATCTTTTTTCTCTTTATTCTGTTTCTCCATTTACCTGTTCCCTTTTTATTCTTTTTCCTTTTTATCAGGTCCCTCTTCTTTATCTTTCCATAATAATCTTTTCCCTCGATTCTGTTTCTCTCTCTGTCCACTCTTCTTACAGTTTCACTGTAATTCTCTTCCCTCTCTTTATCTGTTCCCGCGGTTCTATTTCTCCGTTCATCTTGTTCCCTCTCATCAATTTCTCTATTTATCTGTTCTCTCTTCCTTCTTTTTCTCTTTTATCTCTTCCCCCTAATCGATTTCTCTATTAGTCTGTTCCCTCTTGTCACTAATAATTTATCCACTGTTCTATTTCACTGTTAATCTGTTCCCTCGATACTATCCCTCTCTTCATCTGTGCTCTCTTCTTTCTATTTCTCTCTTTATTTGTAATCTCTTTTTTCTATTTCTCTATTCATCGATTCTGATTTTCTAGTCATGTGTTCCCTCTACTCTATTTCTCCATTAATCTCGTCCCTCTAATCTATTTTTTTCTGTTGTTTCTTATCTATTTCTCTATTTATCTGTTCCCTCAATACTATTTCACTATTTATCTGTTTACTCCATTCCATTCCTCTATTCAACTGTGCCCAATATTTTATTTATCTATTTATCTGTTCCCTCTTCTCTCTATTAATAAAAAATCTATTCCAACTTCGCTATATACATCTACTCTTTTATTCTTACCTTCTCTTTCTGTGTCCCTATACATATGTTCCCTCTTATATCTCTGATGTCCCTATACATCTGTTCCCGCTATCCTATTTCTCTGTTAACCTTTTCCCTCTTTACTCTGTTTCTCCATTTACCTGTTCCTTTTTTATTCTTTTTCCAATTTACCAGTTCCCTCTTTATTCTATCGGTCTATTTATCAGTTCCCTCTTCTTTATCTTTCCATAATAATCTTTTCCTTCGATTCTGTTTCTCTCTTTATCTGTCCTCTCTTCTTACAGTTTCACTATACTTGTGTTCACTCTTCTTTCTATTTCACTCTTTATCTGTTCCCACGGTTCTATTTCTCCGTTCATCCTGTTCCCTCTCATCAATTTCTCTATTTATCTGTTCTCTCTTCCTTCTTTTTCTCTCTTACTTATTTCCTCTAATCGATTTCTCTATTTGTCTGTTCCCTCTTGTCACTAATAATTTATCCCCTGTTCTATTTCACCATTAATCTATTTCCTCTGTTCCCTCGATACTACATCTCTCTTCATCTGTACTCTCTTCTTTCCATTTCTCTATTTGTAATCTCTTTTTTCTATTTCTTTATTCATCTGTTCCCATCCATTTTGATTATCTATTCGTCTATTCCCATCGATTCTGATTATATAATCATCTGTTCCCTCTAATCTATTTCTCTATTAATCTCATCCCTCTAATCTATTTTTTTTCTGTTTTTTTTTTTTTTTTTAATCTATTTCTCTATTTATCTGTTCCCTCAATACTGTTTCACTATTTATCTGTTTACTCTATTCCATTCCTCTGTTCATCTGTGCCCAATATCTCTTCTGGGGTCGTCGTTCTTGGGGTCTATTTGGAGTCTCTATGGGATCGCTATGTATCGCTCTGGAGGTGCAGTATTTCTATACGGCCACAAGGCGGCGCTATGGCGCTGCAGTACCCATATCTCACCACTGGGTGTCGCTGCGTCTCCGTATCTCTATGGGGACACTGTGTTTCACTATTTATCTGTTTACTCCATTCCATTCCTCTATTCATCTGTGCCCAATAATTATTTATCTATTAATCTGTTCCCTCTTTTCTCTATTAATCAAATAATCTGTTCCAATTTCTCGCTATAAATCTATTAATTTACCCCCTCTTCTATGTCCACAATTATCGGTTCCCTTGACTCTATGTCCCTGTTTATCCGTTCCCTCGACTCTTTGTCCTTATACATCTGTTCCGTCTTTATTCTATTACTCTATTTTTCTTTTCCCTCTTTATTCTTTTTCTATATTTACCAGTTCTCTATTTATCTGTTCCCCCTTCTTTTTCTTTCCATTACAAACTTTTCCCTCGATTCTTTGTCTCTTTATCTGTTCTCTCTTCTTTCTATTTCACTATAAATATGTTCTCTATTCCTTCTATTTTGCTCTTTATCTATTCCCGCTTCTTTCAATTTCTCTCTTTATCTGTTCCCACGATTCTATTTCTCATTTCATTCTGTTCCCCCTAATCTAATTCTCGATTAGCCTTTTCCCTCTTCTCACTATTAATTTATTCCCTTCCGTTCTATTTTTCTGATCATCTGTTCCCTCTGTTCTGTTTCACTCTTAATCTGTTCCCTCGATCTATTTCTCTCTGTCCCCATTAATCTATTTCTCTATTCCCCTGTTCCCTCAATACAATTTCACTACCTTTTTACGCTATTGCATTCCTCTATTAATCTGTGCCCATTATTTTATTTATCTGTTAATCTCTTCCCTCTTCTCTTGATTAAACACAATCTGCTCCAACTTCACTTTTTAAATCCGCTAATTTACTCCTTCTTTGTTCTGTGTCCCCATTTACCTGTTCCATGTTTATTCTGTTTATTTACCCGTTCTCTCTTTGTTCTACTACTCTGTTTACCTGTTCCCTCTTCTTTCTCATTCTCCCTCTTCTTTCTCATTCCAAAATAATCTTTTCCCTCGATTCTATTGCTCTCTCCATCTGTACTCTCTTCCTTCTATTTCTCTCTTTATCTGTCCTCTCTTCTTACTATTTCACAATAATTCTGTTCCCTCTTCTTTCTATTTCTCCATTTATCTGTTCCCTCAATACTTTTTCATTATTTATCTGTTTACTCTATTGCATTCCTCTATTCATCTGTGCCCTATATGTTATTTGTCTATTAATCCGTTCCCTCTTCTCTCTATTAAATGATCTGTTCCAATTTCTCTTTATAAATCTAGTAATTGACTCTTTCCTCTTTATTCTCTATTTCCCTGTTCCCTCTTCTTTATCTTTCCATAACAATCTCTTCCCTCGATTCTATTTCTCTTTATCTGTCCTCTCTACTTCCTGTTTCACTATGAATCTCTCTACTTTCTATTTCCCTCGTTATCTGTTCCCACTTCTTTCAATTTCAATCTTTCTGTTCTCGCGATACTATTTCTCCGATCACTCTGTACCCTCTAGTCAATTTCTCTATTTATCTGTTCTCTCTTCTTCATATTTCTCTTTCATCTATTCCCTCTCTTCGATTTCTCTGCTATCTCTTCTCACTATTAATTTATTCATTCTGTTCTATTTCAATCTTAATCTGTTCCCTCGTTTCTATTTCTTTTTCTCTATCCCCACTAATCTATTTCTCTATTTATCTGTTCCCTCAATATGATTTCACTATTTAGCTGTTTACTCTATTCCATTCCTCTATTCATCTGTACCCAATATTTTATCTATCTTTTAATCTGTTCGCTCTTCTCTCTATTAATCAAATAACCTGTTCCAACATGGCCCTATAAATCTATTAATTTACTCTTCCCTTTTATTTCTGTGTCCATATTTACCTGCTCCCTCTCTATTCTATTTCTGTATTTATCTGTTCCCTCTTCTTTATCTTTCCATAATAATCTTTTCCCTCGATTCTATTTCTCTCTTTATCTGTTCTCTCTTCTTACTGTTTCAATATAATTCTGTGCTCTCTTCTTTCTCTTTCTCCCTTTCTTTGCTCTCTTCTTACTGTTTCAATATAATTCTGTGCTCTCTTCTTTCTCTTTCTCCCTTTCTTTGTTCCCTCGATTCTATTTCTTTATCAATCTGCTCTCATCGATTTGGATTATCTATTCGTCTATTCCCATCGATTTGGATTATCTAATCATCTGTTCCCGCTAATCTATTACACTATAAATCTCTTCCCTCTAATCTATTTCTCTATTCATTTGTTCCCTCAATACTATTTCACTATTTATCTGTTTACTCTATTCCATTCCTCTATTCATCTCTGCCCAATATTTTATTTACCTATTAATTTGTTCCCTCTTTATTCCCTGTCCCTATTTACGTCTTCCCTGTTCTTTCTCATTCCAAAATAATCTGTACCCTCGATTCTATTGCTCTCTTCATCTCTACTCCCTTCTATTTCTCTCTTTGTCTGTCCTCTCTTCTTACTATTTCACAATAATTCTGTTCCCTCTTCTTTCTATTTCTCCATTTATCTGTTCCCTCGATTCTTTTTTTCTTTTTATCTGTTCCCCATAATATATTTCTCTATTAGTCTGTTCCCTCGTCTCGCTATTGTATTATGCCCTCTGTTCTATTTCACTGTTAAGCTGCTCCCACTATTCTATGTCCCTGTGCATCTCTTCCCGCTGACCTATGTCCCTATACAACTGTTCCCTCTTTATTCTATTGCTCTATTTACCTGTTCCCTTTTAATTCTCAGGCTGTAATTACCAGTTCCCTCTTAAATCTAATGTTCTAGTTACCAGTTCCCTCTTCTTTATCTTTCCATAATAATCTTTTCCCTCGATTCTATTTCTCTCTTTATCTGTTCTCTCTTCTTTCAATTTCTCTTTTATGTATTCCCTTTATTCAATTTCTCTTTTTATCTGTTCCCCCTAATCGATTGCTCTATTGGTCTGTTGCCTCTTCTCACTATTAATTTATTCCCTCTGTTCTATTTCACTGTTAATCTGTTCCCTCGTTTCTATTTCTCTTTCTCTTATCCCTCTAATCTATTTCTCTACTCATCTTTTCCCTTTAATCTATTTCTCTATTAATCTGTCCCCACTAATCTATTCCTCTATTTATCTGTTCCCTCAATACAATTTCACTATTTATCTGTTTACTCTATTCCATTCCTCTGTTCATCTGTGCCCAATATCTCTTCTGGGGTCATTGTTCTTGAGGTCCCTATGGGTTCTCCATGGCTTCGCTATGGGGTCGCTATGTATCGCTCTGGAGGTGCAGTATTTCTATACGGCCACAAGGCGGCGCTATGGCGTTGCAGTACCCATATCCACCACTGGGTGTCGCTGTGTCTCCGTATCTCTATGGGGACACTGTGTTTCACTATTTATCTGTTTATTCCATTCCTCTATTCATCTGTGCTCGATATTTTATTTATCTATTAATCTGTTCCCTCTTCTCTCTATTAATCAAATCATCTGTTCCAACTTCTCTCTGTAAATCTATTAATTTACTTCCTCTTCTATGTCCCCAAATATCGGTTCCCTCGACTCTATGTCCCTGTTTATCTGTTCCCTCCACTATTTGTCCTTATACATCTGTTCCGTCTTTATTCTATTACTCTATTTTCCTGTTCCCTTTTTATTCTGTTTTTTATTTTCCTGTTCCCTCTTTATTCTATTGATCTATTGTCCTGTTCCCTCTTTATTTCGTTTCTATTTGCCTGGTCCCTCTTTATTCTGTTTCTCTATTTACCTGTTCCCTCTTCTTTCTCATTCCAAATTAATCTTTTCCCTCGATTCTACATCGCTCTTTATCCGTGCTCTCTTCTTTCTATCTCTCCTTAGCTGTACTCTCTGCATTCTATTTCTCTCCTTAGCTGTTCCCTCGATTCTATTTCTTTATTCACCTATTCCCATCGATTCTGATTATCTAATCATGTGTTCCTGCTAATCAATATATCTATTCATCTTTTCCCACCATTAAACTATTAATTTTTTCTGTTCTCTCCAATCTATTTCTCTACTAATCATTTCACTTTAATTTATTTACTATTAATCTGTCCCAACTAATCGATTTCTCCATATCATCTATCCCATTCCTCTTTTAATCTGTGCCCAATATTTTATTTACCTATTTATCTGTTCCCTCTTCTCTCGATTAATTAATAGTCTGTTCCAACTTTGCTATATAAATCTATTAATTTACTTTTCCCTTCTTTTTCTATGTCCTTATACATCTGTTCCCTCTTCTATCTATGATATCCCGATACATCTGTTCCTGCTATTCTATTCCCCTATTAACCTCTTCCCTCTCTATTCTCTTTCCCCATTTACCTGTTCCCTTTTTATTCTTTTTTCTATTTACCAGTTCCCTCTTCTTTATTATGGAAAGCTAATCTTTTCCCTCCATTCTATTTCCTCTTTATCTCTTCCTGCGGTTCTATTTCTCCGTTCATCCTGTTCCCTCTCATCAATTTCTCTATTTATCTGATCTCCCTTCTTTTTCTCTTTTATCTGTTCCCTCTGATCTTTTTTCTCTAGTAGTCTGTTCCCTCTTCTCATTAATATTTTATCCCCTGTTGTATTTCACTGTTAATCTGATCCCTCGATACTATCTCTCTCTTCATCTTCATCTGTGCTCTCTTCTTTCTATTTCTCTCTTTATTTGTACTCCCTTTTTTCTATTTCTCTTGTCATCTGTTCCCTTTGATTTTGATTATCAATTTGTCTATTCACATCGATTCTGATTACCTAATGATCTGTTCCCGCTAATCTATTTCTCTATTAATCTCTTCCCTCTTATCTATTTCTCTATTTCTGTTCCCTCAATACTATTTCACTATTTATATTAATTCTATTCCTCTATTAATCTGTGCCCAATATTTTATTTATCTATTAATCTTTTCCCTCTTCTCTATTAATCAAATAATCTGTTCCAACTGCTCTGTATAATTCTTTTAATTTACTCTTCTCTCTTCCTTTTATGTCCCTATACATCTGTTCCCTCTTTATTATATTGCTCTATTTAACAATTCCCTCTTTATTCTGTTTCTGTATTTATCTATTCCTAATTATTTTTCTTTCCATATTAATCTTTTCCCTCGATTCTGTTAATCTCTTCTTACTATTTCTCTGCTTCTCCATTCCCTCTTTTTTTCAATTGCTCTATTTACCTGTTCCCTCTTAACTCTATTGCTCTAATTTCGTCTTCCCTCTCCATTTACCTGTTCCACATCATTCTCTTCTCCATTTACCTGTTCCCTCTTCTTTCGCTTTCCATAATGCTCATTGCCCTCGATTCTGTTACTCTTAATCTGTTCACTCTTCTTTCTGTTACTCTCCTTAGTTGTACTCTCTTCTTCCTATTTCTCTCCTCAGCTGTTCCCTCGATTCTACTTCATCTATTCCCATCGATTCTGATTATCTAATCATGTGTTCCCGCTAATCTATATATCTATTCATCTTTGCCCAGTATTATATTATTAATTTTTTGTTCTTTCCAATCTATTTCTCTACTAATCATTTCACATTATACTAATTACTATTAATCTGTCCCAACTAATCTATTTCTCTATTTATCTGTTCCCTCAATACTATGTCACTATTTATCTGTTAATTCTATCCCATTACTCTTTTAATCTGTGACCAAGATTTTATTTACCTATTTATCTGTTCCCTCTTCTCTCTATTAATTAATCTGTGCCAACTTCGCTTTATAAATCTATTAATTTACTTTTCCCTTCTCTATGTCCTTATACATCTGTTCCCACTTCTATGATGTCCCTATGCATCTGTTCCCGCTATCCTATGTCCTAATACATTTGTTCTCGCTATTCTATTTCTCTACTAACCTCTTCCCTCTTTATTGTTTCCCCATTTACCTGTTCCCTTTTTATTCTTTTTTCTATTTACCGGTCCCCTCTTCTTTCTCTTTCCATAATAATCTTTTCCCTAGATTCTATTTCTCACTTCATCTGTACTCTCCTCCTTCTATTTCTCTCTTTATCTGTCCTCTCTTCTTACTATTTCACAATTATTCTGTTCCCTCTTCTCTCTATTTATCAAATAATCTGTTCCAACTTCTTGCTATAAATCTGTTAATTTACTCCCTCTTCTATGTCCCTGTTTATCCGTTCTGTCGACCCTTTGACCTTATACATCTGTTCCGTCTTTATTTTATTACTCTATTTTCCTGTTCCCTTTTTATTCTGTTTTCTATTTACCTGTCCCCTCTTTATTCTATTGCTCTATATTCCTTTTCCCTCTTTATTTCGTTTCTATTTGCCTGCTCCCTCTTTATTCTATTTCTCTATTTACCTCTTCCCTCTTCTTTCTCATTCCAAATTAATCTTTTCGCTCGATTCTACGTCGCTCTTCATCCGTGCTCTCTTCTTTCTACGTCGCTCTTTATCCGTGCTCTCTTCTTTCTACGTCGCTCTTTATCCGTGCTCTCTTCTTTCTATCTCTCCTTAGCTGTAATCTCTACATTCTATTTCTCTCCTTAGCTGTTCCCTCGATTCTATTTCTTTACTCATCTATTCCCATCGATTCTGATTATCTAATCACGAGTTCCCGCTAATCAATATATCTATTCATCTTTTCCCACTATTATACTATTAATTTTTTCTGTTCTCTCCAATCTATTTCTCTACTAATCATTTCACTTTGATCTATTTACTATTAATCTGTCCCAACTAATCTGTTTCTCTATATCATCTCTCCCATTCCTCTTTTAATCTGTACCCTGTATTTTATTTATCTATTAATCTGTTCCCTTTTCTCTCTATTAATCAAAAATCTGTTCCAACTTTGCTATATAAATCTATTAATTTACTCTTCTTTTTCTATGTCCCTATATATCTGTTCCCTCTTTTATCTGATGTCCCTATACATCTGCTTCCGCTATTATATTTCTCTGTTAACCTCTTCCCTCTTTATTCTATTTCTCTATTAACCTGCTCCCTCTTTATTCTATTTCTCTTTATCTTTTTTCTCTTTATTCTGTTTCTCCATTTACCTGTTCCCTTTTTATTCTTTTTCCTTTTTATCAGGTCCCTCTTCTTTATCTTTCCATAATAATCTTTTCCCTCGATTCTGTTTCTCTCTCTGTCCACTCTTCTTACAGTTTCACTGTAATTCTCTTCCCTCTCTTTATCTGTTCCCGCGGTTCTATTTCTCCGTTCATCTTGTTCCCTCTCATCAATTTCTCTATTTATCTGTTCTCTCTTCCTTCTTTTTCTCTTTTATCTCTTCCCCCTAATCGATTTCTCTATTAGTCTGTTCCCTCTTGTCACTAATAATTTATCCACTGTTCTATTTCACTGTTAATCTGTTCCCTCGATACTATCCCTCTCTTCATCTGTGCTCTCTTCTTTCTATTTCTCTCTTTATTTGTTATCTCTTTTTTCTATTTCTCTATTCATCGATTCTGATTTTCTAGTCATGTGTTCCCTCTATTCTATTTCTCCATTAATCTTGTCCCTCTAATCTATTTTTTTCTGTTGTATCTTATCTATTTCTCTATTTATCTGTTTCCCTCAATACTATTTCACTATTTATCTGTTTACTCTATTCCATTCCTCTATTCAACTGTGCCCAATATTTTATTTATCTAGTTATCTGTTCCCTCTTCTCTCTATTAATAAAAAATCTATTCCAACTTCGCTATATACATCTACTCTTTTATTCTTACCTTCTCTTTCTGTGTCCCTATACATATGTTCCCTCTTATATCTCTGATGTCCCTATACATCTGTTCCCGCTATCCTATTTCTCTGTTAACCTTTTCCCTCTTTACTCTGTTTCTCCATTTACCTGTTCCTTTTTTATTCTTTTTCCAATTTACCAGTTCCCTCTTTATTCTATCGGTCTATTTATCAGTTCCCTCTTCTTTATCTTTCCATAATAATCTTTTCCTTCGATTCTGTTTCTCTCTTTATCTGTCCTCTCTTCTTACAGTTTCACTATACTTCTGTTCACTCTTCTTTCTATTTCACTCTTTATCTGTTCCCACGGTTCTATTTCTCCATTCATCCTGTTCCCTCTCATCAATTTCTCTATTTATCTGTTCTCTCTTCCTTCTTTTTCTCTCTTACCTATTTCCTCTAATCGATTTCTCTGTTTGTCTGTTCCCTCTTGTCACTAATAATTTATCCCCTGTTCTATTTCACCATTAATCTATTTCCTCTGTTCCCTCGATACTACATCTCTCTTCATCTGTACTCTCTTCTTTCCATTTCTCTATTTGTAATCTCTTTTTTCTATTTCTTTATTCATCTGTTCCCATCCATTTTGATTATCTATTCGTCTATTCCCATCGATTCTGATTATATAATCATCTGTTCCCTCTAATCTATTTCTCTATTAATCTCATCCCTCTAATCTATTTTTTTTCTGTTTTTTTTTTTTTTTTATCTATTTCTCTATTTATCTGTTCCCTCAATACTGTTTCACTATTTATCTGTTTACTCTATTCCATTCCTCTGTTCATCTGTGCCCAATATCTCTTCTGGGGTCGTGGTTCTTGGGGTCTATTTTGGGGTCTCTATGGGATCGCTATGTATCGCTCTGGAGGTGCAGTATTTCTATACGGCCACAAGGCGGCGCTATGGCGCTGCAGTACCCATATCTCACCACTGGGTGTCGCTGCGTCTCCGCATCTCTATGGGGACACTGTGTTTCACTATTTATCTGTTTACTCCATTCCATTCCTCTATTCATCTGTGCCCAATAATTATTTATCTATTAATCTGTTCCCTCTTTTCTCTATTAATCAAATAATCTGTTCCAATTTCTCGCTATAAATCTATTAATTTACCCCCTCTTCTATGTCCACAATTATCGGTTCCCTTGACTCTATGTCCCTGTTTATCCGTTCCCTCGACTCTTTGTCCTTATACATCTGTTCCGTCTTTATTCTATTACTCTATTTTTCTTTTCCCTCTTTATTCTTTTTCTATATTTACCAGTTCTCTATTTATCTGTTCCCCCTTCTTTTTCTTTCCATTACAAACTTTTCCCTCGATTCTTTGTCTCTTTATCTGTTCTCTCTTCTTTCTATTTCACTATAAATATGTTCTCTATTCCTTCTATTTTGCTCTTTATCTATTCCCGCTTCTTTCAATTTCTCTCTTTATCTGTTCCCACGATTCTATTTCTCATTTCATTCTGTTCCCCCTAATCTAATTCTCGATTAGCCTTTTCCCTCTTCTCACTATTAATTTATTCCCTTCCGTTCTATTTTTCTGATCATCTGTTCCCTCTGTTCTGTTTCACTCTTAATCTGTTCCCTCGATCTATTTCTCTCTGTCCCCATTAATCTATTTCTCTATTCCCCTGTTCCCTCAATACAATTTCACTACCTTTTTACGCTATTGCATTCCTCTATTAATCTGTGCCCATTATTTTATTTATCTGTTAATCTCTTCCCTCTTCTCTTGATTAAACACAATCTGCTCCAACTTCACTTTTTAAATCCGCTAATTTACTCCTTCTTTGTTCTGTGTCCCCATTTACCTGTTCCATGTTTATTCTGTTTATTTACCCGTTCTCTCTTTGTTCTACTACTCTGTTTACCTGTTCCCTCTTCTTTCTCATTCTCCCTCTTCTTTCTCATTCCAAAATAATCTTTTCCCTCGATTCTATTGCTCTCTTCATCTGTACTCTCTTCCTTCTATTTCTCTCTTTATCTGTCCTCTCTTCTTACTATTTCACAATAATTCTGTTCCCTCTTCTTTCTATTTCTCCATTTATCTGTTCCCTCAATACTTTTTCATTATTTATCTGTTTACTCTATTGCATTCCTCTATTCATCTGTGCCCTATATGTTATTTGTCTATTAATCCGTTCCCTCTTCTCTCTATTAAATGATCTGTTCCAATTTCTCTTTATAAATCTAGTAATTGACTCTTTCCTCTTTATTCTCTATTTCCCTGTTCCCTCTTCTTTATCTTTCCATAACAATCTCTTCCCTCGATTCTATTTCTCTTTATCTGTCCTCTCTACTTCCTGTTTCACTATGAATCTCTCTACTTTCTATTTCCCTCGTTATCTGTTCCCACTTCTTTCAATTTCAATCTTTCTGTTCTCGCGATACTATTTCTCCGATCACTCTGTACCCTCTAGTCAATTTCTCTATTTATCTGTTCTCTCTTCTTCATATTTCTCTTTCATCTATTCCCTCTCTTCGATTTCTCTGCTATCTCTTCTCACTATTAATTTATTCATTCTGTTCTATTTCAATCTTAATCTGTTCCCTCGTTTCTATTTCTTTTTCTCTATCCCCACTAATCTATTTCTCTATTTATCTGTTCCCTCAATATGATTTCACTATTTAGCTGTTTACTCTATTCCATTCCTCTATTCATCTGTACCCAATATTTTATCTATCTTTTAATCTGTTCGCTCTTCTCTCTATTAATCAAATAACCTGTTCCAACATGGCCCTATAAATCTATTAATTTACTCTTCCCTTTTATTTCTGTGTCCATATTTACCTGCTCCCTCTCTATTCTATTTCTGTATTTATCTGTTCCCTCTTCTTTATCTTTCCATAATAATCTTTTCCCTCGATTCTATTTCTCTCTTTATCTGTTCTCTCTTCTTTCAATTTCTCTTTTATGTATTCCCTTTATTCAATTTCTCTTTTTATCTGTTCCCCCTAATCGATTGCTCTATTGGTCTGTTGCCTCTTCTCACTATTAATTTATTCCCTCTGTTCTATTTCACTGTTAATCTGTTCCCTCGTTTCTATTTCTCTTATCCCTCTAATCTATTTCTCTACTCATCTTTTCCCTTTAATCTATTTCTCTATTAATCTGTCCCCACTAATCTATTCCTCTATTTATCTGTTCCCTCAATACTATTTCACTATTTATCTGTTTACTCTATTCCATTCCTCTGTTCATCTGTGCCCAATATCTCTTCTGGGGTCATTGTTCTTGAGGTCCCTATGGGTTCTCCATGGCTTCGCTATGGGGTCGCTATGTATCGCTCTGGAGGTGCAGTATTTCTATACGGCCACAAGGCGGCGCTATGGCGTTGCAGTACCCATATCCACCACTGGGTGTCGCTGTGTCTCCGTATCTCTATGGGGACACTGTGTTTCACTATTTATCTGTTTATTCCAT
Organism: Callipepla californica brunnescens; assembly: GCA_023055505.1. Taxonomy (NCBI): domain Eukaryota; kingdom Metazoa; phylum Chordata; class Aves; order Galliformes; family Odontophoridae; genus Callipepla; species Callipepla californica. The sequence continues at coordinate 303,440 of JALIRH010000178.1, forward strand.
TCCTCTATTCATCTGTGCTCGATATTTTATTTATCTATTAATCTGTTCCCTCTTCTCTCTATTAATCAAATCATCTGTTCCAACTTCTCTCTGTAAATCTATTAATTTACTTCCTCTTCTATGTCCCCAAATATCGGTTCCCTTGACTCTATGTCCCTGTTTATCCGTTCCCTCGACTCTTTGTCCTTATACATCTGTTCCGTCTTTATTCTATTACTCTATTTTCCTGTTCCCTTTTTATTCTGTTTTTTATTTTCCTGTTCCCTCTTTATTCTATTGATCTATTGTCCTGTTCCCTCTTTATTTCGTTTCTATTTGCCTGGTCCCTCTTTATTCTGTTACTCTATTTACCTGTTCCCTCTTCTTTCTCATTCCAAATTAATCTTTTCCCTCGATTCTACGTCGCTCTTTATCCGTGCTCTCTTCTTTCTATCTCTCCTTAGCTGTACGCTCTGCATTCTATTTCTCTCCTTAGCTGTTCCCTCGATTCTATTTCTTTATTCACCTATTCCCATCGATTCTGATTATCTAATCGTGTGTTCCTGCTAATCAATATATCTATTCATCTTTTCCCACCATTAAACTATTAATTTTTTCTGTTCTCTCCAATCTATTTCTCTACTAATCATTTCACTTTAAACTATTTACTATTAATCTGTCCCAACTAATCGATTTCTCCATATCATCTATCCCATTCCTCTTTTAATCTGTGCCCAATATTTTATTTACCTATTTATCTGTTCCCTCTTCTCTCGATTAATTAATAGTCTGTTCCAACTTTGCTATATAAATCTATTAATTTACTTTTCCCTTCTTTTTCTATGTCCTTATACATCTGTTCCCTCTTCTATCTATGATATCCCGATACATCTGTTCCTGCTATTCTATTCCCCTATTAACCTCTTCCCTCTCTATTCTCTTTCCCCATTTACCTGTTCCCTTTTTATTCTTTTTTCTATTTACCTGTTCCCTCTTCTTTATTATGGAAAGCTAATCTTTTCCCTCCATTCTATTTCTCTCTTTATCTCTTCCTGCGGTTCTATTTCTCCGTTCATCCTGTTCCCTCTCATCAATTTCTCTATTTATCTGATCTCCCTTCTTTTTCTCTTTTATCTGTTCCCTCTGATCTTTTTTCTCTAGTAGTCTGTTCCCTCTTCTCATTAATATTTTATCCCCTGTTGTATTTCACTGTTAATCTGATCCCTCGATACTATCTCTCTCTTCATCTTCATCTGTGCTCTCTTCTTTCTATTTCTCTCTTTATTTGTACTCCCTTTTTTCTATTTCTCTTGTCATCTGTTCCCTTTGATTTTGATTATCAATTTGTCTATTCACATCGATTCTGATTACCTAATGATCTGTTCCCGCTAATCTATTTCTCTATTAATCTCTTCCCTCTTATCTATTTCTCTATTTCTGTTCCCTCAATACTATTTCACTATTTATATTAATTCTATTCCTCTATTAATCTGTGCCCAATATTTTATTTATCTATTAATCTTTTCCCTCTTCTCTATTAATCAAATAATCTGTTCCAACTGCTCTGTATAATTCTTTTAATTTACTCTTCTCTCTTCCTTTTATGTCCCTATACAACTGTTCCCTCTTTATTATATTGCTCTATTTAACAATTCCCTCTTTATTCTGTTTCTGTATTTATCTATTCCTAATTATTTTTCTTTCCATATTAATCTTTTCCCTCGATTCTGTTAATCTCTTCTTACTATTTCCCTGCTTCTCCATTCCCTCTTTTTTTCAATTGCTCTATTTACCTGTTCCCTCTTAACTCTATTGCTCTAATTTCGTCTTCCCTCTCCATTTACCTGTTCCACGTCATTCTCTTCTCCATTTACCTGTTCCCTCTTCTTTCTCTTTCCATAACAATCTCTTCCCTCGATTCTATGTCTCTTTATCTGTTCTCTCTTCTTACTATCTCACTATAATTCTCTTCTCTCTTCTTGCTTTACCTGTTCCCGCTTCATTCAATTTCAATCTTTATCAGTTCTCGCGATACTATTTCTATGATAATCCTAGTCAATTTCTCTATTTATCTGCTCTCTCTTCTTTCAATTTCTCTTTTATCTATTCCCTCTATTTGATTTTTCTTTTCATCTGTTCCCCCTAATCGATTGCTTCATTCTGTTTCTCTATTTATCAGTTCCCTCTTCTTTCTCTTTCCATAATGCTCATTGCCCTCGATTCTGTTACTCTTAATCTGTTCACTCTTCTTTCTGTTACTCTCCTTAGTTGTACTCTCTTCTTCCTATTTCTCTCCTCAGCTGTTCCCTCGATTCTACTTCTTTACTCATCTATTCCCATCGATTCTGATTATCTAATCATGTGTTCCCGCTAATCTATATATCTATTCATCTTTGCCCAGTATTATATTATTAATTTTTTGTTCTTTCCAATCTATTTCTCTACTAATCATTTCACATTAAACTAATTACTATTAATCTGTCCCAACTAATCTATTTCTCTATTTATCTGTTCCCTCAATACTATGTCACTATTTATCTGTTAATTCTATCCCATTACTCTTTTAATCTGTGACCAAGATTTTATTTACCTATTTATCTGTTCCCTCTTCTCTCTATTAATTAATCTGTGCCAACTTCGCTTTATAAATCTATTAATTTACTTTTCCCTTCTCTATGTCCTTATACATCTGTTCCCACTTCTATGATGTCCCTATGCATCTGTTCCCGCTATCCTATGTCCTAATACATTTGTTCTCGCTATTCTATTTCTCTACTAACCTCTTCCCTCTTTATTGTTTCCCCATTTACCTGTTCCCTTTTTATTCTTTTTTCTATTTACCGGTCCCCTCTTCTTTCTCTTTCCATAATAATCTTTTCCCTAGATTCTATTTCTCACTTCATCTGTACTCTCCTCCTTCTATTTCTCTCTTTATCTGTCCTCTCTTCTTACTATTTCACAATTATTCTGTTCCCTCTTCTCTCTATTTATCAAATAATCTGTTCCAACTTCTTGCTATAAATCTGTTAATTTACTCCCTCTTCTATGTCCCTGTTTATCCGTTCCCTCGACTCTTTGACCTTATACATCTGTTCCGTCTTTATTCTATTACTCTATTTTCCTGTTCCCTTTTTATTCTGTTTTCTATTTACCTGTCCCCTCTTTATTCTATTGCTCTATATTCCTTTTCCCTCTTTATTTCGTTTCTATTTGCCTGCTCCCTCTTTATTCTATTTCTCTATTTACCTCTTCCCTCTTCTTTCTCATTCCAAATTAATCTTTTCGCTCGATTCTACGTCGCTCTTCATCCGTGCTCTCTTCTTTCTACGTCGCTCTTTATCCGTGCTCTCTTCTTTCTACGTCGCTCTTTATCCGTGCTCTCTTCTTTCTATCTCTCCTTAGCTGTAATCTCTACATTCTATTTCTCTCCTTAGCTGTTCCCTCGATTCTATTTCTTTACTCATCTATTCCCATCGATTCTGATTATCTAATCACGAGTTCCCGCTAATCAATATATCTATTCATCTTTTCCCACTATTATACTATTAATTTTTTCTGTTCTCTCCAATCTATTTCTCTACTAATCATTTCACTTTGATCTATTTACTATTAATCTGTCCCAACTAATCTGTTTCTCTATATCATCTCTCCCATTCCTCTTTTAATCTGTACCCTGTATTTTATTTATCTATTAATCTGTTCCCTTTTCTCTCTATTAATCAAAAATCTGTTCCAACTTTGCTATATAAATCTATTAATTTACTCTTCTTTTTCTATGTCCCTATATATCTGTTCCCTCTTTTATCTGATGTCCCTATACATCTGCTTCCGCTATTATATTTCTCTGTCTCTTTATCTTTTTTTCTCTTTATTCTGTTTCTCCATTTACCTGTTCCCTTTTTATTCTTTTTCCTTTTTATCAGGTCCCTCTTCTTTATCTTTCCATAATAATCTTTTCCCTCGATTCTGTTTCTCTCTCTGTCCACTCTTCTTACAGTTTCACTGTAATTCTGTTCCCTCTCTTTATCTGTTCCCGCGGTTCTATTTCTCCGTTCATCTTGTTCCCTCTCATCAATTTCTCTATTTATCTGTTCTCTCTTCCTTCTTTTTCTCTTTTATCTCTTCCCCCTAATCGATTTCTCTATTAGTCTGTTCCCTCTTGTCACTAATAATTTATCCCCTGTTCTCTTTCACTGTTAATCTTTTCCCTCGATAGTATCTCTCTCTTCATCTGTGCTCTCTTCTTTCTATTTCTCTCTTTATTTGTAATCTCTTTTTTCTATTTCTCTATTCATCGATTCTGATTTTCTAGTCATGTGTTCCCTCTATTCTATTTCTCCATTAATCTCGTCCCTCTAATCTATTTTTTTCTGTTGTTTCTTATCTATTTCTCTATTTATCTGTTCCCTCAATACTATTTCACTATTTATCTGTTTACTCTATTCCATTCCTCTATTCAACTGTGCCCAATATTTTATTTATCTAGTTATCTGTTCCCTCTTCTCTCTATTAATAAAAAATCTATTCCAACTTCGCTATATACATCTACTCTTTTATTCTTACCTTCTCTTTCTGTGTCCCTATACATATGTTCCCTCTTATATCTCTGATGTCCCTATACATCTGTTCCCGCTATCCTATTTCTCTGTTAACCTTTTCCCTCTTTACTCTGTTTCTCCATTTACCTGTTCCTTTTTTATTCTTTTTCCAATTTACCAGTTCCCTCTTTATTCTATCGGTCTATTTATCAGTTCCCTCTTCTTTATCTTTCCATAATAATCTTTTCCTTCGATTCTGTTTCTCTCTTTATCTGTCCTCTCTTCTTACAGTTTCACTATACTTCTGTTCACTCTTCTTTCTATTTCACTCTTTATCTGTTCCCACGGTTCTATTTCTCCGTTCATCCTGTTCCCTCTCATCAATTTCTCTATTTATCTGTTCTCTCTTCCTTCTTTTTCTCTCTTACTTATTTCCTCTAATCGATTTCTCTATTTGTCTGTTCCCTCTTGTCACTAATAATTTATCCCCTGTTCTATTTCACCATTAATCTATTTCCTCTGTTCCCTCGATACTACATCTCTCTTCATCTGTACTCTCTTCTTTCCATTTCTCTATTTGTAATCTCTTTTTTCTATTTCTTTATTCATCTGTTCCCATCCATTTTGATTATCTATTCGTCTATTCCCATCGATTCTGATTATATAATCATCTGTTCCCTCTAATCTATTTCTCTATTAATCTCATCCCTCTAATCTATTTTTTTTCTGTTTTTTTTTTTTTATCTATTTCTCTATTTATCTGTTCCCTCAATACTGTTTCACTATTTATCTGTTTACTCTATTCCATTCCTCTGTTCATCTGTGCCCAATATCTCTTCTGGGGTCGTCGTTCTTGGGGTCTATTTTGGGGTCTCTATGGGATCGCTATGTATCGCTCTGGAGGTGCAGTATTTCTATACGGCCACAAGGCGGCGCTATGGCGCTGCAGTACCCATATCTCACCACTGGGTGTCGCTGCGTCTCCGTATCTCTATGGGGACACCGTGTTTCACTATTTATCTGTTTACTCCATTCCATTCCTCTATTCATCTGTGCCCAATAATTATTTATCTATTAATCTGTTCCCTCTTTTCTCTATTAATCAAATAATCTGTTCCAATTTCTCGCTATAAATCTATTAATTTACCCCCTCTTCTATGTCCACAATTATCGGTTCCCTTGACTCTATGTCCCTGTTTATCCGTTCCCTCGACTCTTTGTCCTTATACATCTGTTCCGTCTTTATTCTATTACTCTATTTTTCTTTTCCCTCTTTATTCTTTTTCTATATTTACCAGTTCTCTATTTATCTGTTCCCCCTTCTTTTTCTTTCCATTACAAACTTTTCCCTCGATTCTTTGTCTCTTTATCTGTTCTCTCTTCTTTCTATTTCACTATAAATATGTTCTCTATTCCTTCTATTTTGCTCTTTATCTATTCCCGCTTCTTTCAATTTCTCTCTTTATCTGTTCCCACGATTCTATTTCTCATTTCATTCTGTTCCCCCTAATCTAATTCTCGATTAGCCTTTTCCCTCTTCTCACTATTAATTTATTCCCTTCCGTTCTATTTTTCTGATCATCTGTTCCCTCTGTTCTGTTTCACTCTTAATCTGTTCCCTCGATCTATTTCTCTCTGTCCCCATTAATCTATTTCTCTATTCCCCTGTTCCCTCAATACAATTTCACTACCTTTTTACGCTATTGCATTCCTCTATTAATCTGTGCCCATTATTTTATTTATCTGTTAATCTCTTCCCTCTTCTCTTGATTAAACACAATCTGCTCCAACTTCACTTTTTAAATCCGCTAATTTACTCCTTCTTTGTTCTGTGTCCCTATTTACCTGTTCCATGTTTATTCTGTTTATTTACCCGTTCTCTCTTTGTTCTACTACTCTGTTTACCTGTTCCCTCTTCTTTCTCATTCTCCTGTTGCAAACTAGGTTTGCAGCATTTGCCCAGGTTAACCCAGAGTGACGTGGGGAAGCATACACATACTCAATGTGAGCAAGCTTCGTTTATTATTGGTTACATATCTGCTTATATAGTCATTCTGTTGCTAAGATTCGGTTTCCAGCACATAGTCTTTTAGCTACATGATTGGTTAGAAGAAGCTTACATAAAGCTATAGTGACTAATGACTGGATCGATTACATATTGTTTTATAAAGTTACCATTCTTCGTGGTTCTCAGAGCATACAGTTCTTCAGATAACGTCTAGTTCTATTGAAATCAGACCCGGTTGTTTTGGTTTCGACTACTGAGTATGGTGTCCCGTAAAACTTTGCATGCAGCACTTTGCACGCAACATTACTCCGCATCTTAAGAGCATTGTTCTTAAACAGATTTATTACATCCCTGACATTTCCCCTGTCTTTCTTTTAAAGTAATGTAGTCATGTCCTCCTTGTTCTATCAGCCAATTTTGGAATATATCGGCTGAGGTAGCCAAATTGACTTTGGGCGTGGTAAGCCGCATGGTACAGCTTACTACTAAGCGAGCTATAATTATAATCAAAATAATAATTAACACCCATTTTATTCCTTCCTTCAGCAAATCATAGAGCCAGGATGAAAGGCCTGGAAAAATTGATCGAAACCACTCATCAATTGGGTTATGATCTTTGGTTACTTGATTTGTATGATTGAGCAACCAGTGGATCTGATTTTGAATAGACTGACTGTTATCTGACAAGTTAAAACAACACATACCCTCAAAATCTTTACACCCATGCCCCTGTGCTAACAGCAAGAAATCTATTGCAGCGCGATTTTGCAGAACAGCATGTCTAAGACTATTCATATCTTCTAACATTTCTTCAAGAATCAATGATGTAATATTACTTTGTTTAACAGTCCAACAAGCTAGTCTCTCGATTTGGGTTAATGCTTGGGCTGCCGCTACACCTGGAACCAGGAAAGAAGCGAAGACATTTGCTGTTGTTGTCCATAACTTTATCTCGTCCGAGCATTCGGTTGTCAGTGCTGAGGCGGCTCTCCGATGTTGGCGACTAGTGCTATTGATCAGCAGTCACTTGGTACAATGGGTCATGCATATCCCGGGGAGCACTAGCACTTAATTCACATAAACGACGCCAATGAGATTGCCACATCATTTGTTCTGACGGTTTCATAATCATTCGCATAATAGTCTTTATATCCTCTGGAACAAGCACACTGCTAGACCACAAGTAAGTTAATAATTGGCGAGCAGGTTCACTATGCAGCCCATGTTCTGATACTGTAGAACGCAATTGAAATAACATTTTCCAACCAAGTGGAACATGAACCCCCTGAGCTCCACCGTTTGCTGTGGGCTCAAATCGAATGGGAAAAGCCTGGCCGATTATCTCAGCCACATCAGAATGACCCTGCTCCACAGCATGCCAAGCGATTTCTGCCCAACAGGGCCGAGGCAATATACTCATAGCAACTTTGCCTTTAACTGTCCCATTATTAACATTGTCCGAAGACGATAGCGGGGGCGGAGGCGGTGGGAGATCCCCATTTCCCTCCTCTGGGGGGAAAAGGTCAGGTTCTGTCTCCGGGTCCTCAGGCGCCGGTGCAGTAGGCAGCACCGCTGATACCCGTACAGGGACAGGAATTCCTAGGGACGGCTGAGGGGGATCCTCAATTCGAAAAGTTGCAGCAGAAGCCCCGCCATGCAGCTGAGCAACTGCTTGCCCTGCTACCTCCTGCTCAATCTTATGCCGCTTTATACAATTAATAATTTCCCGCCAGGGCTTCATCAGCTTTTTTGCCTCCTTTCTATCATCAATAACATGATCCCACAGCACGTCACCTAAGGTACGCCACTGATCGATATTGAATAATGTCCCTGCATGCAAGAAAACCCCAACCGTCCGACCGTAATCCAAAATATTTGGCACTGCTTTAAGGGTGCCAGCACTAATTCCCCGCTTTTCCAAAAAGCACGATAAAAGATTTTGGGCTACCTCTCTCTCCATCCGTTCTGTCCGTCAAGAACAAAGGCACTCTGTGGAGGAGAAATTGCGCTGCAGTCGCAAAGCCCCTGGATCGCGTCCGGTCCCGCTGCGCGATGAACCGAAGCTACGCAGCCCTCCTACGCAGTCTTTCCTGCTTTTTACTATACCGGTCCCGCTTGACCGACACTGCGTAGCTTCTCCGCTGCAAAGCAGCAGAGGCTCTAGTCCAAACGCCACGTACTCGGGTCCCTGTTCGGGCGCCAGATGTTGCAAACTAGGTTTGCAGCATTTGCCCAGGTTAACCCAGAGTGACGTGGGGAAGCATACACATACTCAATGTGAGCAAGCTTCGTTTATTATTGGTTACATATCTGCTTATATAGTCATTCTGTTGCTAAGATTCGGTTTCCAGCACATAGTCTTTTAGCTACATGATTGGTTAGAAGAAGCTTACATAAAGCTATAGTGATTAATGACTGGATCGATTACATATTGTTTTATAAAGTTACCATTCTTCGTGGTTCTCAGAGCATACAGTTCTTCAGATAACGTCTAGTTCTATTGAAATCAGACCCGGTTGTTCTGGTTTCGACTACTGAGTATGGTGTCCCGTAAAACTTTGCATGCAGCACTTTGCACGCAACATTACTCCGCATCTTAAGAGCATTGTTCTTAAACAGATTTATTACATCCCTGACATTCTCCCTCTTCTTTCTCATTCCAAAATAATCTTTTCCCTCGATTCTATTGCTCTCTTCATCTGTACTCTCTTCCTTCTATTTCTCTCTTTATCTGTCCTCTCTTCTTACTATTTCACAATAATTCTGTTCCCTCTTCTTTCTATTTCTCCATTTATCTGTTCCCTCAATACTTTTTCATTATTTATCTGTTTACTCTATTGCATTCCTCTATTCATCTGTGCCCTATATGTTATTTGTCTATTAATCCGTTCCCTCTTCTCTCTATTAAATGATCTGTTCCAATTTCTCTTTATAAATCTAGTAATTGACTCTTTCCTCTTTATTCTCTATTTCCCTGTTCCCTCTTCTTTATCTTTCCATAACAATCTCTTCCCTCGATTCTATTTCTCTTTATCTGTCCTCTCTACTTCCTGTTTCACTATGAATCTCTCTACTTTCTATTTCCCTCGTTATCTGTTCCCACTTCTTTCAATTTCAATCTTTCTGTTCTCGCGATACTATTTCTCTGATCACTCTGTACCCTCTAGTCAATTTCTCTATTTATCTGTTCTCTCTTCTTCATATTTCTCTTTCATCTATTCCCTCTCTTCGATTTCTCTGCTACCTCTTCTCACTACTAATTTATTCATTCTGTTCTATTTCAATCTTAATCTGTTCCCTCGTTTCTATTTCTTTTTCTCTATCCCCACTAATCTATTTCTCTATTTATCTGTTCCCTCAATATGATTTCACTATTTAGCTGTTTACTCTATTCCATTCCTCTATTCTTCTGTACCCAATATTTTATCTATCTTTTAATCTGTTCGCTCTTCTCTCTATTAATCAAATAACCTGTTCCAACATGGCCCTATAAATCTATTAATTTACTCTTCCCTTTTATTTCTGTGTCCATATTTACCTGCTCCCTCTCTATTCTATTTCTGTATTTATCTGTTCCCTCTTCTTTATCTTTCCATAATAATCTTTTCCCTTGATTCTGTTTCTTTCCTTATCTGTTCTCTCTTCTTACTGTTTCAATATAATTCTGTGCTCTCTTCTTTCTCTTTCTCCCTTTCTTTGCTCTCTTCTTACTGTTTCAATATAATTCTGTGCTCTCTTCTTTCTCTTTCTCCCTTTCTTTGTTCCCTCGATTCTATTTCTTTATCAATCTGCTCTCATCGATTTGGATTATCTATTCGTCTATTCCCATCGATTTGGATTATCTAATCATCTGTTCCCGCTAATCTATTACACTATAAATCTCTTCCCTCTAATCTATTTCTCTATTCATTTGTTCCCTCAATACTATTTCACTATTTATCTGTTTACTCTATTCCATTCCTCTATTCATCTCTGCCCAATATTTTATTTACCTATTAATTTGTTCCCTCTTTATTCCGTGTCCCTATTTACGTCTTCCCTGTTCTTTCTCATTCCAAAATAATCTGTACCCTCGATTCTATTGCTCTCTTCATCTCTACTCCCTTCTATTTCTCTCTTTGTCTGTCCTCTCTTCTTACTATTTCACAATAATTCTGTTCCCTCTTCTTTCTATTTCTCCATTTATCTGTTCCCTCGATTCTTTTTTTCTTTTTATCTGTTCCCCATAATATATTTCTCTATTAGTCTGTTCCCTCGTCTCGCTATTATATTATGCCCTCTGTTCTATTTCACTGTTAAGCTGCTCCCACTATTCTATGTCCCTGTGCATCTCTTCCCGCTGACCTATGTCCCTATACAACTGTTCCCTCTTTATTCTATCGCTCTATTTACCTGTTCCCTTTTAATTCTCAGGCTGTAATTACCAGTTCCCTCTTAAATCTAATGTTCTAGTTACCAGTTCCCTCTTCTTTATCTTTCCATAATAATCTTTTCCCTCGATTCTATTTCTCTCTGTACCTGATCTCTCCTCTTTCAATTTCTCTTTCATGTATTCCCTTTATTCAATTTCTCTTTTTATCTGTTCCCCCTAATCGATTGCTCTATTGGTCTGTTCCCTCTTCTCACTATTAATTTATTCCCTCTGTTCTATTTCACTGTTAATCTGTTCCCTCGTTTCTATTTCTCTTATCCCTCTAATCTATTTCTCTACTCATCTTTTCCCTTTAATCTATTTCTCTATTAATCTGTCCCCACTAATCTATTCCTCTATTTATCTGTTCCCTCAATACTATTTCACTATTTATCTGTTTACTCTATTCCATTCCTCTGTTCATCTGTGCCCAATATCTCTTCTGGGGTCATTGTTCTTGAGGTCCCTATGGGTCCTCCATGGCTTCGCTATGGGGTCGCTATGTATCGCTCTGGAGGTGCAGTATTTCTATACGGCCACAAGGCGGCGCTATGGCGTTGCAGTACCCATATCCACCACTGGGTGTCGCTGTGTCTCCGTATCTCTATGGGGACACTGTGTTTCACTATTTATCTGTTTATTCCATTCCTCTATTCATCTGTGCTCGATATTTTATTTATCTATTAATCTGTTCCCTCTTCTCTCTATTAATCAAATCATCTGTTCCAACTTCTCTCTGTAAATCTATTAATTTACTTCCTCTTCTATGTCCCCAAATATCGGTTCCCTTGACTCTATGTCCCTGTTTATCCGTTCCCTCGACTCTTTGTCCTTATACATCTGTTCCGTCTTTATTCTATTACTCTATTTTCCTGTTCCCTTTTTATTCTGTTTTTTATTTTCCTGTTCCCTCTTTATTCTATTGATCTATTGTCCTGTTCCCTCTTTATTTCGTTTCTATTTGCCTGGTCCCTCTTTATTCTATTTCTCTATTTACCTGTTCCCTCTTCTTTCTCATTCCAAATTAATCTTTTCCCTCGATTCTACGTCGCTCTTTATCCGTGCTCTCTTCTTTCTATCTCTCCTTAGCTGTACTCTCTGCATTCTATTTCTCTCCTTAGCTGTTCCCTCGATTCTATTTCTTTATTCACCTATTCCCATCGATTCTGATTATCTAATCATGTGTTCCTGCTAATCAATATATCTATTCATCTTTTCCCACCATTAAACTATTAATTTTTTCTGTTCTCTCCAATCTATTTCTCTACTAATCATTTCACTTTAATTTATTTACTATTAATCTGTCCCAACTAATCGATTTCTCCATATCATCTATCCCATTCCTCTTTTAATCTGTGCCCAATATTTTATTTACCTATTTATCTGTTCCCTCTTCTCTCGATTAATTAATAGTCTGTTCCAACTTTGCTATATAAATCTATTAATTTACTTTTCCCTTCTTTTTCTATGTCCTTATACATCTGTTCCCTCTTCTATCTATGATATCCCGATACATCTGTTCCTGCTATTCTATTCCCCTATTAACCTCTTCCCTCTCTATTCTCTTTCCCCATTTACCTGTTCCCTTTTTATTCTTTTTTCTATTTACCTGTTCCCTCTTCTTTATTATGGAAAGCTAATCTTTTCCCTCCATTCTATTTCTCTCTTTATCTCTTCCTGCGGTTCTATTTCTCCGTTCATCCTGTTCCCTCTCATCAATTTCTCTATTTATCTGATCTCCCTTCTTTTTCTCTTTTATCTGTTCCCTCTGATCTTTTTTCTCTAGTAGTCTGTTCCCTCTTCTCATTAATATTTTATCCCCTGTTGTATTTCACTGTTAATCTGATCCCTCGATACTATCTCTCTCTTCATCTTCATCTGTGCTCTCTTCTTTCTATTTCTCTCTTTATTTGTACTCCCTTTTTTCTATTTCTCTTGTCATCTGTTCCCTTTGATTTTGATTATCAATTTGTCTATTCACATCGATTCTGATTACCTAATGATCTGTTCCCGCTAATCTATTTCTCTATTAATCTCTTCCCTCTTATCTATTTCTCTATTTCTGTTCCCTCAATACTATTTCACTATTTATATTAATTCTATTCCTCTATTAATCTGTGCCCAATATTTTATTTATCTATTAATCTTTTCCCTCTTCTCTATTAATCAAATAATCTGTTCCAACTGCTCTGTATAATTCTTTTAATTTACTCTTCTCTCTTCCTTTTATGTCCCTATACAACTGTTCCCTCTTTATTATATTGCTCTATTTAACAATTCCCTCTTTATTCTGTTTCTGTATGTATCTATTCCTAATTATTTTTCTTTCCATATTAATCTTTTCCCTCGATTCTGTTAATCTCTTCTTACTATTTCTCTGCTTCTCCATTCCCTCTTTTTTTCAATTGCTCTATTTACCTGTTCCCTCTTAACTCTATTGCTCTAATTTCGTCTTCCCTCTCCATTTACCTGTTCCACGTCATTCTCTTCTCCATTTACCTGTTCCCTCTTCTTTCTCTTTCCATAACAATCTCTTCCCTCGATTCTATGTCTCTTTATCTGTTCTCTCTTCTTACTATCTCACTATAATTCTCTTCTCTCTTCTTGCTTTACCTGTTCCCGCTTCATTCAATTTCAATCTTTATCAGTTCTCGCGATACTATTTCTATGATAATCCTAGTCAATTTCTCTATTTATCTGCTCTCTCTTCTTTCAATTTCTCTTTTATCTATTCCCTCTATTTGATTTTTCTTTTCATCTGTTCCCCCTAATCGATTGCTTCATTCTGTTTCTCTATTTATCAGTTCCCTCTTCTTTCTCTTTCCATAATGCTCATTGCCCTCGATTCTGTTACTCTTAATCTGTTCACTCTTCTTTCTGTTATTCTCCTTAGTTGTACTCTCTTCTTCCTATTTCTCTCCTCAGCTGTTCCCTCGATTCTACTTCTTTACTCATCTATTCCCATCGATTCTGATTATCTAATCATGTGTTCCCGCTAATCTATATATCTATTCATCTTTGCCCAGTATTATATTATTAATTTTTTGTTCTTTCCAATCTATTTCTCTACTAATCATTTCACATTAAACTAATTACTATTAATCTGTCCCAACTAATCTATTTCTCTATTTATCTGTTCCCTCAATACTATGTCACTATTTATCTGTTAATTCTATCCCATTACTCTTTTAATCTGTGACCAAGATTTTATTTACCTATTTATCTGTTCCCTCTTCTCTCTATTAATTAATCTGTGCCAACTTCGCTTTATAAATCTATTAATTTACTTTTCCCTTCTCTATGTCCTTATACATCTGTTCCCTCTTCTATGATGTCCCTATGCATCTGTTCCCGCTATCCTATGTCCTAATACATTTGTTCTCGCTATTCTATTTCTCTACTAACCTCTTCCCTCTTTATTGTTTCCCCATTTACCTGTTCCCTTTTTATTCTTTTTTCTATTTACCGGTCCCCTCTTCTTTCTCTTTCCATAATAATCTTTTCCCTAGATTCTATTTCTCACTTCATCTGTACTCTCCTCCTTCTATTTCTCTCTTTATCTGTCCTCTCTTCTTACTATTTCACAATTATTCTGTTCCCTCTTCTCTCTATTTATCAAATAATCTGTTCCAACTTCTTGCTATAAATCTGTTAATTTACTCCCTCTTCTATGTCCCTGTTTATCCGTTCTGTCGACCCTTTGACCTTATAAATCTGTTCCGTCTTTATTTTATTACTCTATTTTCCTGTTCCCTTTTTATTCTGTTTTCTATTTACCTGTCCCCTCTTTATTCTATTGCTCTATTTTCCTTTTCCCTCTTTATTTCGTTTCTATTTGCCTGCTCCCTCTTTATTCTATTTCTCTATTTACCTCTTCCCTCTTCTTTCTCATTCCAAATTAATCTTTTCCCTCGATTCTACGTCGCTCTTTATCCGTGCTCTCTTCTTTCTACGTCGCTCTTTATCCGTGCTCTCTTCTTTCTACGTCGCTCTTTATCCGTGCTCTCTTCTTTCTACGTCGCTCTTTATCCGTGCTCTCTTCTTTCTACGTCGCTCTTTATCCGTGCTCTCTTCTTTCTACGTCGCTCTTTATCCGTGCTCTCTTCTTTCTACGTCGCTCTTTATCCGTGCTCTCTTCTTTCTACGTCGCTCTTTATCCGTGCTCTCTTCTTTCTACGTCGCTCTTTATCCGTGCTCTCTTCTTTCTACGTCGCTCTTTATCCGTGCTCTCTTCTTTCTACGTCGCTCTTTATCCGTGCTCTCTTCTTTCTACGTCGCTCTTTATCCGTGCTCTCTTCTTTCTACGTCGCTCTTTATCCGTGCTCTCTTCTTTCTATCTCTCCTTAGCTGTAATCTCTACATTCTATTTCTCTCCTTAGCTGTTCCCTCGATTCTATTTCTTTACTCATCTATTCCCATCGATTCTGATTATCTAATCACGAGTTCACGCTAATCAATATATCTATTCATCTTTTCCCACTATTATACTATTAATTTTTTCTGTTCTCTCCAATCTATTTCTCTACTAATCATTTCACTTTGATCTATTTACTATTAATCTGTCCCAACTAATCTGTTTCTCTATATCATCTCTCCCATTCCTCTTTTAATCTGTACCCTGTATTTTATTTATCTATTATTCTGTTCCCTTTTCTCTCTATTAATCAAAAATCTGTTCCAACTTTGCTATATAAATCTATTAATTTACTCTTCTTTTTCTATGTCCCTATATATCTGTTCCCTCTTTTATCTGATGTCCCTATACATCTGCTTCCGCTATTATATTTCTCTGTTAACCTCTTCCCTCTTTATTCTATTTCTCTATTAACCTGCTCCCTCTTTATTCTATTTCTCTTTATCTTTTTTCTCTTTATTCTGTTTCTCCATTTACCTGTTCCCTTTTTATTCTTTTTCCTTTTTATCAGGTCCCTCTTCTTTATCTTTCCATAATAATCTTTTCCCTCGATTCTGTTTCTCTCTCTGTCCACTCTTCTTACAGTTTCACTGTAATTCTCTTCCCTCTCTTTATCTGTTCCCGCGGTTCTATTTCTCCGTTCATCTTGTTCCCTCTCATCAATTTCTCTATTTATCTGTTCTCTCTTCCTTCTTTTTCTCTTTTATCTCTTCCCCCTAATCGATTTCTCTATTAGTCTGTTCCCTCTTGTCACTAATAATTTATCCACTGTTCTATTTCACTGTTAATCTGTTCCCTCGATACTATCCCTCTCTTCATCTGTGCTCTCTTCTTTCTATTTCTCTCTTTATTTGTAATCTCTTTTTTCTATTTCTCTATTCATCGATTGTGATTATCTAGTCATGTGTTCCCTCTATTCTATTTCTCCATTAATCTCGTCCCTCTAATCTATTTTTTCTGTTGTTTCTTATCTATTTCTCTATTTATCTGTTCCCTCAATACTATTTCACTATTTATCTGTTTACTCTATTCCATTCCTCTATTCAACTGTGCCCAATATTTTATTTATCTAGTTATCTGTTCCCTCTTCTCTCTATTAATAAAAAATCTATTCCAACTTCGCTATATACATCTACTCTTTTATTCTTACCTTCCCTTTCTGTGTCCCTATACATATGTTCCCTCTTATATCTCTGATGTCCCTATACATCTGTTCCCGCTATCCTATTTCTCTGTTAACCTTTTCCCTCTTTACTCTGTTTCTCCATTTACCTGTTCCCTTTCTATTCTTTTTCCAATTTACCAGTTCCCTCTTTATTCTATCGGTCTATTTATCAGTTCCCTCTTCTTTATCTTTCCATAATAATCTTTTCCTTCGATTCTGTTTCTCTCTTTATCTGTCCTCTCTTCTTACAGTTTCACTATACTTCTGTTCACTCTTCTTTCTATTTCACTCTTTATCTGTTCCCACGGTTCTATTTCTCCGTTCATCCTGTTCCCTCTCATCAATTTCTCTATTTATCTGTTCTCTCTTCCTTCTTTTTCTCTCTTACTTATTTCCTCTAATCGATTTCTCTATTTGTCTGTTCCCTCTTGTCACTAATAATTTATCCCCTGTTCTATTTCACCATTAATCTATTTCCTCTGTTCCCTCGATACTACATCTCTCTTCATCTGTACTCTCTTCTTTCCATTTCTCTATTTGAAATCTCTTTTTTCTATTTCTTTATTCATCTGTTCCCATCCATTTTGATTATCTATTCGTCTATTCCCATCGATTCTGATTATATAATCATCTGTTCCCTCTAATCTATTTCTCTATTAATCTCATCCCTCTAATCTATTTTTTTTCTGTTTTTTTTTTTTATCTATTTCTCTATTTATCTGTTCCCTCAATACTGTTTCACTATTTATCTGTTTACTCTATTCCATTCCTCTGTTCATCTGTGCCCAATATCTCTTCTGGGGTCGTCGTTCTTGGGGTCTATTTTGGGGTCTCTATGGGATCGCTATGTATCGCTCTGGAGGTGCAGTATTTCTATACGGCCACAAGGCGGCGCTATGGCGCTGCAGTACCCATATCCACCACTGGGTGTCGCTGCGTCTCCGTATCTCTATGGGGACACTGTGTTTCACTATTTATCTGTTTACTCCATTCCATTCCTCTATTCATCTGTGCCCAATAATTATTTATCTATTAATCTGTTCCCTCTTTTCTCTATTAATCAAATAATATGTTCCAATTTCTCGCTATAAATCTGTTAATTTACCCCCTCTTCTATGTCCCCGATTATCGGTTCCCTTGACTCTATGTCCCTGTTTATCCGTTCCCTCGACTCTTTGTCCTTATACATCTGTTCCGTCTTTATTCTATTACTGTTTTTCTTTTCCCTCTTTATTCTCTTTCTCTATTTAAATGTTCCCTCTTTATTCTTTTTCTATATTTTCCAGATCTCTATTTATCTGTTCCCTCTTCTTTTTCATTCCAAAATAATCTTTTCCCTCGATTCTATTGCTCTCTTCATCTGTACTCTCTTCCTTCTATTTCTCTCTTTATCTGTCCTCTCTTCTTACTATTTCACAATAATTCTGTTCCCTCTTCTTTCTATTTCTCCATTTATCTGTTCCCTCAATACTTTTTCATTATTTATCTGTTTACTCTATTGCATTCCTCTATTAATCTGTGCCCTATATGTTATTTGTCTATTAATCCGTTCCCTCTTCTCTCTATTAAATGATCTGTTCCAATTTCTCTTTATAAATCTAGTAATTGACTCTTTCCTCTTTATTCTCTATTTACTTGTTCCCTCTTTATTCTCTTTCTCTATTTCCCTGTTCCCTCTTCTTTATCTTTCCATAACAATCTCTTCCCTCGATTCTATTTCTCTTTATCTGTCCTCTCTACTTCCTGTTTCACTATGAATCTCTCTACTTTCTATTTCCCTCGTTATCTGTTCCCACTTCTTTCAATTTCAATCTTTCTGTTCTCGCGATACTATTTCTCCGATCACTCTGTACCCTCTAGTCAATTTCTCTATTTATCTGTTCTCTCTTCTTCATATTTCTCTTTCATCTATTCCCTCTCTTCGATTTCTCTGCTATCTCTTCTCACTATTAATTTATTCATTCTGTTCTATTTCAATCTTAATCTGTTCCCTCGTTTCTATTTCTTTTTCTCTATCCCCACTAATCTATTTCTCTATTTATCTGTTCCCTCAATATGATTTACTATTTAGCTGTTTACTCTATTTCATTCCTCTATTCATCTGTACCCAATATTTTATCTATTAATCTGTTCGCTCTTCTCTCTATTAATCAAATAACCTGTTCCAACATGGCCCTATAAATCTATTAATTTACTCTTCCCTTTTATTTCTGTGTCCATATTTACCTGCTCCCTCTCTATTCTATTTCTGTATTTATCTGTTCCCTCTTCTTTATCTTTCCATAATAATCTTTTCCCTTGATTCTGTTTCTTTCCTTATCTGTTCTCTCTTCTTACTGTTTCAATATAATTCTGTGCTCTCTTCTTTCTCTTTCTCCCTTTCTTTGTTCCCTCGATTCTATTTCTTTATCAATCTGCTCTCATCGATTTGGATTATCTAATCATCTGTTCCCGCTAATCTATTACACTATAAATCTCTTCCCTCTAATCTATTTCTCTATTCATCTGTTCCTCAATACTATTTCACTGTTTATCTGTTTATTCCATTCCTCTATTCATCTCTGCCCAATATTTTATTTATCTATTAATTTGTTCCCTCTTTATTCCGTGTCCCTATTTACGTCTTCCCTATTCTTTCTCTTTCCAAAATAATGTTCCCTCGATTCTATTTCTCTCTTCATCTTTACTCCCTTCTATTTCTCTCTTTGTCCTCTCTTCTTACTATTTCACAATAATTCTGTTCCCTCTTCTTTCTATTTCTCCATTTAACTGTTCCCTCGATTCTTTTTTTCTTTTTATCTGTTCCCCATAATATATTTCTCTATTAGTCTGTTCCCTCGTCTCGCTATTATATTATTCCCTCTGTTCTATTTCACTGTTAAGCTGATCCCACTATTCTATGTCCCTGTGCATCTCTTCCCGCTGATCTATGCCCCTATACAACTGTTCCCTCTTTATTCTATTGCTCTATTTACCTGTTCCCTTTTAATTCTCAGGCTGTAATTACCAGTTCCCTCTTAATTCTCATGTTCTAGTTACCAGTTCCCTCTTCTTTATCTTTCCATAATAATCTTTTCCCTCGATTCTATTCCTCTCTGTATCTGATCTCTCTTCTTTCAATTTCTCTGTCATGTATTCCCTTTATTCAATTTCTCTTTTTATCTGTTCCCCCTAATCGATTGCTCTATTGGTCTGTTCCCTCTTCTCACTATTAATTTATTCCCTCTGTTCTATTTCTCCATTTATCTGTTCCCTCGTTTCCATTTCTCTTTCTCTTATCCCTCTAATCTATTTCTCTACTCATCTTTTCCCTTTAATCTATTTCTCTATTAATCTGTCCCCACTAATTCCTCTATTTATCTGTTCCCTCAATACTATTTCACTATTTATCTGTTTACTCTATTCCATTCCTCTATTCATCTGTGCCCAATATCTCTTCTGGGGTCATTGTTCTTGAGGTCCCTATGGGTTCTCCATGGCTTCGCTATGGGGTCGCTATGTATCGCTCTGGAGGTGCAGTATTTCTATACGGCCACAAGGCGGCGCTATGGCGTTGCAGTACCCATATCCACCACTGGGTGTCGCTGTGTCTCCGTATCTCTATGGCGACGCTGTGTTTCGCTATTTATCTGTTTATTCCATTCCTCTATTCATCTGTGCCCAATATTTTATTTATCTATTAATCTGTTCACTCTTCTCTCTATTAATCAAAAATCTGTTCCAAATTTGCTAACTTTCCAACTTTCCCTTAATCAAAAATCTGTTCCAAATTTGCTAACTTTCCAACTTTCCCTCTTATCTATTTCTCTATTTCTCTTCCCTCAATACTATTTCACTATTTATATTAATTCTATTCCTCTATTAATCTGTGCTCAATATTTTATTTATCTATTAATCTTTTCCCTCTTCTCTATTAACCAAATAATCTGTTGCAACTGCTCTATATAATTCTTTTAATTTACTCGTCTCTCTTCTTTTTATGTCCCTATACAACTGGTCCCTCTTTATTATATTGCTCTATTTAACAATTTCCTCTTTATTCTGTTTCTGTATTTATCAATTCCTAATTATTTTTCTTTCCATATTAATCTTTTCCCTCGATTCTGTTAATCTCTTCTTACTATTTCTCTGCTTCTCCGTTCCCTCTTTTTTTCAACTGCTCTATTTACCTGTTCCCTCTTAACTCTATTGCTCTAATTACGTATTCCCTCTCCATTTACCTGTTCCACGTCATTCTCTTCTCCATTTACCTGTTCCCTCTTCTTTCTCTTTCCAAATTAATCTTTTCCCTCACTTCTATTTATCTCTTTCTCTGTTCCCTTGATTCTATTTCTTTATTAATCTGTTCCCCGTTGGTTCTGATTATCTATTCGTCTATTCCTATCTATTCTGATTATATAATCATCTGTCCCCACTAATCTATTTCTCTATTTATCTGTTCCCTCAATACTATTTCACTATTTATCTGTTTACTCTATTCCATTCCTCAATTCATCTGTGCCCACTAATCTATTTCTCTATTAATCTGTTCCCTCTTCTCTATTAATCAAATAATTTGTTCCAACTTCTCTATATAATTCTATTATTTTACTCTTCTCTCTTCTTTCTATGTCCCTCTGTATCTGTTCCCTCTTCATTCTATGATGTCCCTGTGCACCTGTTCCCTCTTTATTCTCTCTCTGTTTACCTGTTCCCTCTTCTTTATCTTTCCATAACAATCTCTTCCCTCGATTCTATGTCTCTTTATCTGTTCTCTCTTCATACTATCTCACTATAATTCTCTTCTCTCTTCTTGCTATTTCTCTCTTGACCTGTTCCCGCTTCTTTCAATTTCAATCTTTATCAGTTCTCGCGATACTATTTCTCTGATAATCCTGGTCAATTTCTCTGTTTATCTGCTCTCTCTTCTTTCAATTTCTCTTTTCATCTGTTCCCCGCTAATCGATTGCTTCATTGGTCTGTTCCCTCTTCTCACTATTCATTCATTCCCTCTGTTCTATTTCACTGTTAATCTGTTCCATCGTCTCTGTTTCTTTTTCTCTGTTTCCTCTAATCTATTTCTTTATTAATCTGTCCCCACTAATGTATTTATTAGTTCCTTCAATACGATTTCACTATTTGTCTGTTTACACTATCCATTCCTCTATTCATCTGTGCTCAATATTTTACCTATTACTCTTTTCCTTCTTCTTTTTATTAAACACAATCTGATCCAACTTCTCTCTATAAATCTATTTACCCCCTCTTTGTTTTGTGTCCCTATTTGCCTGCTCCCTCTTTATTCTTTTCCTCTGTTTACCTGTTCCCTCTTCCTTCTCATTCCAATTTAATCTTTTCCCTCTATTCTGCGTCGCTCTTCATCCGTGCTCTCTTCTCTCTTCGTCGCTCTTCATCCGTGCTCTCTTCTCTCTACGTCGCTCTTCATCCGTGCTCTCTTCTCTCTACGTCGCTCTTCATCCGTGCTCTCTTCTCTCTACGTCGCTCTTCATCCGTGCTCTCTTCTCTCTACGTCGCTCTTCATCCGTGCTCTCTTCTCTCTACGTCGCTCTTCATCCGTGCTCTCTTCTCTCTACGTCGCTCTTCATCCGTGCTCTCTTCTCTCTACGTCGCTCTTCATCCGTGCTCTCTTCTCTCTACGTCGCTCTTCATCCGTGCTCTCTTCTCTCTACGTCGCTCTTCATCCGTGCTCTCTTCTCTCTACGTCGCTCTTCATCCGTGCTCTCTTCTATTTCTCTCCTTAGCTGTTCCCTCTATTCTATTTCTTTATTCATCTATTCCCATCGATTCTGATTATCTAATCATGTGCTCCCGCTAATCTGTATATCTATTCGTCTTTTCCCACTATTATACTATTAATTTTTTCTGTTCTCTCCAATCTGTTTCTCTACTAGTATTTCACTTTAATCTATTTACTATTAATCTGTCCCCATTTATCGATTTCTCTATTTATCTGATCCCTCAATACGATTTCACTATTTCTCTGTTAATTGTATCCCATTCCTCTTTTAATATGTGACCAAAATTATATTTATCTATTAATCTGTTCGCTCTTCTCTTTATTAAACACATAATCTGTTCCAACTTCTCTACAGAATTCTATTAATTTTCTCTTCTCTCTTCTTTCTATGTCCCTGTGCATCTCTTCCCGCTATTCTATGTCCATATACAACTGTTCCCTCTTTATTCAGTTTTTGTGTTTACCTGTTTCCTCCATTCTCTTTCTGTATTTATCAATTCCCTCTTCTTTTTCTTTCCTTTATAATCATTTCCCTCGATTCTATTTATCTTTTCTCTCTTCTTACTATTTCTCTGCTTTTCCGTTCCCTCTTAATTCTAATGCTCTGATTACCTGTTCCCACGTCATTCTGTTTCTCCATTTACCTGTTCCCTCTACATTCTCTCTCCCTTTTTACCTGTTCCCTCTTTTTTCTCTTTACAAATTAATCTTTTCCCTCAATTCTGTTTCTCTCTTTATCTGTTCTCTCTTCTTTCTATTTCTCCCTTTATCTGTTCCCTTGATTCTATTTCTTTATTCGTCTGTTCCCATCTGTTTTGATTATCTATTCGTCTATTCCCATCGATTCTGATTATCTAATAATACCTACAATATTTATCTATTAATCTCATCCCTCTAATTTATTTTTTCTTTTCTATCTAATCTATTTCTTTATCTGTTCCCTCAATACTATTCCACTATTTATCTGTTTACTCTACTCCATTCCTCTATTCATCTGTGCCCAATATTTTATTTATCTATTAATCTGTTCCCTCATCTCTCTATTAATCAAATAATCTGTTCCAACTTCTATTAGTTTATTAATTTACACCCTCTTCTATTTCTCTCTTTATCTCATCCCGCTCTTCTGTGCCCCTGTTGTCAAACTGCCCCCTCTTCTTTCTGTTTCCCTACTCACCTCTTCCCTCTCTTCTGTTTCCCTACTCACCTCTTCCCTCTCTTCTGTTTCCCTACTCACCTCTTCCCTCTCTTCTGTTTCCCTACTCACCTCTTCCCTCTCTTCTGTTTCCCTACTCACCTCTTCCCTCTCTTCTGTTTCCCTACTCACCTCTTCCCTCTCTTCTGTTTCCCTACTCACCTCTTCCCTCTCTTCTGTTTCCCTACTCACCTCTTCCCTCTCTTCTGTTTCCCTACTCACCTCTTCCCTCTCTTCTGTTTCCCTACTCACCTCTTCCCTCTCTTCTGTTTCCCTACTCACCTCTTCCCTCTCTTCTGTTTCCCTACTCACCTCTTCCCTCTCTTCTGTTTCCCTACTCACCTCTTCCCTCTCTTCTGTTTCCCTACTCACCTCTTCCCTCTCTTCTGTTTCCCTACTCACCTCTTCCCTCTCTTCTGTTTCCCTACTCACCTCTTCCCTCTCTTCTGTTTCCCTACTCACCTCTTCCCTCTCTTCTGTTTTACTATTAATCTTTTTACTCTATTCCATTCCTCTAATAATCTGTGAACAATATTATTTTTTTTTAATTATCTGTTCCCTCTTCTGTCTATTATTCAAGTAATCTTTTCCAACTTCTCTCTATAAATCCATTGATTTTCTCCCTCTTCTGTTCCTCTCGTCTTCTCTTCTTGCTTCTTTCCGTTCCTCCATTAGTAGAGCAAGAAAAGGTCCTTCCCATCGAGGAGTTAGAGATGACTCTTTCTATGTTTTAATTAAAATCTTGATCCCTGGACTGATTCGATGTATTGCCATATCTAGTGGGGGGCCATTGTACCACCAGTCCTTTCTTTCTTAATTCATTCCTTCTCTTATTAGTTTCAGTTAAATATTCCGGTAGTATTTTTTATTTTACCTTGGGATGTTCTGATGGGAGTTTTAAATTGTATGGCATTCCATATCACATTTCAAAAGGTGATATTCCAGTATCTGTTCTTGGTTGTGTTCTTTAATTAAGTAGCGCCAGGGGCAAACACTTAATCCAAGACATCATGGTTTCTATCATTAATTTAATAAGCCTTTTTTTTTTTAATTTCCTCATTCATCCTTTCTACTCTACGTTCTTCCACATTAAACCTAGGAGGCTTTCTAGTGGTATGTCTAGTAGCTTCACCTGCGAGCCACCCATAGGGTCAGAGGGCTCACTCGGCCTCTGTCCCATCTTCCGGAGCACTCACACACATACACACACTCGCGCCCCTCGGTCGTGACCCACGCCCTCGCGGGCAATGGGAACTGCACTACTAGAGGGTCCACACTCGCTTCGCCCCTAGGGGACGTCTCAGTTAAGCGTGCTCCGGGATACCCACCCCAATCAAGCAGATTCACACAAATACTTACTCAATCCTGAGTCTTCATTGGTGTCTTCGTGCACAAAAACTGCAAGGTACTGCAGTTTCTTTCACTCGTTTACCGAAATTAGAGTTTGGAGCTACAGGTCCCTGCACAGGAATTACCCAGCCCAGGGGCTGTCCAGAGACACGGTGTCCCCCCTGGAATGGGAATTCCACAGCAGAGTCACAACACCAAATTGTTATAGGTGTTAAGAGAATGATATACACCAATCGTTGCCAATAGTAAGGAATGAATTGAGTAAGCAATAAACGAGTGAAACAGCGCTGGGCAGCCAGGAGTCTGCACTTCACCAGAGGCGTGCAACGGGTGCCTACCATCCCTTCTTTTTATTGTCTCTTATCTCCGCATTCCTGTTTGATTTTTCTTTTTCTGGGCTGCTCCAGCTGTTATTTGGCAGTTGTTCTCTACCTCCTGGTGATGGAGATGATGAAGGCCGTAGTCCTCTTCAACTCTGATCATGCGCACTTAAGAGGA
This sequence comes from Callipepla californica brunnescens, assembly GCA_023055505.1. NCBI lineage: Eukaryota > Metazoa > Chordata > Aves > Galliformes > Odontophoridae > Callipepla > Callipepla californica. The sequence continues at coordinate 328,735 of JALIRH010000178.1, forward strand.
GATTTCCACTTATTTTTCTTCTGCAGTCTCTTAGAAGGTCACTGCTATATTTTGTTCATTGTCCAGGTGTTAGAACTAAGCACTGTGGCTCCAGCTTGTACAAAGTTCATAGACAACACATTTATTTATTTGTTTTGAGACTTTTACAAATTACGTATTTCTCAGGAAAAAACATTGAAAAACACTAACATGTCTATTTCAAGTCAGTTTGATTAAGAAGTACAGAACTTATTTTTATCACAATCCCGTTCTGTCACCACAATATCCTTAGTTCTTACGTCACTGCTCCACAACGGCATAATAGTATCAGTCCCCTAGCACCTACCATCAACATTCCTCTTTACCATCTCACTCCACTGCTTACTCAACATCACCCCACAGTACCTCATTCAAACGGTGCTACTCCCTACAACGCAATGGAAAACGCAGCAGCAGTAATGGAGTAACCAAGCCTCAGGTTACAGTAAGGGCAAATACAGTCAAACAGAATGGTTGCAAGTACAGTTACAGAAGATAACAAATATATTTTACCTTAGAAGACCAGAAATAATCAGGGAGATCCAGCAAGGAGCTCACAGTGCCACTGCTAGCCCTTAAATGAGGTGTGGGAAGGGCTGGTTCCTGGCTCCTCCCCTTCCCGTCACTCAGCAGCATTGCGCACACCTGAGCTCGTCTTTGTTGTCCCCGCCTTCCCACCACGTGCTCCATTGCTGCTTCAAGCTGTGACTCAGCATTGTCATGACACCCCCAAGCATCACCCCAAAATGTCACCCTGGTGTCATTTGCTAGCATCATCCGCCAGCATCACTGCAACGACGTTACCCCAATGTCACCTCCGAAGTCACACCTCGTCATTACTCTAATGTCCCCACAGTACCACTTCCCAGTGTGTCTCCTTGGCGTCACTCCCCAGCATCACCTCAGTGTCACCCCAAGATTGCTTCCTGCTCTCAGCCCACCTCACTGTCACCCCAGCGTCACCCCTGACTGATACCCCAGCATCGTTCCTCAGCATCACCCGAGCATTACTGCAGCATTGTTTCCTCTGTCACCCCAAGTTCATCCCCCACTTTTACCCCCAACATCACCCCAGTTTCTTCGGGGTTTGGGATCAGTGTTTGAGCCAAAAGAGCACATGCTGCCATACAGACAAGTGCCCGGTTCAGCCTTTAGGACAGAAGATTGTAAGATATTTTCAGGATGGCCTTTAATTGCAAAGTGAGCAGACAATCCCCGGACCTGTGAGCTGACACCTTCAGTTTGGTGAGCAGCTCTCGCTCTGCACACACCAGTGATCTCAGCCCTTTGCTGTCTGGCTGCACGCGTGGCTTCTCAGCATCTTGATGTGTTAGTATGGAAATGTGACCAACTGCGTACAAGGGTAGAGCGCAATCAAAAGGCGTGGCCAGCCCTGGGAGCACAGGCAGGAGCAGTTGAGCCGTGGGAGGGGATAGGAGGGGCTACCTGGCATCGCCTCCCCCCCTCCACCACATTTAAGGGCCGGCAGCCGCAGGGGCAGCATCTCAGCCTGGGGCTGTTTTCTATGGAGTGTGTGTTGGGTGTTGTTTTTGAGTGAGGTTAGTGATTTCTTTTCTGCTTTAAAGTCATGATTTCTCTCTTTTTGGGGCTCTGAATCTCGTTTGAAGGAGTTGTGCGTGTTCTGTATGTTTTCTCTAAGCTCTTTGTGTAAGCAAGGTGGTGGGGTTGTTTCTTTTTTTCTGAGCTGGTGATGGTGGAGCTGTTGTTTATTCTGTGTTTTTGGTATTGTCTCATTTCTGGAATGCTTCATCAGCCCCAGGATAATACTATCCAGCTGATGGAGTATTGTAGCCCTAGGAATACTTAGAGCTTTTACTTTTTTCTATAAAGGCATTTTGTGTTCTCACAGTCTTGTTTGTATTTGGTAAGCTTTATTTTTTTTTTCTGTTTAAGCCTTGTATTGTTTATACACAGTTTCTATTCTATTATCTCCATCTTGGGGTCCTGAACTTTAACTGCACCTACATCATCCCAGCTTGTTTCACGACTGTGGTAAATGGTTCTCTGTGTCATCTCACACAGAGCGTTCTTCAAAAGGGTTTTGTGACTTGTTATCACACAACAGTTTATGTTCTGCATTTGTTTGTTCTCATCTCTTTTTACAACTTAGTGGCGTGTAAGGTTTGTTGGGGCTCCTCTGATTGATGGTGTAAGTATTGAGTGTTGTGCAGAGCAGGAAAGGGGATGTTGTGAGCCCCTCCTTTATTGCTTGTACACAGGCAGGTTTTCCGTTGGCTGTGTTATGAAATGGGGGTTACAAGCACTCCTTTCTCAGAGGAGCGCATATGCGTAAGAGATGCTGCTCTGTACATACAGGGCAGTGCCTTCATCTTTCTTCTGTGTTCAACAGGTGGCCATGGAGATCTGCAGCACTCTTGGAGATATACAACTGCACTAAAGAACAGGGGGTTGCTCCATGGAAGCAGTGAGGAAGGGGAAGCTGCATTTAATGGAATGGCTCAGAACTGGATATTGTCGGCTGGTAATGAGTCACCAAAACAGGTAAGGACAGCTCGCACTCATTGTTGTTTTTCCGTTATTTAGCATGGCACAATGTAGTTCTTCTGGAGTTTTTTCCTGCGCTTTAGGGTACCCAAATGCTGGCTATTCTTTTCCTTTCTCTTTTGGATGTTATCCTTGCCTTTCCCCTGGTCTATCCTTGTCTTATTTGCCTTTCCTTTGTGCGTTTTATTACTTTTGACTGGGATTTCTCGTGGTATTGTTCTCTTGGCCCTATAGTGTAGTCCTTGCTCCATTCCCCTTCTGCACTCTTGGTTATCCCTGTTTATTCCCCGTGCTCCCTTGTATTTATTTCTCCCTCTCTTCGACACTTCCCCCTGCTCCCTCTTATTTATGTGTTTATTTATTTCTCTCACTCACTCTCTTCATTTCTCCTTTCTTCTTCCTCTTTAATATTTAATTATTGATTTCTCAGTCTCTCCCTCATAATCTCTCTCCTTCTCCTACTTTTTCTTAATTTATTTTTCTCTCTCTCTGTATCTCCCCCTTTTCCACCACCTTTATTTACTTGTCTTCTCTCTTTCTCTTTCTCTTTCTCTCTCTCTCTTTCATCATCTGTCCCCATTCTCCCTCATATTAATTTACGTTTTTCTCTTCTACTCTCTCTACATCTCTCTCACAATCTCCTTATATAGTTAATTAATTATTTATTCTGTTATCGCTCCCCCATTCCCCACCTTTATTATTTATTTCTTAACCTTTCTTTCTCTTCAACTCTCCCCCCGCTCCCTATTATTTATGTATTTATTTCTCTTTCTCAATCTCTTCATCTCTTCCCTCTTCTCCCTATTATTTATTTCTCTATCTCTCTGTCTGTATCTCTCCCCCATTCTCCCATTCTTTATTTAGTTCTTTCTCTCTCTCTCTCTTCATCTCTTGCCCTTTCTCTCTGTTCTTTCTTTAATTATTATTTCAATATCCCTTATTCTCTCCCCACCATATTCCTCTTCTTTATTTATTTATCTCTCTCCCTGTCTTCTTCTCTCCCCCTTGTCCATTTTCTTTATTTCTCTCTCCGTCTCTCTCTCCATCGCTCCCACGTTCTCCCACATATTTAATTATTTATTTCTGTTCCTCTTCATCGCCCCCCTTCTCCTCGTTCTTTCTTTATTTCTCTCTCTCTCTCCCTTTCTCCTTTTTCTTTTATTTCTCTATTTATCTCTCCCCATTCTCTTTCTTCTTGCTCTTATTGACTTATTTCACTCTGTCTTCATATTTCCCCCATTCTCCCCATTCTTTTTTTCTCTCGCTCTCCATCTTTCCCTCCTTCTCCCTCTTCTTTATGTGTCTATTTCTCTCTTCTACTTTCTCTTCATCTCTCCCCCTTTTACCTCTTATTTATTTCTCTCTCTTCAACTCTCCTCCTGCTCCCTATTATTTATTTCCTTATTTATTTTTCACTATCTTTTCATCTCTCCCCTGCTACCTATTTTTTCTTTATTTCCCTCTCTCTCTCCCTTCTTCTCTTCCCCTCTTCTAACTCCTCATTATTTATTCTCTGTCCCTCTTGATCTCTCCCCCGGCACTCACTTACGTATTTATTTTTCTCTCTCTCTGTCTCACTCCCATTCACCACCTTTGTTGGTTTCTTTTCTCCCTCAGTCTTCATCTCTTTCCCTTCCTTCTCATTTTTGTCTTTGTTTCTCTCTCCCTCTCTCCTTTTGTCTCTCCCCTGTTCTCCCTATTACTTATTTTTTACTCATCTCTTCTTCTGTCCCCTTTCTCCCATTTATCTATATACTTCTCTATCTCTCTGTCTGTATCTCTCCCCCATTCTCCCATTCTTTATTTATTTTCCAGTCTCTCTCCATCTCTCCCCCAATTTTCCATTTTATTTCTCTCTCTCCCTCATCATCTCTCCCCCTTCTCTCTATTCTTTATTTCTGTCTCTCTCCATCGCTCCCACATCCTCTCACTTATTTATTTCTCTCTCCCTCTCGCCTTTCTTCTTTCCCCTCTTTTCCCCGTTATTTTTTTATTCATCTCTCTCTTCTTCTGTTCTCTTTCTCCCATTTATGTACTTCTCTATCTCTGTCTTCATCTCTCCCTCTTTCTCACGCTTACTTAAAACTTTATTCCTCCCCTACTCTCTCTTCATCTCCCCCATCTTCTCCTTTAGTTGTTTGAGAGAGAATAAAAAAAAAAATAATGAAACTCTTGCTCTTTATTATTTCAATCTCTTATTCCCTCCCACCCTATACATCTTCTTTATTTCTCACTCTCTCATCATCTCTCCCCCTTGTCCCTATTCTTTAATTCTCTCTCTCTTCAACTCTCCCCCGCTCCCTATTATTAGTTACTACTTTTTCATTATTTCTTCATCTCTCCCCTTCTACCTATTCTTTTCTTCATCTCTCCCCTTCTACCTATTCTTTATTTCCCTCTCTCTCCCTTCTTCTCTCGCCCCTTCTCACTCTTTATTTTTGTCTCTCGATCTCTCACCCAGCACGCTCTTATTTATTTTTCTCTCTCTTTCCATCACTCCCTCTTCTTTATTTATTTATCTACTTACTTCTCTCTATCTGCCTTCATCTCTCCCACTTTCTCCCACTTCCTTAAATAGTTATTTATTTCTCTCCTACACTCTCTACATCTCTCCATCTTCTTTATTTATAGTTTGTATCTCGTATCTCTCCCCTGGCACCCGCTTATATATGTATTTATTTATCTCTCTCTCTGCCCCAAGATCCCATTTACTTTATTTTTTATTATTCTAGCTTTCTTCATCTCTCCACCCTGCTCCCTATTTATTATTTATGTATTGTTTTCTCTTTCTCAATCTCTTCATCTCTTCCCTCTTTCCCTATTATTTATCTATATTTTTACTCGTCTATCATCTCTCTCTTTCTCTCTGGGCTCTCGTCTATCATCATCTCTCTTCTCCCCCATCCTCCCTACAGTTTGTTATTCGTTTTGGTCATCTATCATCTTACCCTTTACCTATCTATCATATATCAGCTCTCTACTCTCCCCCATTATCCCTATTTGTTTATTTCCCTATCAGCTCTCAGCTGTCTTCACTCCTCTATCGTCTGTCAGCTCTCTCTTCACTCCTCGATCGTCCATCGTCTGTCTATCAGCTCTCTTCACTCCTCTATCGTCTCTCAACTATCATCCTTCTATGAGCTCTCTTTACTCCTCAATCACCTCTCATCTTTTGTCGATCTATCAGCTATCGCAGCTCTCCCCCAATCTCTATCAGCTCTCTCTTCACTCCTCTATCGTCTGTCTATACGCTCTCTCTTCACTCCCCTATCGTCCGTCGGCGCTCTGTCAGCTCTCTCTTCACTCCCCTATCGTCCGTCGGCTGTCTGTCAGCTCTCTCTTCCCTCTCCTATCGTCTATCAGCTCTCTCATCAGCTTTCTCTTCACTCCTCTATCACCTATGGTCTATCTATCAGCTCTCTTTTCACTCCTCTATCGTCTATACTCTCTCTCTTCACTCCTCTGTCGTCTATCGTCTATCAGCTCTCTTCACTCCTCTGTCGTCTATCGTCTGTCTATCAGCTCTCTCTTCACTCCTCTATCGTCTATCAGCTCTCTTCACTCCCCTATAGTCCATAGGCTGTCTGTCAGCTCTCTCTTCACTCCTCTGTCGTCTATCGTCTGTCTATACACTCTCTTCACTCCTCTGTCGTCTATCGTCTTTCTATACGCTCTCTTCACTCCTCTGTCGTCCATCGTCTGTCTATACGCTCTCTTCACTCCTCTGTCGTCTATCGTCTGTCTATACGCTCTCTTCACTCCTCTGTCCTCTATCGTCTATCGTCTATCAGCTCTCTTCACTCCTCTGTCCTCTATCGTTTATCAGCTCTCTTCACTCCCCTATCGTCTATCGTCTGTGTGTCTGCTCTCTCTTCACTCCTCTATCGTCTATTGTCTATCTGCTCTCTCTTCACTTCTCTGTCTGTCTATCAGCTCTCTTCACTCCTCTATCATCCATCATCTATTTCAACTCTCTCTTCACTCCTCTATCATCTAGCATCTATCAGCTCTCACTTCCCTCCTGTATCATTTATCAGCCATCGTCTATATCAGCACTCTCTTCACGCCTGTATCGTCCATCGGTTGTCTATACGCTCTCTCTTCACGCCTCTATCGTCCATCGGTTGTCTATGTGCTCTCTCTTCACGCCTCTATCATCTATCGTCTTTCTATACGCTCTCTCTTCACTCCTCTGTCCTCTATCGTTTATCAGCTCTCTTCACTCCCCTGTCCTCTATCGTCTATCAGCTCTCTTCACTCCCCTGTCCTCTATCGTCTATCAGCTCTCTTCACTCCCCTGTCCTCTATCGTTTATCAGCTCTCTTCACTCACCTATCGTCTATTGTCTGTGTATCAGCTCTCTCTTCACTCCTCTATCGTCTGTGTATCAGCTCTCTCTTCACTCCTCTATCGTCTATTGTCTATATGCTCTCTCTTCACTCCTCTATCATCTATTGTCTATCTGCTCTCTCTTCACTCCTCTATCGTCTATCAGCTCTCTTCACTCCTCTATCATCCATTGTCTGTCTATACGCTCTCTCCTCACTTATCTATCGTCTGTCTATCAGCTCTCTTCTCTCCTCTATCGTCTGTCGTCTATACGCTCTCGCTTCACTCCTCAATTGTCTGTCTATACGCTCTCGCTTCACTCCTCAATTGTCTGTCTATACGCTCTCGCTTCACTCCTCAATTGTCTGTCTATACGCTCTCGCTTCACTCCTCAATTGTCTGTCTATACGCTCTCGCTTCACTCCTCAATCGTCCACCATCTATCAGCTCTCTTCACTCCTCTATCGTCTATCGTCTGTCTATCAGCTCTCTTCACTCCTGTCGTCTATCGTCTATCAGCTCTCTCTTCAGTTCTCTCTTCACTCCTTTATCATCCATTGTCTATCAGTTCTCTCTTCACTCCTCTATCATCTATTGTCTATCTATCAGCTTTCTTTTCACTCCTCCATCGTCTATACTCTCTCTTCACTCCTCTAACGTCTATCATCTATCTATCAGCTCTCTTCACTCCTCTATCGTCTATCAGCTCTCTTCACTCCCCTATAGTCCATAGGCTGTCTGTCAGCTCTCTCTTCCCACCCCTATCCCACCCCTATCGTCTATCGTCTATCAGCTCTCTCATCAGCTCTCTCTTCACTCCTCTATCATCCATTGTCTATCGTCTATCAGCTCTCTTCACTCCTCTATCATCTATATTCTCTCTCTTCACTCCTCTATCGTCTATTGTCTGATTATACGCTCTCTTCACTCCTCTATCGTCTATTGTCTGTCTATCAGCGCTCTCTTCACTCCTCTATCGTCTATCGTCTGTCAGTGCTCTCTTCACTCCTCTATCGTCTATTGTCTGTCAACTCTCTTCACTCCTCTGTCGTCTATCGTCTATCAGCTCTCTTCACTCCTCTGTCGTCTATCGTCTATCAGCTCTCTTCACTCCTCTGTCGTCTATCGTCTATCAGCTCTCTTCACTCCTCTATCGTCTATCGACTGTCTGTCAGCTCTCTCTCCACTCCTCTATCGTCTATCGTCTGTCTATACGCTCTCTCTTCACTCCCTTATCGTCCATCGGCTCTCTATACGCTCTCTCTTCACTCCTCTATCGTCCATTGTCTATCGTCTATCAGCTCTCTTCACTCCTCTATCGTCCATTGTCTGTCTTATGCTCTCTCTTCACACCTCTATCGTCCATCGTCTGTCTATACGCACTCTCTTCACTCCCTTATCGTCCATCGGCTCTCTATACGCTCTCTCTTCACTCCTCTATCGTCCATCGGCTGTCTATCAGCTCTCTTCACTCCTCTATCATCTATATTCTCTCTCTTCACTCCTCTATTGTCTATCGTCTGTCTATACGCTCTCTTCACTCCTCTATCGTCTATCAGCTCTCTCTTCACTCCTCTATCGTCTATCGACTGTCTATCAGCTCTCTCTTCACTCCTCTGTCGTCTATCGTCTGTCTATACGCTCTCTCTTCACTCCCCTATTCTCTATCAGCTCTCTTCACTCCTCTATCTTCTGTCTATCAGCTCTTTCTTCACTCCTCCATCGTCTATCTTCTGTCTATCAGCTCTCTTCACTCCTCTATCGTCTCTCAACTATCATCCTTCTATCAGCTCTCTTTACTCCTCAATCACCTCTCATCTATTGTCGATCTATCAGCTATTGCAGCTCTCCCCAATCTCTCTATTGGTTATTCATTTGTTTCTCTTTCAGCTCTCAGCTCTCCCCCATTCTCTATATTGGTTATTTATTTGTTTCTTTGTCAGCTCTCAGCTGTCTTCTCTCCATCACCTATCGTCCATCTCTCAGCTTTTTTTTTACTCCATCATTTATCATCTCATCCACCTATCAGCTCTCTTCACTCCTCTATCGTCTATCAGCTCTCTCTTCACTCCTCTGTCTATCGTCTGTCTATACGCTCTCTTCACTCCTCTGTCTTCTATCGTCTGTCTATCAGCTCTCTTCACTCCTCTATCATCCATTGTCTGTCAGCTCTCTCTTCACTCCTCTATCATCTATCGTCTCTCTATACGCTCTCTTCACTCCTCTATCCTCTATCGTCTATCAGCTTTCTCTTCACTCCTCTATCGTCTGTCAGCTCTCTTCACTCTTCTATCGTCTATCGACTGTCTGTCAGCTCTCACTTCACTCCTCTATCGTCTATTGTCTGTCTATACGCTCTCTCCACTTTTCTATCGTCTATCGTCTGTCTATACGCTCTCTCCACTCCTCTATCGTCTGTCTATCAGCTCTCACTTCACTCCTCTATCATCCATTGTCTATCGTCTATCAGCTCTCTTCACTCCTCTATCATCTATATTCTCTCTCTTCACTCCTCTATCGTCTATCGTCTGTCTATACGCTCTCTTCACTCTTCTATCGTCTATCGTCTGTCAGCTCTCTCTTCACTCGTATCGTCTATCGACTGTCTGTCAGCTCTCTCTTCACTCCTCTATCGTCTATCGACTGTCTGTCAGCTCTCTCTTCACTCCTCTATCATCCATTGTCTATCAGTTCTCTCTTCACTCCTCTATCATCTATTGTCTATCTATCAGCTTTCTTTTCACTCCTCCATCGTCTATACTCTCTCTTCACTCCTCTATCGTCTATCGTCTATCTATCAGCTCTCTTCACTCCTCTATCGTCTATCAGCTCTCTTCACTCCCCTATAGTCCATAGGCTGTCTGTCAGCTCTCTCTTCTCTCCTCTGTCGTCTATCGGCTGTCTGTCAGCTCTCTCTTCTCTCCTCTGTCGTCTATCGGCTGTCTATACGCTCTCTTCACTCCTCTGTCGTCTATCGGCTGTCTATACGCTCTCTTCACTCCTCTGTCGTCTATCGGCTGTCTATCAGCTCTCTTCACTCCTGTCGTCTATCGGCTGTCTATCAGCTCTCTTCACTCCTCTATCGTCCATTGTCTGTCTATACGCTCTCTGTTCACTCCTCTATCATCTATCGTCAATCAGCTCTCTTCGCTCCTCTATCATCTATCGTCTATCAGCTCTCTTCACTCCTCTGTCCTCTATCGTCTATCAGCTCTCTTCACTCCTCTGTCCTCTATCGTTTATCAGCTCTTTTCACTCCCCTATCGTCTATCGTCTGTGTATCAGCTCTCTCTTCACTCCTCTATCGTCTGTGTATCAGCTCTCTCTTCACTCCTCTATCATCCATTGTTTGTCTATATGCTCTCTCCTCTCTTATCTGTCGTCTGTCTATCAGCTCTCTTCACTCCTCTATCATCCATTGTCTGTCTATACGCTCTCGCTTCACTCCTCAATTGTCTGTCTATACGCTCTCGCTTCACTCCTCAATTGTCTGTCTATACGCTCTCGCTTCACTCCTCAATTGTCTGTCTATACGCTCTCGCTTCACTCCTCAATTGTCTGTCTATACGCTCTCGCTTCACTCCTCAATTGTCTGTCTATACGCTCTCGCTTCACTCCTCAATTGTCCACCATCTATCAGCTCTCTTCACACCCCTATCGTCTATCGTCTATCTATCAGCTCTCTCTTCACTCCTCTATCGTCTATCGCCTGTCTATCAGCTCTCTCTTCACTCCTCTATCGTCTATCGCCTGTCTATCAGCTCTCTCTTCACTCCTCTATCGTCTATCGCCTGTCTATCAGCTCTCTTCACTCCTCTGTCGTCTATCGGCTGTCTATACGCTCTCTTCACTCCTCTGTCGTCTATCGTCCATCAGCTCTCTCATCAGTTCTCTCTTCACTCCTCTATCATCCATTGTCTATCAGTTCTCTCTTCACTCATTTATCATCTATAGTCCATCTATCAGCTCTCTCTTCACTCCTCTATCGTCTATCATCTGTCAGCTCTCTCTTCACTCCTCTATCGTCTATCGTCTGTCTATACGCTCTCTCCACTCCTCTATCGTCTATCGTCTGTCTATCAGCTCTCACTTCACTCCTCTATCATCCATTGTCTATCGTCTGTCAGCTCTCTTCACTCCTCTATCGTCTGTCTATACTCTCTCTTCACTCCTCCATCGTCTATCGTCTGTCTATACGCTCTCTCTTCACTCCCCTATTGTCTATCATCTCTCTTCACTCCTCTATCCTCTGTCTATCAGCTCTTTCTTCACTCCTCTATCGTCTATCGTCTGTCTATCAGCTCTCTCTTCACTCCTCTATCGTCTATCGTCTGTCTATACGCTCTCTTCACTCCTGTCGTCTATCGTCCATTAGCTCTCTCATCAGTTCTCTCTTCACTCCTCTATCATCCATTGTCTATCAGTTCTCTCTTCACTCATTTATCATCTATAGTCCATCTATCAGCTCTCTCTTCACTCCTCTACCGTCTATCATCTGTCAGCTCTCTCTTCACTCCTCTGTCGTCTATCGGCTGTCTATACGCTCTCTTCACTCCTCTGTCGTCTATCGGCTGTCAGCTCTCTTCACTCCTCTATCGTCTATCGACTCTGTCAGCTCTCTCTCCACTCCTCTATCGTCTATCGTCTGTCTATCAGCTCTCACTTCACTCCTCTATCGTCTATCGTCTGTCTATCAGCTCTCACTTCACTCCTCTATCATCCATTGTCTATCGTCTATCAGCTCTCTTCACTCCTCTATCATCTATATTCTCTCTCTTCACTCCTCTATCGTCTATCGTCTGTCTATACGCTCTCTTCACTCCTCTATCGTCTATTGTCTGTCAGCTCTCTTCACTCCTCTATCGTCTATTGTCTGTCAGCTCTCTTCACTCCTCTATCGTCTGTCTATACTCTCTCTTCACTCCTCCATCGTCTCTCGTCTGTCTATACGCTCTCTCTTCACTCCCCTATTGTCTATCATCTCTCTTCACTCCTCTATCCTCTGTCTATCAGCTCTTTCTTCACTCCTCCATCGTCTATCGTCTGTCTATCAGCTCTCTTCACTCCTCTATCGTCTCTCAACTATCATCCTTCTATCAGCTCTCTTTACTCCTCAATCACCTCTCATCTATTGTCGATCTATCAGCTATTGCAGCTCTCCCCCAATCTCTCTATTGGTTATTTATTTGTTTCTCTTTCAGCTCTCAGCTCTCCCCCATTCTCTATATTGGTTATTTATTTGTTTCTTTTTCAGCTCTCAGCTGTCTTCTCTCCATCACCTATCGTCCATCTCTCAGCTCTTTTTTTACTCCATCATTTATCATCTCATCCACCTATCAGCTCTCTTCACTCCTCTATCATCCATCATCTATTTCAACTCTCTGTTCACTCCTCTATCATCTAGCATCTATCAGCTCTCACTTCCCTCCTGTATCATTTATCAACCATCGTCTATATCAGCTCTCTCTTCACACCTCTATCGCCCATCGGCTGTCTATACGCTCTCTCTTCACTCCTCTATCGTCTATCATCTCTCTATAAGCACTCTTCACTCCTCTATCGTCCATCATCAGTCTATCAGCTCTCTTCACTCCTCTATCGTCCATCATCTATTGTCTATCAGCTCTCTCTTCTCTCCTCTATCGTCAGTCTGTCAGCTCTCTTCTCTCCTCTCTCCTCTATCGTCTATCAGCTCTCCTCTATCGTCTATCAGCTCTCCTCTATCGTCTATCAGCTCTCCTCTATCGTCTATCAGCTCTCCTCTATCGTCTATCAGCTCTCCTCTATCGTCTATCAGCTCTCCTCTATCGTCTATCAGCTCTCCTCTATCGTCTATCAGCTCTCCTCTATCGTCTATCAGCTCTCCTCTATCGTCTATCAGCTCTCCTCTATCGTCTATCAGCTCTCCTCTATCGTCTATCAGCTCTCCTCTATCGTCTATCAGCTCTCCTCTATCGTCTATCAGCTCTCTCATCAGGTCTCTCTTCACTCCTCTATCATCTATTGTCTATCAGCTCTCTTTTCACTCCTCCATCGTCTATACTCTCTTCACTCCTGTATCGTCTATTGTCTGTCTATCAGCTCTCTTCACTCCTCTATCGTCTATCAGCTCTCTTCACTCCTCTATCGTCTATCAGCTCTCTTCACTCCCCTATAGTCCATAGGCTGTCTGTCAGCTCTCTCTTCACTCCTCTGTCGTCTATCGTCTTTCTATACGCTCTCTTCACTCCTCTGTCGTCTATCGTCTTTCTATACGCTCTCTTCACTCCTCTGTCGTCTATCGTCTTTCTATACGCTCTCTTCACTCCTCTGTCGTCTATCGTCTTTCTATACGCTCTCTTCACTCCTCTGTCGTCTATCGTCTTTCTATACGCTCTCTTCACTCCTCTGTCGTCTATCATCTGTCTATACGCTCTCTCTTCAATTCTCTATCGTCTGTCTATCAGCTCTCTTCACTCCTCTCTCATCCATCATCTATTTCAACTCTCTCTTCACTCCTCTCTCATCCATCATCTATTTCAACTCTCTCTTCACTCCTCTATCATCTAGCATCTATCAGCTCTCACTTCCCTCCTGTATCATTTATCAGCCATCGTCTATATCAGCTCTCTCTTCACGCCTCTATCGTCCATCGGTTTTCTATACGCTCTCTCTTCACGCCTCTATCGTCCATCGGTTGTCTATGCGCTCTCTCTTCACGCCTCTATCGTCTATCGTCTTTCTATACGCTCTCTCTTCACTCCTCTGTCCTCTATCGTTTATCATCTCTCTTCACTCCCCTATCGTCTATCGTCTGTGTATCAGCTCTCTCTTCACTCCTCGATCGCCTATCAGCTCTCTCTTCACTCCTCTATCATTTATCAGCTCTCTTCTCGTCTCTATCGTCTGTCTATCAGCACTCTTCACTCCTCTATCATCCATCGTCTGTCTATACGCTCTCTCTTCACTCCTCTATCGTCTCTCATCTATCATCTATCAGCTCTCTCTTCCCACCCCTATCCCACCCCTATCGTCTATCGTCTATCAGCTCTCTCATCAGTTCTCTCTTCACTCCTCTATCATCTATTGTCTATCTATCAGCTCTCTTCACTCCTCTATCGTCTATCAGCTCTCTCTTCACTCCTCTGTCTATCGTCTGTCTATACGCTCTCTTCACTCCTCTGTCTTCTATCGTCTGTCTATCAGCTCTCTTCACTCCTCTATCATCCATTGTCTGTCAGCTCTCTCTTCACTCCTCTATCGTCTATCGTCTCTCTATACGCTCTCTTCACTCCTCTATCCTCTATCGTCTATCAGCTTTCTCTTCACTCCTCTATCGTCTATCAGCTTTCTCTTCACTCCTCTATCGTCTGTCAGCTCTCTTCACTCTTCTATCGTCTATCGACTGTCTGTCAGCTCTCACTTCACTCCTCTATCGTCTATCGTCTGTCTATACGCTCTCTCCACTCCTCTATCGTCTGTCTATCAGCTCTCACTTCACTCCTCTATCATCCATTGTCTATCAGTTCTCTCTTCACTCATTTATCATCTATAGTCCATCTATCAGCTCTCTCTTCACTTGTCTATCGTCTGTCTATCAGCTCTCTCTTCACTCCTTCATCGTCTATCAGCTCTCTTCACTTCTCGATTGTCTAGCGTCTGTCTATCAGCTCTCTCTTCACTCCTCGATCGTCTAGCGTCTGTCTATCAGCTCTCTCTTCACTCCTCGATCGCCTATCAGCTCTCTCTTCACTCCTCGATCGCCTATCAGCTCTCTCTTCACTCCTCGATCGCCTATCAGCTCTCTCTTCACTCCCCTGTAGTCCATCGGCTGTCTATATGCTCTTTTCACTCCTCTATCATCTAGCATGTATCTGTCAGCTCTCTCTTCACTCCCATATCGTCTATACGCTCTCTTTTCACTCCTCTACCGTCTATCTATCAGCTCTCTTCAGTCCTCTATCATCCATCGTCCATCTGTCAGCTCTCTCTTCACTCCTATCTTCTATCGTCCATCTAGCTCTCTCTTCACTCCCCTATCATTTATCGTCCATTTATCAGCTCTCTCCTCACTCGTCCATCATCTATCATCCAGCTAGCTCTCTCCACTCTCCTCTAGCATCTACCATCCATCTATCAGCTCTCTCTCCTCTAGCATCTGTCAATTATCATCATCTGTCAATTATCATCGTCATCGTCATCTGTCAATTATCATCGTCATCGTCGTCATCTGTCAATTATCATCGTCATCGCCGCCGCCGCCGCCTGTCAGTCGCCGCCGCCGCCGCCTGTCAGTCGCCGCCGCCGCCGCCTGTCAGTCGCCGCCGCCTGTCAGTCGCCGCCGCCTGTCAGTCGCCGCCGCCTGTCAGTCGCCGCCGCCTGTCAGTCGTCGTCTGTCAATCATCATCATCATCATCTGTCAGCTCTCTCAGCTCTCCCCCATTCTCACTATTGGTTTTTTATTTGTTTCTCTATCATCTATCAGCGCTGTCTTTTCCCCTCTATCATATATCAGCTCTCGTCCATCTGTCGGCTCTCCCCCATTCTCCCTATTGTTTATTTGTTTCTATATCAGCGCTCTCAGCTCTCTACACTCCTCTATCATCTATCATCTCTCGTCCATCTATCAGCACTCTCTTCGCTCCTCTATCATCTGTCATCTGTTATCTATTATCTATCAGCTCTCTCTATACTCATCTATCAGCTCTCAGCTCTGCCCCATTCTCCCTATTGTTCGTTTATTAGTTTCTCTGTCAGCTCTCAGCTCTCCCCATCCTCCCTATTGTTTGTTTGTTTCTGTAATATCTATCAGCTCTCCCCTTGCTCATCTGTCGTCTATCAGCTCTCCCCTCTCCCCTCCCTCCCTGTTGTTCATTTATTTGTTTTTCTATCTATCATCTCTCTGCTCTCCCCCACCCTCCCTATTGTGTATTTATTTGTTTCTTTATCATCTATCATCTGTCAATCATCATCATCATCATCATCTGTCAATCATCATCATCATCATCATCTGTCAATCATCATCATCATCATCATCATCTGTCAATCATCATCATCATCATCATCATCTGTCAATCATCATCATCATCATCATCTGTCAGTCGTCGTCATCATCTGTCAGTCATCATTTGTCAATCATCGTCATCGTCATCTGTCAATCACCATCGTCATCGTCATCTGTCAATCACCATCGTCATCGTCATCTGTCAATCACCATCGTCATCGTCATCTGTCAATCACCGTCATCGTCATCTGTCAGCTCTCTCAGCTCTCCCCCATTCTCACTATTGGTTTTTTATTTGTTTCTCTATCATCTATCAGCGCTGTCTTTTCCCCTCTATCATATATCAGCTCTCGTCCGTCTGTCGGCTCTCCCCCATTCTCCCTATTGTTTGTTTGTTTCTATATCAGCGCTCTCAGCTCTCTACACTCCTCTATCATCTATCATCTCTCGTCCATCTATCAGCACTCTCTTCGCTCCTCTATCATCTGTCATCTGTTATCTATTATCTATCAGCTCTCTCTATACTCATCTATCAGCTCTCAGCTCTCCCCCATTCTCCCTATTGTTTATTTGTTTCTCTATCAGCTCTCAGCTCTGCCCCATTCTCCCTATTGTTCGTTTATTAGTTTCTCTGTCAGCTCTCAGCTCTCCCCATCCTCCCTATTGTTTGTTTGTTTCTGTAATATCTATCAGCTCTCCCCTTGCTCATCTGTCGTCTATCAGCTCCCCCCTCTCCCCTCCCTCCCTGTTGTTCATTTATTTGTTTTTCTATCTATCATCTCTCTGCTCTCCCCCACCCTCCCTATTGTGTATTTATTTGTTTCTTTATCATCATCATCTGTCAATCATCATCATCATCATCTGTCAATCATCATCATCATCATCTGTCAATCATCATCATCATCATCATCTGTCAATCATCATCATCATCATCATCATCTGTCAATCATCATCACCATCTGTCAATCATCACCATCTGTCAATCATCATCATCACCATCTGTCAATCATCATCATCACCATCTGTCAATCATCATCATCATCATCTGTCAATCATCATCATCATCATCTGTCAATCATCATCATCATCATCATCTGTCAATCATCATCATCATCATCATCTGTCAATCATCATCATCATCATCTGTCAATCATCATCATCATCATCTGTCAATCATCATCATCATCTGTCAATCGTCGTCATCATCGTCGTCATCATCTGTCAATCGTCATCTGTCAATCGTCATCTGTCAATCGTCATCTGTCAATCGTCATCTGTCAATCGTCGTCATCATCTGTCAATCGTCATCTGTCAATCGTCATCTGTCAATCGTCATCTGTCAATCGTCATCATCATCAGTCAATCGTCATCTGTCAATCGTCATTATCATCATCATCTGTCAATCGTCATTATCATCATCATCTGTCAATCATCATTATCATCATCATCTGTCAATCATCATCATCATCATCATCTGTCAATCAATCTGTCAATCATCATCATCATCATCTGTCAATCAATCTGTCAATCATCATCATCATCTGTCAATCATCATCATCATCTGTCAATCATCATCATCATCATCTGTCAATCATCATCATCATCATCTGTCAATCATCTGTCAATCATCATCATCATCATCTGTCAATCATCTGTCAATCATCCTCATCAGCATCTGTCAATCATCTGTCAATCATCCTCATCAGCATCTGTCAATCATCTGTCAATCATCCTCATCAGCATCTGTCAATCATCTGTCAATCATCCTCATCAGCATCTGTCAATCATCTGTCAATCATCCTCATCAGCATCTGTCAATCATCTGTCAATCATCTGTCAATCATCTGTCAATCATCTGTCAATCATCTGTCAATCATCATCTGTCAATCATCATCTGTCAATCATCATCTGTCAATCATCATCTGTCAATCATCTGTCAATCATCTGTCAATCATCTGTCAATCATCTGTCAATCATCTGTCAATCATCATCATCATCATCATCATCTGTCAATCATCATCATCATCATCATCATCTGTCAATCATCATCATCATCATCATCATCTGTCAATCATCCTCATCATCATCTGTCAATCATCTGTCAATCATCCTCATCATCATCTGTCAATCATCTGTCAATCATCCTCATCATCATCTGTCAATCATCTGTCAATCATCCTCATCATCGTCAATGTCTGTCAATCATCCTCATCATCATCATCGTCTGTCAATCATCCTCATCATCATCATCGTCTGTCAATCATCCTCATCATCATCTGTCAATCATCTGTCAATCATCCTCATCATCATCTGTCAATCATCTGTCAATCATCCTCATCATCATCTGTCAATCATCTGTCAATCATCCTCATCATCATCTGTCAATCGTCGTCATCGTCATCATCATCTGTCAATCGTCGTCATCTGTCAATCGTCGTCATCTGTCAATCATCATCATCTGTCAATCGTTGTCATCTGTCAATCATCATCGTCATCTGTCAGTCGTCATCTGTCAATCGTCATCTGTCAATCGTCATCATAATCTGTCAATCGTCATCTGTCAATCGTCATCATCGTCATCATCATCATCTGTCAATCATCGTCATCATCATCTGTCAATCATCGTAATCATCATCTGTCAATCAATCTGTCAATCATCATCATCATCATCTGTCAATCATCATCATCATCATCATCTGTCAATCATCATCATCATCTGTCAATCATCGTCATCATCATCTGTCAATCAATCTGTCAATCATCATCATCATCTGTCAATCATCATCATCATCATCATCTGTCAATCATCATCATCATCTGTCAATCATCATCATCATCTGTCAATCATCATCATCATCTGTCAATCGTCGTCATCATCGTCGTCATCTGTCAATCGTCGTCATCTGTCAATCGTCATCATCTGTCAATCGTCGTCATCTGTCAATCATCATCGTCATCTGTCAGTCGTCATCTGTCAATCGTCATCTGTCAATCGTCATCATATGTCAATCATCATCATCATCTGTCAATCATCATCTGTCAATCATCATCTGTCAATCATCATCTGTCAATCATCATCATCATCATCATCATCATCATCATCTGTCAATCATCATCATCTGTCAATCATCATCATCGTCATCATCTGTCAATCATCATCATCGTCATCATCTGTCAATCATCGTCATCATCTGTCAATCATCATCATCATCTGTCAATCATCATCATCATCATCTGTCAATCATCATCATCATCATCTGTCAATCATCATCATCATCATCTGTCAATCATCATCATCTGTCAATCATCATCATCATCATCGTCATCATCTGTCCATCATCATCATCATCATCGTCATCATCTGTCCATCATCGTCATCATCTGTCAATCATCGTCAATCATCGTCATCATCTGTCAATCATCTGTCAATCATCGTCATCATCTGTCAATCATCATCATCATCATCTGTCAATCATCATCATCTGTCAATCATCATCGTCATCATCTGTCAATCATCGTCATCATCGTCATCATCTGTCAATCATCGTCATCATCGTCATCATCTGTCAATCATCGTCAATCATCGTCATCATCTGTCAATCATCATCATCTGTCAATCATCGTCAATCATCGTCATCATCTGTCAGTCATCATCTGTCAGTCATCATCTGTCAGTCATCATCGTCATCATCTGTCAGTCATCATCGTCATCATCTGTCAGTCACCATCGTCATCATCTGTCAGTCATCATCGTCATCTGTCAATCATCGTCATCTGTCAATCATCATCATCGTCATCTGTCAATCATCATCATCATCATCATCATCGTCATCTGTCAATCATCCGTCAATCATCATCGTCATCTGTCAATCATCATCGTCATCTGTCAATCATCATCGTCATCGTCATCAGTCAATCATCGTCATCAGTCAATCATCGTCATCAGTCAATCATCGTCATCAGTCAATCATCATCATCGTCATCGTCATCTGTCAATCGTCATCGTCATCGTCATCTGTCAATCGTCATCGTCATCTGTCAATCATCATCGTCATCGTCATCTGTCAATCATCATCGTCATCTGTCAATCATCATCATCATCGTCATCGTCATCTGTCAATCGTCATCGTCATCTGTCAATCGTCATCGTCATCGTCATCTGTCAATCATCATCGTCATCTGTCAAATATCATTGTCATCGTCATCTGTCAGTCATCATCGTCATCATCTGTCAGTCATCATCGTCATCATCTGTCAATCATCATCGTCATCTTCTGTCAATCATCATCGTCATCGTCATCTGTCAATCATCGTCATCTGTCAATCATCGTCATCTGTCAATCATCGTCATCTGTCAATCATCGTCATCGTCATCTGTCAATCATCATCATCATCATCGTCATCTGTCAATCACCATCATCATCATCATCGTCATCTGTCAATCATCATCATCATCATCATCTGTCAGCTCTCTCAGCTCTCCCCCATTCTCACTATTGGTTTTTTATTTGTTTCTCTATCATCTATCAGCGCTGTCTTTTCCCCTCTATCATATATCAGCTCTCGTCCGTCTGTCGGCTCTCCCCCATTCTCCCTATTGTTTGTTTGTTTCTATATCAGCGCTCTCAGCTCTCTACACTCCTCTATCATCTATCATCTCTCGTCCATCTATCAGCACTCTCTTCGCTCCTCTATCATCTGTCATCTGTTATCTATTATCTATCAGCTCTCTCTATACTCATCTATCAGCTCTCAGCTCTGCCCCATTCTCCCTATTGTTCGTTTATTAGTTTCTCTGTCAGCTCTCAGCTCTCCCCATCCTCCCTATTGTTTGTTTCTGTAATATCTATCAGCTCTCCCCTTGCTCATCTGTCGTCTATCAGCTCTCCCCTCTCCCCCTCCCTCCCTGTTGTTCATTTATTTGTTTTTCTATCTATCATCTCTCTGCTCTCCCCCACCCTCCCTATTGTGTATTTATTTGTTTCTTTATCATCTATCATCTCTCTCTTTACTCCTCTATCATTTATCATCACTCTTCTCTCCCCCATCCTCCCTGTTGTTTATTTGTTTGTTTCTCTATCTGTAATCTCTCACCTCTCCCCCCTTCTCCCTATTGTTTGTTTCTCTATTTCTGGCTGCATCTCTCCCCCATTCTCCCCGTTCTTTCTTTCTTTCTTTTTCTCTCTTTCTTCTTCTCTCTCCCCTTCTCACTCTTCGTTATTTATTCTGTCTCTTGATCTCTCTCCTGGCACCCTCTTAAGTATTTATTTATTCTCTCTTTCTCTCTCTCCATCTCTCGCCCTTTCTCCCTGTTCTTTCTTTATTATTTTGATCTCCCCTATTCCCTCCCTACCATATCCCTCTTCTTTATTTAGTTCTTTCTCTCTCTCTCTCTCTCCATCTCTTCCCCAATTTTCCATTTTATTTCTCTTTCATCATCTCTCCCCTTCTCTCTATTCTTTGTCTCTCTCTATTGCTCCCACATTCTCCCACTTAATTATTTCTCTCTCCCTCTCGCCCTTCGTCTTTCCCCTCTTCTCCGTATTATTTATTTTTTATTCATCTCTCTCTTCATCTGTCCCCTTTCTCCCATTTATTTATATACTTCCCTGTCTGTCTGTATCTCTCTCTCATTCTCCCATTCTTTATTTTTTTTGTTCTGTCTCTCACCATCTCTCCCTCCTTCTCCCTCTGCTTTATATGTATCTACTTACTTCTCTCTATCTGCTTTCATCTCTCCCACTTTCTCACACTTCCTGAAATTGTTATTTATGTCTCTCCTACTCTCTGTTCATCTCTCCCCTCTTCATCTTATTCAGTTATTTCTTTATCCTCTCTCTTTCTGTCTCTCCCCCATACTCCACCATCGTTATTTATTATTCTCTCTCACTCTTCATCTCTCCCCCTTCTCCCACATTTTTCTTCATTTCTCTCTATTTTTTTCTTCAACTCTCCCCTTGCTCCCTCTTATGTAATTCTTTTTCTCTATCTCTGCCCCAAGATCCCATTTATTTAACTTTTTATTATTCTAGCTCTCTTCAACTCTCCCCCTGCTCCCTATTGATTATTTATTATTTATGTATTTATTTCTCTTTCTCAATCTCTTCATCTCTTCCCTCTTCTCCCTATTATTTATTTGTATTTTTATTTAGACATCTCTCTCTTCATCTGTCCCCCTTCTCCCATTTATTTATTCTTTTATTTCTCTGTCTCTCTGTCTGCATCTCTCCCCTGTTCTCCACCTTCGTTATTTATTTATTGTTCTCCAATCGGTTTTATCTCTTCCCCTTTCTTCCCGTTTTTCTTTATTTCTCTCTGTCTTTGACTCTCTCCCTGCTCCCTATTATTTATTTATCAATTATCTCTCCCCCTTCTCCCCATTCTTTCTCTATTCATTTTTCTTTCCATCTCTCCTTCCTTCTCCATCTTATCTATTTATTTCTCTCTCTCTCCTCATGTCTCCCCTTCTCCTCTTCTTTGTTTACTTATTTCTATTTCTCTCTTCTTCGGCATCTCTGCCCCGAACGAGGCGCAATGGCAACGGCGTCTCTGCCCCGAACCAGGCGCAATGGCAACGGCATCTCCCCCACAACAAGACGAACGGCACTTGTGTTCCCCCCCCCCAGCCAAGACGAACGGCACTTGTGTTCCCCCCCAACCATGAGCAAAGGCAACGGCACTTGTCCCCCAAACCAAGAGCGAGGTCATCTCCCCCATGCACAGAGCAACGGCACCGGCACCTCGCCCCCAGCCAAGAGCAACATCTCCCCCTTAACCAAGGGGGCTTTCTAGTGGTATGTCTGGTAGCTTCGCCTGCGAGCCACCCGTGGGGTCAGAGGGCTCACTCGGCATCTGTCCCATCTTCCGGAGCACTCACACACATACACACACTCGCGCCCCTCGGTCGTGACCCACGCCCTCGCGGGCAATGGGAACTGCACTACTAGAGGGTCCGCACTCGCTTCGCCCCTACGGGACGTCTCAGTCAGGCGTGCTCCGGGATACCCACCCCGACTGAACAGATCCACGCAAATACTTACTCAATCCTGAGTCTTTGTTTGGGTCTTCGTGCACAAAAATTACGGGGTACTGCAGTTTCTTTCGCTCGTTTACCAAATTTAGAGTTCGGAGCTACAGGTCTCGCGCAGGAATTACCCAGCCCAGGGGCCGTCCGGAGACGGGGCGCCCCCCCTGGAGTGAGAATTCCGCAGTAGAGTCGCCTGGATCCGAGTCACGGCACCAAATTTTTATAGGTGTGAAGAATGATACACACCGATGGTTGTCAATAGTAAGGAATTTACTGAGTAAGCAATAAAGGAGCGGAACAGCGCTGGGCGGCTGGGAGTCTGCGCTCCACCAGAGGAGCGCACCGGGGGCCCCCAACCCCTCTTTTTGTTGGCTCTTATCTCTATATTCGTGTTTATCTTTCCTTCCTGGGCTGCACCGGCTGCTATTTCGGAGTTGTCCTCTGTCTCCTTGCAGAGAGAAGATGAGTACTGCAGTCCTCTTCAGCTCTAATCACACATGCTTAAAGGAAGATTTCTGCTTCTTTTTCTTTTTCACTTCCTTAGAAGGTCACTGCTATCTGTTGTTCCTTGTGCAGGTGTTAGAACAAGACGCTGTGGCTCCAATTTACAAAAATATTTATTTATCTATTTTTAAGACTTCTACAGACTACATAGTTCTAAGAGAAGGAGAAGAAAAGCACACGGAAAAGTACTGACTCGTCTGTCTTGAGACGGTTTCATTGACAAGTATAGAAAGTACAGAACTCCGTTTCTATCACAAAGAGAAAAGGCATCTCCCCCCAACCACGAGCAACGAAGAGCACCGACAGCTCCCCCCCAGCCACAAGCAACGGCAGCGATATCTCCTCCCCAATCAAAAGCAACAGCACATGCCCCCCAACCATGAGGAATGACAACAGCACTTGTCCCCCCCAGCCACGAAGAACGGCACCTGTCCCCCCAACCACGAAGAACGGCACCTGTACCCCAACAATGAGCAACGACAACGGCACTTGTCCCCCCAACCAAGAAGAACGGCACTTGTCCCCCCCAACCAAGAAGAACGGCACTTGTCCCCCCCACAATGAGCAAGAAGAACGGCACTTGTCCCCCCCACAATGAGCAAGAAGAACGACACTTGTCCCCCCCACAATGAGCAAGAAGAACGACACTTGTCCCCCCCACAATGAGCAAGAAGAACGGCACTTGTCCCCCCCACAATGAGCAAGAGGAACGGCACTTGTCCCCCCCACAATGAGCAAGAGGAACGGCACTTGTCCCCCCCACAGTGAGCAAGAGGAACGGCACTTGTCCCCCCCACAGTGAGCAAGAGGAACGGCACTTGTCCCCCCCACAGTGAGCAAGAGGAACGGCACTTGTCCCCCCCACAGTGAGCAAGAGGAACGGCACTTGTCCCCCCCACAGTGAGCAAGAGGAACGGCACTTGTCCCCCCCACAGTGAGCAAGAGGAACGGCACTTCTCCCCCCCAACAATGAGCAAGAGGAACGGCACTTGTCCCCCCAGCCAAGAGGAACGGCACCTGCCCCTTAACAATGAGCAACGACAACGGCACTTGTCCCCCCAGCCAAGAAGAACGGCACCTGCCCCTTAACAATGAGCAAAGACAACGGCACTTGTCCCCCCAACCAAGAAGAACGGCACCTGCCCCCCAACAATGAGCAACGACAACGGCACTTGTCCCCCCCAACGAAGGAGAACGGCACTTGTGTTCCCCCCCAACCACGAGCAACGGCAACGGCAGCGACATCTCCCCCCTCAATCACGAGCAACGGAAACGGCAACGGCAGCGACATCTCCCCCCCCAACCACGAGCAACGGCAGCGACATCTCCCCCCCCAACCACGAGCAACGGCAGCGACATCTCCCCCCCCAACCAGGAGCAACGACAACGACACTTCCCCCCAACCACGAGCAACGGCACCTGCCCCCCCAGCCAAGGGCAATGACATCTCCCCCCAACCAGGAGCAACGACAACGGCATCTCCCCCCAACCAGGAAGAACGGCACTTATTCCCCAACCAAGAAGAACGGCTTCTCCCCCCCAACAATGAGCAACAACAACGGCACTTGTCCCCCCCAACAATGAGCAACAACAACGGCACTTGTCCGCCCCAGCCAAGAAGAACGGCACTTGTCCCCCCAGCCAAGAAGAACGGCACCTGCCCCCCAACAATGAGCAACGACAACGGCACTTGTCCCCCCCAAGCAAGAAGAACGGCACTTGTGTTCCCCCCCAACCACGAGCAACGGCAACGGCAGCGACATCTCCCCCCCCAACCACGACCAACGGCAACGGCAGCGACATCTCCCCCCAAACCACGAGCAACGGCACCTGCCCCCCCAGCCAAGAGCAATGACATCTCCCCCCAACCAGGAGCAACGACAACGGCATCTCCCCCCCACCAAGAAGAACGGCACTTATTCCCCAACCAAGAAGAACGGCATCTCCCCCCCAACCATGAGCAACGACAGTGACACTTCCCCCCAACCATGAGCAACGGTACCTGCCCCCCCAGCCAAGGGCAATGACATCTCCCCCCAACCAGGAGCAACGACAACAGCATCTCCCCCCCAACCAAGAAGAACGGCATTTGTCCCCCCAACCAAGAAGAACGGCATTTGCCCCCCCAACCAAAAAGAACGGCACTGGTCCCCCAACCACGAGTAACGACAACGGCCCTGGTCCCCCAACCAAGAAGAACGACAATGGCACTTGTCCCGCAACCAGGAAGAACGGCACTTTTCGCCCAAACAAGAAGAACAGCACCTGCCCCCAACAATGAGAAACGACAACGGCACTTGTCCCCCAACCAAGAAGAACGGCACTTGTCCCCCACAACAATGAGCAACGACAACTACACAAGTCCCCCCAACCAAGAAGAACGGCACTTGTCCCCCCCAGCCAAGAAGAACGGCACTTGTCCCCCCCAGCCAAGAAGAACGGCACTAGTCCCCCAGCCATGAGCAACGACAACGGCACTTGTCACCCCAGCCATGAGCAACGACAACGGCACTTGTCCCCCCCAACCAAGAAGAACGGCACTTGCCCCCCCCAACCAAGAACGGCTCTTGCCCCCCACCCAAGAAGAACGGCAGTGGTCCCCCTACCACGAGTAACGACAACGGCCCTGGTCCCCCAACCAAGAAGAATGACAATGGCACTTGTCCCGCAACCAGGAAGAACGGCACTTTTCGCCCAAACAAGAAGAACAGCACCTGCCCCCAACAATGAGCAACGAAAACGGCACTTGTCCACCAACCAAGAAGAACGGCACTTGTCCCCCACAACAATGAGCAACGACAACTACACTAGTCCCCCCCAGCCAAGAAGAACGGCACTAGTCCCCCCCAGCCAAGAAGAACGGCACTTGTCCACCCAGCCAAGAAGAACGGCACTTGTGCCCCCAACCAAGAAGAACGGCACTTGCCCCCCCCAGCAAAGAAGAACGGCACCTGCCCCTGAACAATGAGCAACGACAACGGCACTTGTCCCCCCCAGCCAAGAAGAACGGCACTTGTCCCCCCCAGCCAAGAAGAACGGCACTTGTCCCCCCAGCAATGAGCAAAGACAACGGCACTTGTCCCCCCCAACCAAGAAGAACGGCACCTGCCCCCAACCATGAGCAACGACAACGGCACTTGTCCCCCCAACCAAGAAGAACGGCACTTGTCCCCCAGCCATGAGCAACGACAACGGCACTTGTCCCCCCAACCAAGAAGAACGGCACTTGCCCCCCAACCAAGAGCGAGGTCATCTCCCCCATGCACAGAGCAACGGCACCGGCACCTTGCCCCCAGCCAAGAGCAACATCTCCCCCCTAACCAAGGGGGCTTTTTAGTGGTATGTCTGGTAGCTTCTCCTGCGAGCCACCCATGGGATCAGAGGGCTCACTCGGCATCTGTCCCATCTTCCGGAGCACTCACACACATACACACACTCGCGCCCCTCGGTCGTGACCCACGCCCTCGCGGGCAATGGGAACTGCACTACTAGAGGGTCCGCACTCGCTTTGCCCCTACGGGACGTCTCAGTCAGGCGTGCTCCGGGATACTCACCCCGACCGAACAGATCCACGCAAATACTTCTTCTTGTTCACTTCCTTAAAAGGTCACTGCTATCTGTTGTTCATTGTGCAGGTGTTAGAACAAGACACTGTGATTCCAATTTAGAAAAATATTTATTTATCTATTTTTAAGACTTCTACAGACTACATAGTTCTAAGAGAAGGAGAAGAAAAGCACACGGAAAAGTACTGACTCGTCTGTCTTGAGACGGTTTCATTGACAAGTATAGAAAGTACAAAACTCTGTTTCTATCACAAAGAGAAAAGGAATCTCCCCCCAACCACGAGCAACGAAGAGCACCGAAAGCTCCCATCCAACCACAAGCAACTGCTACGATATCACCTCCCCAACCAAGAAGAACGGCACTTGCCCCCCCAACCAAGAAGAACGGCACTTGCCCCCCCAACCAAGAAGAACGGCACTGGTCCCGCAACCAGGAAGGAACGGCACTTTTCGCCCAAACAAGAAGAACAGCACCTGCCCCCAACAATGAGAAACGACAACGGCACTTGTCCCCCAACCAAGAAGAACGGCACTTGTCCCCCACAACAATGAGCAACGACAACTACACAAGTCCCCCCAACCAAGAAGAACGGCACTTGTCCCCCCCAGCCAAGAAGAACGGCACTTGTCCCCCCCAGCCAAGAAGAACGGCACTAGTCCCCCAGCCATGAGCAACGACAACGGCACTTGTGACCCCAGCCATGAGCAACGACAACGGCACTTGTCCCCTCCAACCAAGAAGAACGGCACTTGCCCCCCCCAACCAAGAACGGCTTTTGCCCCCCACCCAAGAAGAATGGCAGTGGTCCCCCTACCACGAGTAACGACAACGGCACTGGTCCCCCAACCAAGAAGAACAGCAATGGCACTTGTCCCGCAACCAAGAAGAACGGCACTTGTCCCCCCCCAACCAAGAAGAACGGCACCTGCCCCCAACAATGAGCAACGACAACGGCACTTGTCCCCCCAACCAAGAAGAACGGCACTTTTCCCCCAACCAAGAAGAACGGCACTTGTCCCCCCACCCAAGAAGGACGGCACTTGTCCGCCCCAGCCAAGAAGAACGGCACTTGTCCGCCCCAGCCAAGAAGAACGGCACTTGTCCGCCCCAGCCAAGAAGAACGGCACTTGTCCGCCCCAGCCAAGAAGAACGGCACTTGTCCGCCCCAGCCAAGAAGAACGGCACTTGTCCGCCCCAGCCAAGAAGAACGGCACTTGTCCCCCCCAGCCAAGAAGAACGGCACTTGTCCCCCCCAGCCAAGAAGAACGGCACTTGTCCCCCCAACAATGAGCAACGACAACGGCACTTGTCCCCCCAGCCAAGAAGAACGGCACTTGTCCCCCCCAGCCAAGAAGAACGGCACTTGTCCCCCCAACAATGAGCAACGACAACGGCACTTGTCCCCCCAACCAAGAAGAACGGCACTTGTCCCACCAGCCATGAGCAACGACAACGGCACTTGTCCCCCCAGCCATGAGCAATGACAACGGCACTTGTCACCCCAGCCATGAGCAACGACAACGGCACTTGTCCCCCCCAACCAAGAAGAACGGCACTTGTCCTCCCCAACCAAGAAGAACAGCATTTTTAACTCAACCAAGAGCGAGGTCATCTCCCCCATGCACAGAGCAACGGCACCGGCACCTCGCCCCCAGCCAAGAGCAACATCTCCCCCCTAACCAAGGGGGCTTTCTAGTGGTATGTCTGGTAGCTTCGCCTGCGAGCCACCCATGGGGTCAGAGGGCTCACTCGGCCTCTGTCCCATCTTCCGGAGCACTCACACACATACACACACTCGCGCCCCTCGGTCGTGACCCACGCCCTCGCGGGCAATGGGAACTGCACTACTAGAGGGTCCGCACTCGCTTCGCCCCTACGGGACGTCTCAGTCAGGCGTGCTCCGGGATACCCACCCCGACCGAACAGATCCACGCAAATACTTACTCAATCCTGAGTCTTTGTTTGGGTCTTCGTGCACAAAAATTACGGGGTACTGCAGTTTCTTTCGCTCGTTTACCAAATTTAGATTTCGGAGCTACAGGTCTCGCGCAGGAATTACCCAGCTCAGGGGCCGTCCGGAGACGGGGCGCCCCCCCTGGAGTGAGAATTCCGCAGCAGAGTCGCCTGGATCCGAGTCACGGCACCAAATTTTTATAGGTGTGAAGAACGATACACACCGATGGTTGTCAATAGTAAGGAATTTACTGAGTAAGCAATAAAGGAGCGGAACAGCGCTGGGCGGCCGGGAGTCTGCGCTCCACCAGAGGAGCGCACCGGGGGCCCCCAACCCCTCTTTTTGTTGGCTCTTATCTCTATATTCGTGTTTATCTTTCCTTCCTGGGCTGCACCGGCTGCTATTTCGGAGTTGTCCTCTGTCTCCTTGCAGAGAGAAGATGAGTACTGCAGTCCTCTTCAGCTCTAATCACACATGCTTAAAGGAAGATTTCTGCTTCTTTTTCTTTTTCACTTCCTTAGAAGGTCACTGCTATCTGTTGTTCGTTGTGCAGGTGTTAGAACAAGACGCTGTGGCTGCAATTTACAAAAATATTTATTTATCTATTTTTAAGACTTCTACAGACTACATAGTTCTAAGAGAAGGAGAAGAAAAGCACACGGAAAAGTACTGACTCGTCTGTCTTGAGACGGTTTCATTGACAAGTATAGAAAGTACAGAACTCCGTTTCTATCACAAAGAGAAAAGGCATCTCCCCCCAACCACGAGCAACGAAGAGCACCGACAGCTCCCCCCCAGCCACAAGCAACGGCAGCGATATCTCCTCCCCAATCAAAAGCAACAGCACATCCCCCCAACCATGAGCAACGACAACAGCACCTGCCCCCCCAACCACGAAGAACGGCACCTGCCCCCCCAACCAAGAAGAACGGCACCTGCCCCCCCAACCAAGAAGAACGGCACTTGTCCCCCCAACAAAGAAGAACAGCACCTGCCCCCCAACAATGAGCAACGACAACGGCACTTGTCCCCCCCAGCCAAGAAGAACGGCACTTGTCCCCCCAACCAAGAAAAACGGCACTTGTCCCCCCCAGCCAAGAAGAACGGCACTTGTCCCCCCAACCATGAGCAACCATAATGGCACTTGTCCCCTCAACCACGAAGAAGGGCATCTGCCGCCCAACAATGTGCAACGACAAAGGTACTTGTCCCCCCAAATATGAGCTACGAAAACATCACTTGCCCCCCCCAGCCAAGAAGAACGGCACTTGTCCCCCCCAGCCAAGAAGAACGGCACTTGTCCCCCCCAGCCAAGAAGAACGGCACTGGCCCCCCAACCAAGAAGAACGGCACTGGCCCTCCAACCAAGAAGAACGTCACTGGCCCCCCAACCACGAGTAACGACAACAGCACTGGTCCCCCAACCAAGAAGAACGACAATGGCACTTGTCCCGCAACCAGGAAGAATTGCACTTTTCGCCCAACCAAGAAGAACAGCACCTGGCCCCAACAATGAGCAACGACAACGGCACTTGTCCCCCCCAACCAAGAAGAACGGCACTTGCCCCCCCCAACCAAGAACGGCTCTTGCCCCCCACCCAAGAAGAACGGCAGTGGTCCCCCTACCACGAGTAACGACAACGGCACTGGTCCCCCAACCAAGAAGAACAGCAATGGCACTTGTCCCGCAACCAAGAAGAACGGCACTTGTCCCCCCCCAACCAAGAAGAACGGCACCTGCCCCCAACAATGAGCAACGACAACGGCACTTGTCCCCCCAACCAAGACGAACGGCACTTGTCCCCCCAACCAAGAAGAACGGCACTTGTCCCCCCAACCAAGAAGAACGGCACTTGTCCCCCCCCACCCAAGAAGAACGGCACTTGTCCCCCCAACCAAGAAGAACGGCACTTGTCCCCCCCAACCAAGAAGAACGGCACTTGTCCCCCCCAGCCAAGAAGAACGGCACCTGCCCCTCAACAATGAGCAACGACAACGGCACTTGTCCTCCAACCAAGAAGAACGGCACTTCTCCCTCACAACAATGAGCAACGACAACTACACTAGTCTCCCCAACCAAGAAGAACGGCACTTGTCCGCCCCAGCCAAGAAGAACGGCACTTGTCCGCCCCAGCCAAGAAGAACGGCACTTGTCCGCCCCAGCCAAGAAGAACGGCACTTGTCCGCCCCAGCCAAGAAGAACGGCACTTGCCCCCCCCAGCCAAGAAGAACGGCACTTGTCCCCCCAACAATGAGCAACAACAACGGCACTTGTCTCCCCAGCCAAGAAGAACGGCACTTGTCCCCCCCAACCAAGAAGAACGGCACTTGTCCCCCCAACAATGAGCAACGACAACGGCACTTGTCCCCCCAGCCAAGAAGAACGGCACTTGTCCCCCCAGCCATGAGCAATGACAACGGCACTTGTCACCCCAGCCATGAGCAACGACAACGGCACTTGTCCCCCCCAACCAAGAAGAACGGCACTTGTCCTCCCCAACCAAGAAGAACAGCATTTTTAACTCAACCAAGAGCGAGGTCATCTCCCCCATGCACAGAGCAACGGCACCGGCACCTCTCCCCCAGCCAAGAGCAACATCTCCCCCCTAACCAAGGGGGCTTTCTAGTGGTATGTCTGGTAGCTTCGCCTGCGAGCCACCCATGGGGTCAGAGGGCTCACTCGGCCTCTGTCCCATCTTCCGGAGCACTCACACACATACACACACTCGCGCCCCTCGGTCGTGACCCACGCCCTCGCGGGCAATGGGAACTGCACTACTAGAGGGTCCGCACTCGCTTCGCCCCTACGGGACGTCTCAGTCAGGCGTGCTCCGGGATACCCACCCCGACCGAACAGATCCACGCAAATACTTACTCAATCCTGAGTCTTTGTTTGGGTCTTCGTGCACAAAAATTACGGGGTACTGCAGTTTCTTTCGCTCGTTTACCAAATTTAGATTTCGGAGCTACAGGTCTCGCGCAGGAATTACCCAGCTCAGGGGCCGTCCGGAGACGGGGCGCCCCCCCTGGAGTGAGAATTCCGCAGCAGAGTCGCCTGGATCCGAGTCACGGCACCAAATTTTTATAGGTGTGAAGAACGATACACACCGATGGTTGTCAATAGTAAGGAATTTACTGAGTAAGCAATAAAGGAGCGGAACAGCGCTGGGCGGCCGGGAGTCTGCGCTCCACCAGAGGAGCGCACCGGGGGCCCCCAACCCCTCTTTTTGTTGGCTCTTATCTCTATATTCGTGTTTATCTTTCCTTCCTGGGCTGCACCGGCTGCTATTTCGGAGTTGTCCTCTGTCTCCTTGCAGAGAGAAGATGAGTACTGCAGTCCTCTTCAGCTCTAATCACACATGCTTAAAGGAAGATTTCTGCTTCTTTTTCTTTTTCACTTCCTTAGAAGGTCACTGCTATCTGTTGTTCGTTGTGCAGGTGTTAGAACAAGACGCTGTGGCTGCAATTTACAAAAATATTTATTTATCTATTTTTAAGACTTCTACAGACTACATAGTTCTAAGAGAAGGAGAAGAAAAGCACACGGAAAAGTACTGACTCGTCTGTCTTGAGACGGTTTCATTGACAAGTATAGAAAGTACAGAACTCCGTTTCTATCACAAAGAGAAAAGGCATCTCCCCCCAACCACGAGCAACGAAGAGCACCGAAAGCTCCCATCCAACCACAAGCAACTGCTACGATATCTCCTCCCCAACCAAGAAGAACGGCACTTGCCCCCCCAACCAAGAAGAACGGCACTTGCCCCCCCAACCAAGAAGAACGGCACTGGTCCCGCAACCAGGAAGGAACGGCACTTTTCGCCCAAACAAGAAGAACAGCACCTGCCCCCAACAATGAGAAACGACAACGGCACTTGTCCCCCAACCAAGAAGAACGGCACTTGTCCCCCACAACAATGTGCAACGACAACGGCACTTGTCCCCCCAACCAAGAAGAACGGCACTTGTCACCCCAGCCATGAGCAACGACAACGGCACTTGTCCCCCCCAACCAAGAAGAACGGCACTTGTCCCCCCCAACCAAGAACGGCTCTTGCCCCCCACCCAAGAAGAACGGCAGTGGTCCCCCTACCACGAGTAACGACAACGGCACTGGTCCCCCAACCAAGAAGAACAGCAATGGCACTTGTCCCGCAACCAAGAAGAACGGCACCTGCCCCCAACAATGAGCAACGACAACGGCACTTGTCCCCCCAACCAAGACGAACGGCACTTGTCCCCCCAACCAAGACGAACGGCACTTGTCCGCCCCAGCCAAGAAGAACGGCACTTGTCCCCCCCAGCCAAGAAGAACGGCACTTGTCCGCCCCAGCCAAGAAGAACGGCACTTGTCCGCCCCAGCCAAGAAGAACGGCACTTGTCCGCCCCAGCCAAGAAGAACGGCACTTGTCCGCCCCAGCCAAGAAGAACGGCACTTGTCCGCCCCAGCCAAGAAGAACGGCACTTGTCCCCCCAACCAAGAAGAACGGCACTTGTCACCCCAGCCATGAGCAACGACAACGGCACTTGTCCCCCCCAACCAAGAAGAACGGCACTTGTCCTCCCCAACCAAGAAGAACAGCATTTTTAACTCAACCAAGAGCGAGGTCATCTCCCCCATGCACAGAGCAACGGCACCGGCACCTCGCCCCCAGCCAAGAGCAACATCTCCCCCTTAACCAAGGGGGCTTTCTAGTGGTATGTCTGGTAGCTTCGCCTGCGAGCCACCCATTGGGGTCAGAGGGCTCACTCGGCCTCTGTCCCATCTTCCGGAGCACTCACACACATACACACACTCGCGCCCCTCGGTCGTGACCCACGCCCTCGCGGGCAATGGGAACTGCACTACTAGAGGGTCCGCACTCGCTTCGCCCCTACGGGACGTCTCAGTCAGGCGTGCTCCGGGATACCCACCCCGACCGAACAGATCCACGCAAATACTTACTCAATCCTGAGTCTTTGTTTGGGTCTTCGTGCACAAAAATTACGGGGTACTGCAGTTTCTTTCGCTCGTTTACCAAATTTAGAGTTCGGAGCTACAGGTCTCGCGCAGGAATTACCCAGCCCAGGGGCCGTCCGGAGACGGGGCGACCCCCCTGGAGTGAGAATTCCGCAGCAGAGTCGCCTGGATCCGAGTCACGGCACCAAATTTTTATAGGTGTGAAGAACGATACACACCGATGGTTGTCAATAGTAAGGAATTTACTGAGTAAGCAATAAAGGAGCGGAACAGCGCTGGGCGGCCGGGAGTCTGCGCTCCACCAGAGGAGCGCACCGGGGGCCCCCAACCCCTCTTTTTGTTGGCTCTTATCTCTATATTCGTGTTTATCTTTCCTTCCTGGGCTGCACCGGCTGCTATTTGGGAGTTGTCCTCTGTCTCCTTGCAGAGAGAAGATGAGTACTGCAGTCCTCTTCAGCTCTAATCACACATGCTTAAAGGAAGATTTCTGCTTCTTTTTCTTTTTCACTTCCTTAGAAGGTCACTGCTATCTGTTGTTCGTTGTGCAGGTGTTAGAACAAGACGCTGTGGCTGCAATTTACAAAAATATTTATTTATCTATTTTTAAGACTTCTACAGACTACATAGTTCTAAGAGAAGGAGAAGAAAAGCACACGGAAAAGTACTGACTCGTCTGTCTTGAGACGGTTTCATTGACAAGTATAGAAAGTACAGAACTCCGTTTCTATCACAAAGAGAAAAGGCATCTCCCCCCAACCACGAGCAACGAAGAGCACCGACAGCTCCCCCCCAGCCACAAGCAACGGCAGCGATATCTCCTCCCCAATCAAAAGCAACAGCACATCCCCCCAACCATGAGCAACGACAACAGCACCTGCCCCCCCAACCACGAAGAACGGCACCTGCCCCCCCAACCAAGAAGAACGGCACCTGCCCCCCCAACCAAGAAGAACGGCACTTGTCCCCCCAACAAAGAAGAACAGCACCTGCCCCCCAACAATGAGCAACGACAACGGCACTTGTCCCCCCCAGCCAAGAAGAACGGCACTTGTCCCCCCAACCAAGAAAAACGGCACTTGTCCCCCCCAGCCAAGAAGAACGGCACTTGTCCCCCCAACCATGAGCAACCATAACGGCACTTGTCCCCTCAACCACGAAGAAGGGCATCTGCCGCCCAACAATGTGCAACGACAAAGGTACTTGTCCCCCCAAATATGAGCTACGAAAACATCACTTGCCCCCCCCAGCCAAGAAGAACGGCACTTGTCCCCCCCAGCCAAGAAGAACGGCACTGGCCCCCCAACCAAGAAGAACGGCACTGGCCCTCCAACCAAGAAGAACGTCACTGGCCCCCCAACCACGAGTAACGACAACAGCACTGGTCCCCCAACCAAGAAGAACGACAATGGCACTTGTCCCGCAACCAGGAAGAATTGCACTTTTCGCCCAACCAAGAAGAACAGCACCTGGCCCCAACAATGAGCAACGACAACGGCACTTGTCCCCCCCAACCAAGAAGAACGGCACTTGCCCCCCCCCAACCAAGAACGGCTCTTGCCCCCCACCCAAGAAGAACGGCAGTGGTCCCCCTACCACGAGTAACGACAACGGCACTGGTCCCCCAACCAAGAAGAACAGCAATGGCACTTGTCCCGCAACCAAGAAGAACGGCACTTGTCCCCCCCCAACCAAGAAGAACGGCACCTGCCCCCAACAATGAGCAACGACAACGGCACTTGTCCCCCCAACCAAGAAGAACGGCACTTGTCCCCCCAACCAAGAAGAACGGCACTTGTCCCCCCAACCAAGAAGAACGGCACTTGTCCCCCCCCACCCAAGAAGAACGGCACTTGTCCCCCCAACCAAGAAGAACGGCACTTGTCCCCCCCAACCAAGAAGAACGGCACTTGTCCCCCCCAGCCAAGAAGAACGGCACCTGCCCCTCAACAATGAGCAACGACAACGGCACTTGTCCTCCAACCAAGAAGAACGGCACTTCTCCCTCACAACAATGAGCAACGACAACTACACTAGTCTCCCCAACCAAGAAGAACGGCACTTGTCCCCCCCAGCCAAGAAGAACGGCACTTGTCCCCCCCAGCCAAGAAGAACGGCACTTGTCCCCCCAACAATGAGCAACAACAACGGCACTTGTCTCCCCAGCCAAGAAGAACGGCACTTGTCCCCCCCAGCCAAGAAGAACGGCACTTGTCCCCCCAACAATGAGCAACGACAACGGCACTTGTCCCCCCAGCCAAGAAGAACGGCACTTGTCCCCCCAGCCATGAGCAACGACAACGGCACTTGTCACCCCAGCCATGAGCTACGAAAACGGCACTTGTCCCCCCCAACCAAGAAGAACGGCACTTGTCCTCCCCAACCAAGAAGAACAGCATTTTTAACTCAACCAAGAGCGAGGTCATCTCCCCCATGCACAGAGCAACGGCACCGGCACCTCGCCCCCAGCCAAGAGCAACATCTCCCCCCTAACCAAGGGGGCTTTCTAGTGGTATGTCTGGTAGCTTCGCCTGCGAGCCACCCATGGGGTCAGAGGGCTCACTCGGCCTCTGTCCCATCTTCCGGAGCACTCACACACATACACACACTCGCGCCCCTCGGT
Organism: Callipepla californica brunnescens; assembly: GCA_023055505.1. Lineage (NCBI taxonomy): Eukaryota > Metazoa > Chordata > Aves > Galliformes > Odontophoridae > Callipepla > Callipepla californica. The sequence goes on from JALIRH010000178.1 coordinate 365,223, forward strand.
CGTGACCCACGCCCTCGCGGGCAATGGGAACTGCACTACTAGAGGGTCCGCACTCGCTTCGCCCCTACGGGACGTCTCAGTCAGGCGTGCTCCGGGATACCCACCCCGACCGAACAGATCCACGCAAATACTTACTCAATCCTGAGTCTTTGTTTGGGTCTTCGTGCACAAAAATTACGGGGTACTGCAGTTTCTTTCGCTCGTTTACCAAATTTAGATTTCGAAGCTACAGGTCTCGCGCAGGAATTACCCAGCTCAGGGGCCGTCCGGAGACGGGGCGCCCCCCCTGGAGTGAGAATTCCGCAGCAGAGTCGCCTGGATCCGAGTCACGGCACCAAATTTTTATAGGTGTGAAGAACGATACACACCGATGGTTGTCAATAGTAAGGAATTTACTGAGTAAGCAATAAAGGAGCGGAACAGCGCTGGGCGGCCGGGAGTCTGCGCTCCACCAGAGGAGCGCACCGGGGGCCCCCAACCCCTCTTTTTGTTGGCTCTTATCTCTATATTCGTGTTTATCTTTCCTTCCTGGGCTGCACCGGCTGCTATTTGGGAGTTGTCCTCTGTCTCCTTGCAGAGAGAAGATGAGTACTGCAGTCCTCTTCAGCTCTAATCACACATGCTTAAAGGAAGATTTCTGCTTCTTTTTCTTTTTCACTTAGAAGGTCACTGCTATCTGTTGTTCGTTGTGCAGGTGTTAGAACAAGACGCTGTGGCTGCAATTTACAAAAATATTTATTTATCTATTTTTAAGACTTCTACAGACTACATAGTTCTAAGAGAAGGAGAAGAAAAGCACACGGAAAAGTACTGACTCGTCTGTCTTGAGACGGTTTCATTGACAAGTATAGAAAGTACAGAACTCCGTTTCTATCACAAAGAGAAAAGGCATCTCCCCCCAACCACGAGCAACGAAGAGCACCGACAGCTCCCCCCCAGCCACAAGCAACGGCAGCGATATCTCCTCCCCAATCAAAAGCAACAGCACATCCCCCCAACCATGAGCAACGACAACAGCACCTGCCCCCCCAACCACGAAGAACGGCACCTGCCCCCCCAACCAAGAAGAACGGCACCTGCCCCCCCAACCAAGAAGAACGGCACTTGTCCCCCCAACAAAGAAGAACAGCACCTGCCCCCCAACAATGAGCAACGACAACGGCACTTGTCCCCCCCAGCCAAGAAGAACGGCACTTGTCCCCCCAACCAAGAAAAACGGCACTTGTCCCCCCCAGCCAAGAAGAACGGCACTTGTCCCCCCAACCATGAGCAACCATAACGGCACTTGTCCCCTCAACCACGAAGAAGGGCATCTGCCGCCCAACAATGTGCAACGACAAAGGTACTTGTCCCCCCAAATATGAGCTACGAAAACATCACTTGCCCCCCCCAGCCAAGAAGAACGGCACTTGTCCCGCCCAGCCAAGAAGAACGGCACTGGCCCCCCAACCAAGAAGAACGGCACTGGCCCCCCAACCAAGAAGAACGTCACTGGCCCCCCAACCACGAGTAACGAAAACAGCACTGGTCCCCCAACCAAGAAGAACGACAATGGCACTTGTCCCGCAACCAGGAAGAACCGCACTTTTCGCCCAACCAAGAAGAACAGCACCTGGCCCCAACAATGAGCAACGACAACGGCACTTGTCCCCCAACCACGAAGAACGGCACTTGTCCCCCACAACAATGAGCAACGACAACTGCACTAGTCTCCCCAACCAAGAAGAACGGCACCTGCCCCGCCAGCCATGAGCAACGACAACGGCACTTCTCCCCTCAACCACGAAGAAGGGCATCTGCCACCCAACAGTGTGCAACGACAAAGGTACTTTTCCCCCCAAATATGAGCTACGAAAACGGCACTTTTCCCCCCCAGCCAAGAAGAACGGCACTTGCCCCCCCCAGCCAAGAAGAACGGCACTTGTCCCCCCCAACAATGAGCAACGACAACGGCACTTGTCCCCCCCAACCAAGAAGAACTGCACTGGCCCCCCAACAAAGAAGAACGGCACTTGTCCCCCAACCACGAGTAACGACAACAGCACTGGTCCCCCAACCAAGAAGAACGACAATGGCACTTGTCCCGCAACCAGGAAGAACCGCACTTTTCGCCCAACCAAGAAGAACAGCACCTGCCCCCAACAATGAGCAATGACAACGGCACTTGTCCCCCAACCACGAAGAACGGCACTTGTCCCCCACAACAATGAGCAACGACTACTGCACTAGTCTCCCCAACCAAGAAGAACGGCACTTGCCCCCCCAACCAAGAAGAACGGCACCTGCCCCGCCAGCCATGAGCAACGACAACGGCACTTCTCCCCTCAACCACGAAGAAGGGCATCTGCCACCCAACAATGTGCAACGACAAATGCACTTGTCCCCCCAACCAAGAAGAACGGCACTTGTCCCCCCAACCATGAGCTACGAAAACGGCACTTGTCCCCCAAACTAGATGAATGACACCTTCGCCCCAACCATGAGCAACGACAACGGCACTTCTCCCCGAAACTAAGATGAACGGCACTTGTCCCCAAAACAAAGAGCGAAGTCATCTCCCCCATGCACAGAGCAACGGCACCGGCACCTCGCCCCCAGCCAAGAGCAACATCTCCCCCCTAACCAAGGGGGCTTTTTAGTGGTATGTCTGGTAGCTTCGCCTGCGAGCCACCCATGGGGTCAGAGGGCTCACTCGGCCTCTGTCCCATCTTCCGGAGCACTCACACACATACACACACTCGCGCCCCTCGGTCGTGACCCACGCCCTCGCGGGCAATGGGAACTGCACTACTAGAGGGTCCGCACTCGCTTCGCCCCTACGGGACGTCTCAGTCAGGCGTGCTCCGGGATACCCACCCCGACCGAACAGATCCACGCAAATACTTACTCGATCCTGAGTCTTTGTTTGGGTCTTCGTGCACAAAAATTACGGGGTACTGCAGTTTCTTTCGCTCGTTTACCAAATTTAGAGTTCGGAGCTACAGGTCTCGCGCAGGAATTACCCAGCCCAGGGGCCGTCCGGAGACGGGGCGCCCCCCCTGGAGTGAGAATTCCGCAGCAGAGTCGCCTGGATCCGAGTCACGGCACCAAATTTTTATAGGTGTGAAGAACGATACACACCGATGGTTGTCAATAGTAAGGAATTTACTGAGTAAGCAATAAAGGAGCGGAACAGCGCTGGGCGGCCGGGAGTCTGCGCTCCACCAGAGGAGCGCACCGGGGGCCTCCCGACCCCTCTTTTTATTGGCTCTTATCTCTATATTCGTGTTTATCTTTCCTTCCTGGGCTGCACCGGCTGCTATTTGGGAGTTGTCCTCTGTCTCCTTGCAGAGAGAAGATGAGTACTGCAGTCCTCTTCAGCTCTAATCACACATGCCTAAAGGAAGATTTCTGCTTCTTTTTCTTTTTCACTTCCTTAGAAGGTCACTGCTATCTGTTGTTCGTTGTGCAGGAGTTAGAACAAGACGCTGTGGCTGCAATTTACAAAAATATTTATTTATCTATTTTTAAGACTCCTACAGTCTACATAGTTCTAAGAGAAGGAGAAGAAAAACACACGGAAAAGTACTGACTCGTCTGTCTTGAGACGGTTTGATTGACAGGTATAGAAAGTACAGAACTCCGTTTCTATCACAAAGAGAAAAGGCATCTCCCCCCAACCACGAGCAACGAAGAGCACCGACAGCTCCCCCCCAGCCACAAGCAACGGCAGCGATATCTCCTCCCCAATCAAAAGCAACAGCACCTGCCCCCCAACCATGAGCAACGACAACGGCACCTGTTCCCCAACCACGAAGAAGGGCATTTGTTCCCCAACCACGAAGAAGGGCACTTGTCCCCCAACCACGAAGAACGGCACTTGTCCCCCCAACAACGAAGAACGGCACTTGTCCCCCCAACAACGAAGAACGGCACTTGTCCCCCCCAACCACGAAGAACGGCACCTGCCCCCCAACCATGAGAAACGAGAACGGCACCTGCCTCTCAACCATGAGCAACAACACCTGCCCCCCAACCAGGAGGAGCAACAACGGCATCTCCCCCCCCCAACCAAGAAGAACAGCATTTTTAACTCAACCAAGAGCGAGGTCATCTCCCCCATGCACAGAGCAACGGCACCGGCACCTCGCCCCCAGCCAAGAGCAACATCTCACCCCTAACCAAGGGGGCTTTCTAGTGGTATGTCTGGTAGCTTCGCCTGCGAGCCACCCATGGGGTCAGAGGGCTCACTCGGCCTCTGTCCCATCTTCCGGAGCACTCACACACATACACACACTCGCGCCCCTCGGTCGTGACCCACGCCCTCGCGGGCAATGGGAACTGCACTACTAGAGGGTCCGCACTCGCTTCGCCCCTACGGGACGTCTCAGTCAGGCGTGCTCCGGGATACCCACCCGACCGAACAGATCCATGCAAATACTTACTTTTTCACTTCCTTAGAAGGTCACTGCTATCTGTTGTTCCTTGTGCAGGTGTTAGAACAAGACGCTGTGACTCCAATTTACAAAAATATTTATTTATCTATTTTTAAGACTTCTACAGACTACATAGTTCTAAGAGAAAGAGAAGAAAAACACCCGGAAAAGTACTGACACATCTGTCTTGAGACGGTTTGATTGAAAGGTATAGAAAGTACAGAACTCCATTTCTATCACAAAGAGAAAAGGCATCTCCCCCCAACCACGAGCAACGAAGAGCACCGACAGCTCCCATCCAACCAAAAGCAACTGCTACGATATCTTCTCCCCAACCAAGAAAAACGGCACTTGCCCCCCAACCAAGAAGAACAGCACTTGCCCCCCAACCAAGAAGAATGGCTCTTGCCCCCCCCCAACCAAGAAGAACGGCACTGGTCCCCCCAGCCAAGAAGAACGACAACGGCACTTGTCCCCCAACCAAGAAGAACGACAATGGCACTTGTCTCACAACCAAGAAGAACGGCACTTGTCTCGCAACCAAGAAGAACGGCACCTGCCCCCCAACAATGAGCAATGACAATGGCACTTACGGCACCTGCCCCCCAACAATGAGCAATGACAATGGCACTTGTCCCCCAGCCAAGAAGAACGGCACTTGTCCCCCAACCAAGAAGAACGGCACTTGTCTCCCCAACCATGAGCAATGACAACGGCACTTGTCCCCCAGCCATGAGCAACGACAACGGCACTTGTCCCCCCCAACCAAGAAGAACGGCACTTGTGTTCCCCCCCACCACGAGCAACGGCAACGGCAGCGACATCTCCCCCCCCAACCACGAGCAATGACAACGGCAGCGACATCTCCCCCCCCAACCACGAGCAACGGCAGCGACATCTCCCCCCCCAGCCACGAGCAACGGCGACAGCAGCGACATCTCCCCCCCCAACCACGAGCAACGGCGACGGCAGCGACATCTCCCCCCCCAACCCCGAGCAACGGCAGCGACATCTCCCCCCCAACCCCGAGCAACGGCAGCGACATCTCCCCCCCAACCCCGAGCAACGGCAGCGACATCTCCCCCCCCAACCACGAGCAATGACAACGGCAGCGACATCTCCCCCCCCAACCCCGAGCAACGGCAGCGACATCTCCCCCCCCAACCCCGAGCAACGGCAGCGACATCTCCCCCCCAACCCCGAGCAACGGCAGCGACATCTCCCCCCCCAACCACGAGCAACGGCAGCGACATCTCCCCCCCCAACCACGAGCAACGGCAGCGACATCTCCCCCCCCAACCACGAGCAACGGCAGCGACATCTCCCCCCAACCTGGAGCAACAGCATCTCCCCTCAACCAAGAACAACAGCACCTGCCTCCAACCAAGTGCAATGGCTGTGACATGTCCCCCCCAATGAAGAGTAACGGCATCTCCTCCCAATCAGGAGTAATGACATTGGCATCTCTCCACACCTAAGAGCAACGGCATCTCCCCCCCAACCATGAGCAGCAACAGCGACATCTTTCCCCAACCATGAGCACCAACATCTGCTTCCAACCATGAGCAATGACAACAGCATCTCCCCCCCACCCAGAGCAATGGCAGCGAAGTCACTCCCCCAACCAAAAACCACAGCACCGACATCTCACCCCAACGAAGACAAATGGCATCTCCTCCCAAACAAGAGCAGCAACAATGACATCTCCCCCCCAGCAACAAGCAGCGACAGTGACATCTCCCTCCAACCAAGAGCACCGGCAACAACATCTCCCCCCAACCAACAGTAACCACAACGACATCTCCCCCCAACCAACACCAATCACAACGACATCTCCCTCCACCCCCTTGGTCTCCCACCCCCGTCACCCCCACCTCCATGTCTTTTATCAGTGTGACTCCCTGATATCATCCCCCAGTGATACCTCAACATCCCCCCAGTGATAGCAAAGTGTCCCCCTAACAACGCCTGTCCCGCAGCATCACCGCAGTGTCACTCCTTGACTTCAGCCCCCACTGATTTTCCAACATAACCCCCAATGTCACTGCCTTACATCACCCCAGTGTCACCCCACCTCTCCCCCAGCATCTCTCCTCACTGTGACCCATAACTGCCCCACAGTGCCCCATTACTTTGTGACCCCAGGAGACGGAAAAACACCGCAGAGAGTAGGAACACGGAAGAGGGGGATGGGAGAGGGAGTACCAGCAGGGCGTCCCCTGCACCAAAGGGCACTGTGCCTCTCCCCCACCGCTGCCTCTCTCCAGCTGTGCTTCTCCCCGGGGTCTGCAGGGTTTGTTCCATTGCTGCACCGCATCTGCGTGGCCAGCGCATGACACGAAGCCCAAGTGGAACTCCTGCGTGCACAAGTTGTGCTTCGTGTCTCAAGGTTCAGCCCAAGGTGTCACCCCAACATTACTCCCTGATGTGCTCCCCCCAGTGATGCCCTAAAGTCCCCCCCACCATCCGTGCCCCACATCACCCCAACAACATCAGCCCAAAGTGTCACTGCCCTGCAGGACCCTAACACTGTCAGCCCCCAGCATCCTCCCCCCACATCCGTTCCTGGTGGCAGTCCTTCAGCAGCAGCCTAACATCTCCCCACAACAACAGCATCTCCCCCCAGCAAAGCGGCAGCATCTCCCCCCAGCAACAGCATCTCCCCACAGCAAAGCTGCAGCATCTCCCCACAACAACAGCATCTCCGCACAGCAAAGCGGCAGCATCTCCGCACAGCAAAGCGGCAGCATCTCCGCACAGCAAAGCGGCAGCATCTCCGCACAGCAAAGCGGCAGCATCTCCGCACAGCAAAGCGGCAGCATCTCCGCACAGCAAAGCGGCAGCATCTCCCCGCAGCAAAGCGGCAGCATCTCCCCGCAGCAAAGCGGCAGCATCTCCCCGCAGCAAAGCGGCAGCATCTCCCCGCAGCAAAGCGGCAGCATCTCCCCATAACAGGATGAAAACACAGCATAACAACATAACAACCAACTCCCATCGAGTGAAAACATGCCCGAATACAGCAAACGTGAACAAAAACACCAAAGAAAATAATCAGCCTTACCTTGGAAGATCTCCGGTCCACACAGAGCTCCAGGAAGAACTGCCCAGCTCCGCTCCCAGCCCTTAAATGAGGGCTGGGGAGGGGCGGTCCCGGCTCCTCCCCTTCCTGTAATCAGCACAATTGCATACACCTGAGCTTGGCCCCGCCCCCCAATCTCACCTGAGCCCCCCTGGCTTGGCCCCGCCCCCCAATCTCACCTGTGCCCCCTGGCTTGGCCCCGCCCCCCACCAGGTGCTCCATCACTGCTCCAAGTCCTCCCTCAGCACTTCCAATACACTGCCCAGTGTCACCCCAACAGCTTCACCCCGACATTACCACTACAGTGTCACCCCAAAATCACTCCTCAACATCACCCAGATGTCATCTCAGCGCCACTTCCCGTTGTCACCCCCAAATCCCCCCCCGTCACTCCCTGGTGTCACTCCCCAGCATCACCACACATCTCTGCTGCTGTCACCCACACCGTCCCCCGTCCTCAATCCCCACGCTGTCCCTCTGTCCCTCCATCCCTCCCCAGCCCCCAGCCCCTGCTGTATCTCCCCCCGTCCCCCCATGTCCCCGTGTCCCCTCTGTGCCCTCGTGCCCCCCAATGACCTCACACAGCACGGGGTGCCCCACGTGGCACAGCAGTGTCCCCACCTCTGTCCCTGCTGTCACCAGCGCTGTGACCGCCACCACCCCCACAACTGACGGGCACCGGGGACGTGCCCCTGGGGGGAATGTGGGGACACTGGGGGTGACACTGGGGACATGTGGACATTGAGGACAGTGGGGAGATCATGAGGGGATATTGTGGGTGTGTTGGTGTTGTGGTGACATTGGGGCATGGGGACACGGAGAGTGACATCGTGGGGATCCAGGGGGACATGGGGACGCTGTGGATGTTGGGGGGACATCGCGGAGCACTGGGGGACGTGGGGACAGCAGTGAAGCAGCTCATCCATCGATCTCTGCTGGGCAGGCAGACCCGGTTTGTTCATTAATTAATTCCCACCTGTATGGGAACTGTCAGTCACAGAGCGGTGATGGCGCACCTGGGGAGGGGGCGTGGCCAGCCTGGGAGCACAGGTGGGAGCAGTTAGGCCGTGGGAGGGGATTGGAGGGGATACCTGGCTCCACCCCCCCCTGCCCTCATTTAAGGGCCGGCTTCCGCAGGGGGCAGCATCTCAGCCTGGAGCTGCTTCCTATGGAGTTCTGGGGTAAGTTCTGCGGCTTGGAGTGAGGTCAGTGAGCTCTTTTTTTGCTTTGGGGTTATGCTCTCTGTTGTTTTGGGGTTCTGGTTTATTGGTGCTGTGTTTGTTTTGTGTGTTCTCTTTGGATTCTGGGTTATGCTCTCTGTCTCTTTGGGCTCTGGTTTATTGGTGCTGTGTCTGCACTGTGTGTTCTCTTTCTGGTCTGGGTTATTCTCTCTGTCTCTTTGGGCTCTGATTCTGGTTTATTGGTGCTATGTCTGCTTTGTGTGTTCTCTCTCTGCTCTGGTTTATGATTTCTGTCTCTTGGGGCTCTGGTTCTGGTTTATTGGTGCTGTGTCTGCTCTGTGCGTTCTCGCTCTGCTTTGGGTTATGATTTCTGTTTCTTTGAGCACTGATTCTGTTTTTCTGGTGCTGTGTCTGCTCTGTGTGTCCTCTCTGCTCTTCCTTTTCTCTGTAAGGGGAGATGGTGGGGCTGTTTCTTTTTCTCTGAGCTGGTGATGGAGGAGCTGCTGTTTACCCTTTCTTTCAGCACCGCCTCACTTCTGGAGTGCTTCACTCAGCCCCAGGGTAATGCTGCTCAGCTGATGGAGCGCTGCAGCTTTTATCCTTCTCTATAAAGGGGTTCAGTGTTCTCACAATCTTTTTTGTGCTTGTTTTTTCTTGGTTCAGCCTCTGTTTCGTTTTCACAGTTTTTACACCCAAACCTAATGCTAATTTTCTTTTCCCCGTTTGTTTTCTGTTTTTTTCTGGTTCAGCCTTTGTTTCTTTTTCCACAGTTTTACACCATCGTCTCCACCCTGGGGTCCTGAACTTTGTCTGCTCCCGCATCATCCCAGCCCGTTTCACAGCGGTGGTAAATGATGCTCTACATCAGCGCAGGTGGAGTATTGTTTGAAGGCATTTTGTGACTCGTTATCCCATCACGAATTAAGTTCTGTGTTTCTTTGATCTCTTTTTGCAGCTCAGCGGTGTTTAAGGCTTGCTGGGACTGCTCCGATGGATGGTGTAAGTATTGTGGGATCTGCGGAGCAGGAGATGGAGCATCACGAGCCCCTCGTTTGCGCATCGCTTGTACGCAGGCAGGTTTTCTGCTGGCCGCGGTAAGAGATGAAATGGGGGTTACGAGCGCTTCTTTCTCAGAGGAGCGCGTTTGCGTAAGAGCTGCTGCCCTACAAGTGTGGGGCAGCGCCCTCATTGCTGTTCTGTGTCGAACAGGTGGCCGTGGAGATCCGCAGCACTCCCGGGGATATAACGGCTGCACTGAGGACCGTGGGTTGCTCCGTGGAAGCGGTGAGGAACGGGAAGCTGCATCTCCTGGGACGGCTCAGAACCGCACTGTGCTGATGGTAACTGGTCGCCCACACAGGTAAGGACAGCGCGCACTCACCGGTGTTTGTCCATTGTGCACAGTGTGGTTCTCCCAAGAGCTTTAGGGTTCCCAAAAGTTGCCTGTCCTTTTCCTTTCACACTTGGGTGCTGTCCTTGCCCTTCCCCTGGTCTTTCCTTGCCTTATTCTCCTTCTCTTTGTGCTGTTTCCTTACTTTTGCCTGGTCTTTTCCCTGGCATCGTTCTCTTGGCCTCATAGTGCATTCCCTGCGCCGTTCCCCTTCCATTCCTGCGCTTTTTCCTTGCGCTGTTCCCCTCCCATGTCCCATAGTGCATTCCGTGTTTCTCGTCTTTGTTCTTTGCCCTTTCCCTGGGCATTTTAGCACCGATCTCTTGTCCCAGCTCTCATCCTTTTGGCGTCGCTCTCTTTGCCCCATAGCGCATTCCCTGCGCTTTCCCGTGTTTCTCCTCTTTGTCTGTGCCCTTTCCCTGGGCATTTTAGTGCCATTCTCTTATCCCAGCTCTGATCCTTTTGGCATTGCGCTCTTGTCCCCGTAGTGCATTCCTTGCACTGTTCGCCTTCCATCCCCCAGGCTTCCCGTGTTTCTCCTCTTTGTTCTTTGCCCTTTCTCTGGGCATTTTAGCGCCGTTCTCTTATCCCAGCTCTGATGTTTTTGGCGTCGCTCTCTCGTTCCTGTAGCGTACTCCTTGCGCCGTTCTCGTTCCATCCCCAGGGCATTCCCTGTGCTGCTCTCCTTTGTTCTTCCCCTTGCCTTTTCTGCACAGTTCTCCTCGCCTTTCCTTTGCTTTGTCTTTCCCTGGGATTTCACTTTGTCTTTGCCTTGCCTGGGTGTTGTGCTTGCCTTTGCCTCTCTGTGACGGGTTGGAGACAACTTTGATTTTAACAGTCACCTGAACCATAATCTTAATGGGAGCTCTGAAGGTAATGGTATTCATGTGCAGTGTAACCCCAAACCTAATACTAATTGTCCGTTTCCTATTTGTTATTTGTTTTTTTTTTTTTCCTGGTTCAGCCTTTGTTTCTTTTTCCACAGTTTTACACCATCGTCTCCACCCTGGGGTCCTGAACTTTGTCTGCTCCCGCATCATCCCAGCCCGTTTCACAGCGGTGGTAAATGATGCCCTACATCAGCGCAGGTGGAGTATTGTTTGAAGGCATTTTGTGACTCGTTATCCCATCACGAATTAAGTTCTGTGTTTCTTTGATCTCTTTTTGCAGCTCAGCGGTGTTTAAGGCTTGCTGGGACTGCTCCGATGGATGGTGTAAGTATTGTGGGATCCGCAGAGCAGGAGATGAAGCATCACGAGCCCCTCGTTTGCGCATCGCTTGTACGCAGGCAGGTTTTCTGCTGGCCGCGGTAAGAGATGAAACGGGGGTTACGAGCGCTCCTTTCTCAGAGGAGCGCGTTTGTGTAGGAGCTGCTGCCCTACAAGTGTGGGGCAGTGCCCTCATTGCTGTTCTGTGTCGAACAGGTGGCCGTGGAGATCTGCAGCACTTGCGGTGAGGAACGGGAAGCTGCATCTCTTGGGACGGCTCAGAACCGCACTGTGCTGATGGTAACTGGTCACCCACACAGGTATGGACAGCGCGCACTCACCGGTGTTTGTCCATTGTGCACAGTGTGGTTCTCCCAGTGCTTTAGGGCTCCCAAAAGCTGCCTGTGCTTTTCCTTTTTCTCCTGGGTGCTGTCCTTGCTTCTGGCCTTTCTCTGTAGTGTTTGCTTTGCATTTCCCCTTGGCTTTCTCTGCTCTGTTCCTCTTCCTTCCCTCAGCTTTCCCTATTTCATCTCCTTCCCCTTTGCCTTTGCCCTTACCCTGCAGTGTTCTTCTTTTGTTGAACTTTCTTTTGTCATTGTACTCTTAGCCCAACTGGGGCTCTTCTCTTGGCCCAGCGCAGACTCATCTCTTGGTGCCATATCTTTGGCCCAACTCAGACTCATCTCTCGGTGCCATACTCTTGGCCCAGCTCGGGCTCATCCCTTCGCACTGTGCTCTTGGCCCAGCTCGGTCTCGTCTCTTTGAGCCATATCCTTTGCCCAATTTGGGCTCTTCTCTTGGCTCAGCTCGGGTTCTTTTGGCGTCGTACTCTTAGCCCAACTTGGGCTCTTCTTCTGGCATCGTACTTATAGCCCAGCCCGGGCTCATCCCTCGATGTTGTACTCTTGGCCCAGCCCGGGCTTGTCTCTTTGTGCCATATCCTTGGCCCAGCTCGTGCTCATCTCTTGGTGCCATGCTCTCGATGCCCTCAACGCATTCTTTGTGCCATTCCCGTTCCCGTTCCTTTGTTGTTCACTTGTGTGTTCTCCTTGTGTTTGCTCTTGGTGTTCTCTGCAGTGTTTTTCTTGTGTTCTCCCTTAGTTTTCGTGTGGATTTTTCTGTGCTGTTCTCCATACCCTTTGCCTGGGCTTTCTTGCGCACTTTCATCGCTTTGTTTTTTCTTGGGATTTTGCTTTGCTTTTGGTTCCCTGGGATCAGCTGGGAGGCAGCTTTGCTGTTCATCTTCACCTGACTCTGCAGCTTAACAGGAGCTCTAAAGATGATTGTATTCACACACGATGTAGCTCTAACCCTCAGCACTTGTAGAATTACCAGTGTTTCTTTTGTAACTATGTTCCTTGTTGTTTACAGGTGACTGTTTCTCAGCGCACTTGTACTTCTTTCCATTGCCCTCATCGTGGTGATCCAACACATCCACGTCCTTCCACGGGGCCTTCCTCCTCCCGGACCGACCGACGCTTCCTTCTGCCGCGATGTCCTCTCCCAACTTCTGCAGGTGCGCTCCGTGCCCTCACTGCGGTCACTAATAAAGATATGGGACAGACCTCACTTCCACTCGGGACAGAGCACCAACCGGCTGCGTGTAACGGTTTTTAGCTCCACCCTATGGTCCTGGCCACGGCACTTGTTCTTTATCCAGCCAATATTGTCCCCATCTCACTGCCCACCTGCACTCTTCTCCTGGAGAATCCCGTGGGTCATCACGTCCACTACTTTGTCTCACTTACGGGGTTGAGTTAGCTTTGCTTTGAATTTTCTTGTTGAGCAGGCTAACCCAACCCTATAACCAGTACCCCTATCTCACACAGAGTCCTCTTGCACTCCTCTCTGATTTGATTTGATTGCGGCCAATTGGCTACCAGCGCTGATTTCAGCGCAGCAGAGGCTTTTGCCTCTCCCAAATTGAGTTTAGTTAGGCCTTGCTTACGGGGTTGGGTTAGCTTGCTCAGTTTTTCCTTGTAGAGTAGGCTAACCCAACCCCGTAACCAACGCACGGCCGTTGGTTGGAGGCCTTTTGCCTCTTCCCGGCCACTCTGAGACTCGTGCCGGTTTGCGGCCACTCTGAGACCCGTGCCGGTTTGCGGCCACAGATAGATGCTGATTTCTGCTCACGCAGTGATTTCTGCCTCTTCCAAATTGACTTCAGGCTTTACTTAGAGGGTTGAGTTAGCTTTGCTGTGAGTTTGTTTGTCCAGCAGGCTAACCCAACCCTGTCACCAACACCCCCATCTCACACAGAGTCCTCTTGCACTCCTCTCTGATTTGATTGAGACTCGTGCCGGTTTGCGGCCAATTGGATTCCAGCGCTGATTTCAGCGCAGCAGAGGCTTTTTGCCTCTTCCAAATTGAGTTTAGTTAAGCCTTGCTTACGGGGTTGGGTTAGCTTGCTCAGTTTTTCCTTGTAGAGTAGGCTAACCCAACCCCGTAACCAACGCACGGCCGTTGGTTGGAGGCCTTTTGCCTCTTCCCGGCCACTCTGAGACTCGTGCCGGTTTGCGGCCACTCTGAGACTTGAGTTCTGTCCATTTGGCCTGAGGTCTGTGTTGATTTTGATGTGGGACCTGGTCTGGTGCTGTGTACAATGATGGGACTGCTCTGATGCTGCGTACCATGATGCTGTGTGGGATCTGCTTTGATGCTGTATACAACGATGGACCCGCTCTGATGCTGTGTACAACGATGGACCCCGCTCTGATGCTGTGTACCATGATGCTGTGTGTTATCCACTCTGATACTGTGTACAATGATGTTGTGTACCATGATGCTGTGTGGCACCCGCTCTGATGCTGTGTACAATGACGGACCCGCTCTGATGCTGTGTACAATGACGGACCCGCTCTGATGCTGTGTACAATGACGGACCCGCTCTGATGCTGCGTATGCTGTGGCTGTAACTGTTTCTCAGACCTGCGCTGAGTCTCTGTATGCCAACAATGATATCTGGAACGCACTCTGTATATGTATTTGCTATAATTGTCAATTGCACTGATGCAGACACTGCGTATGCTGTGCCTGTAAATGTGTATTGTTTGCACTGCTCTGGGATATCTATTGCTGATATACGAGCAATGTCTTGTGTGTGTTGTGATGGAATAAAGGAATATTTGTCACACTGAACTGAGTGTTGTGTTACATTTCCTGCACCAGGAGCACATCACCATTCCAAGGTAGGTGTGACAGGTAAGTGTGGGGTTAGATTGAGTCTCTAGCTAGACTAAGCTTAGTGGTTAGTTAGTTGGTTGTTCTTGGTTGCTGGTAGAACTTAGCACCTGGTTGGTTGCCGGTAGAACCTTAGCGCGTAGTTGGTTGCTGGTAGAACTTAGCGCCTGGTTGGTTGCTGGTAGAACTTAGCGCGTAGTTGGTTGTTCTTGGTTGTGGTAGAACTTAGCGCCTGGTTGGTTGCCGGTAGAACTTAGCGCCTGGTTGGTTGCCGGTAGAACTTAGCGCCTGGTTGGTTGCTGGTAGAACTTAGCGCGTAGTTGGTTGCTGGTAGAACTTAGCGCGTGGTTGGTTGCTGGTAGAACTTAGCGCCTGGTTGGTTGTTCTTGGTTGTGGTAGAACTTAGCGCGTGGTTGGTTGCTGGTAGAACTTAGCGCCTAGTTGGTTGCTGGTAGAACTTAGCGCCTGGTTGGTTGCTCTTGGTTGCTGGTAGAACTTAGCGCCTGGTTGGTTGCTGGTAGAACTTAGCGCGTGGTTGGTTGCTGGTAGAACTTAGCGCCTGGTTGGTTGTTCTTGGTTGCGGTAGAACTTAGCGCGTGGTTGGTTGCTGGTAGAACTTAGCGCCTAGTTGGTTGCTGGTAGAACTTAGCGCCTGGTTGGTTGTTCTTGGTTGCTGGTAGAACTTAGCGCCTGGTTGGTTTTCTTGGTTGCTGGTAGAACTTAGCGCGTGGTTGGTTGCTGGGTGGGTTAGGTTAGGGTTAGGGTTAGGGTTAGGGTTAGGGTTAGGGTTAGGGTTTAGGGTTAGGGTTAGGGTTAGGGTTAGGGTTAGGGTTAGGGTTAGGGTTAGGGTTAGGGTTAGGGTTAGGGTTAGGGTTAGGGTTAGGGTTAGGGTTAGGGTTAGGGTTAGGGTTAGGGTTAGGGTTAGGGTTAGGGTTAGGGTTAGGGTTAGGGTTAGGGTTAGGGTTAGGGTTAGGGTTAGGGTTAGGGTTAGGGTTAGGGTTAGGGTTAGGGTTAGGGTTAGGGTTTAGGGTTAGGGTTAGGGTTAGGGTTAGGGTTAGGGTTAGGGTTAGGGTTAGGGTTAGGGTTAGGGTTAGGGTTAGGGTAGGGTTAGGGTTAGGGTTAGGGTTAGGGTTAGGGTTAGGGTTAGGGTTAGGGTTAGGGTTAGGGTTAGGGTTAGGGTTAGGGTTAGGGTTAGGGTTAGGGTTAGGGTTAGGGTTAGGGTTAGGGTTAGGGTTAGGGTTAGGGTTAGGGTTAGGGTTAGGGTTAGGGTTAGGGTTAGGGTTAGGGTTAGGGTTAGGGTTAGGGTTAGGGTTAGGGTTAGGGTTAGGGTTAGGGTTAGGGTTAGGGTTAGGGTTAGGGTTAGGGTTAGGGTTAGGGTTAGGGTTAGGGTTAGGGTTAGGGTTAGGGGTTAGGGTTAGGGTTAGGGTTAGGGTTAGGGTTAGGGTTAGGGTTAGGGTTAGGGTTAGGGTTAGGGTTAGGGTTAGGGTTAGGGTTAGGGTTAGGGTTAGGGTTAGGGTTAGGGTTAGGGTTAGGGTTAGGGTTAGGGTTAGGGTTAGGGTTAGGGTGGGTTAGGGTTAGGGTTAGGGTTAGGGTTAGGGTTAGGGTTAGGGTTAGGGTTAGGGTTAGGGTTAGGGTTAGGGTTAGGGTTAGGGTTAGGGTTAGGGTTAGGGTTAGGGTTAGGGTTAGGGTTAGGGTTAGGGTTAGGGTTAGGGTTAGGGTTAGGGTTAGGGTTAGGGTTAGGGTTAGGGTTAGGGTTAGGGTTAGGGTTAGGGTTAGGGTTAGGGTTAGGGTTAGGGTTAGGGTTAGGGTTAGGGTTAGGGTTAGGGTTAGGGTTAGGGTTAGGGTTAGGGTTAGGGTTAGGGTTAGGGTTAGGGTTAGGGTTAGGGTTAGGGTTAGGGTTAGGGTTAGGGTTAGGGTTAGGGTTAGGGTTAGGGTTAGGGTTAGGGTTAGGGTTAGGGTTAGGGTTAGGGTTAGGGTTAGGGTTAGGGTTAGGGTTAGGGTTAGGGTTAGGGTTAGGGTTAGGGTTAGGGTTAGGGTTAGGGTTAGGGTTAGGGTTAGGGTTAGGGTTAGGGTTAGGGTTAGGGTTAGGGTTAGGGTTAGGGTTAGGGTTAGGGTTAGGGTTAGGGTTAGGGTTAGGGTTAGGGTTAGGGTTAGGGTTAGGGTTAGGGTTAGGGTTAGGGTTAGGGTTAGGGTTAGGGTTAGGGTTAGGGTTAGGGTTAGGGTTAGGGTTAGGGTTAGGGTTAGGGTTAGGGTTAGGGTTAGGGTTAGGGTTAGGGTTAGGGTTAGGGTTAGGGTTAGGGTTAGGGTTAGGGTTAGGGTTAGGGTTAGGGTTAGGGTTAGGGTTAGGGTTAGGGTTAGGGTTAGGGTTAGGGTTAGGGTTAGGGTTAGGGTTAGGGTTAGGGTTAGGGTTAGGGTTAGGGTTAGGGTTAGGGTTAGGGTTAGGGTTAGGGTTAGGGTTAGGGTTAGGGTTAGGGTTAGGGTTAGGGTTAGGGTTAGGGTTAGGGTTAGGGTTAGGGTTAGGGTTAGGGTTAGGGTTAGGGTTAGGGTTAGGGTTAGGGTTAGGGTTAGGGTTAGGGTTAGGGTTAGGGTTAGGGTTAGGGTTAGGGTTAGGGTTAGGGTTAGGGTTAGGGTTAGGGTTAGGGTTAGGGTTAGGGTTAGGGTTAGGGTTAGGGTTAGGGTTAGGGTTAGGTTAGGGTTAGGGTTAGGGTTAGGGTTAGGGTTAGGGTTAGGGTTAGGGTTAGGGTTAGGGTTAGGGTTAGGGTTAGGGTTAGGGTTAGGGTTAGGGTTAGGGTTAGGGTTAGGGTTAGGGTTAGGGTTAGGGTTAGGGTTAGGGTTAGGGTTAGGGTTAGGGTTAGGGTTAGGGTTAGGGTTAGGGTTAGGGTTAGGGTTAGGGTTAGGGTTAGGGTTAGGGTTAGGGTTAGGGTTAGGGTTAGGGTTAGGGTTAGGGTTAGGGTTAGGGTTAGGGTTAGGGTTAGGGTTAGGGTTAGGGTTAGGGTTAGGGTTAGGGTTAGGGTTAGGGTTAGGGTTAGGGTTAGGGTTAGGGTTAGGGTTAGGGTTAGGGTTAGGGTTAGGGTTAGGGTTAGGGTTAGGGTTAGGGTTAGGGTTAGGGTTAGGGTTAGGGTTAGGGTTAGGGTTAGGGTTAGGGTTAGGGTTAGGGTTAGGGTTAGGGTTAGGGTTAGGGTTAGGGTTAGGGTTAGGGTTAGGGTTAGGGTTAGGGTTAGGGTTAGGGTTAGGGTTAGGGTTAGGGTTAGGGTTAGGGTTAGGGTTAGGGTTAGGGTTAGGGTTAGGGTTAGGGTTAGGGTTAGGGTTAGGGTTAGGGTTAGGGTTAGGGTTAGGGTTAGGGTTAGGGTTAGGGTTAGGGTTAGGGTTAGGGTTAGGGTTAGGGTTAGGGTTAGGGTTAGGGTTAGGGTTAGGGTTAGGGTTAGGGTTAGGGTTAGGGTTAGGGTTAGGGTTAGGGTTAGGGTTAGGGTTAGGGTTAGGGTTAGGGTTAGGGTTAGGGTTAGGGTTAGGGTTAGGGTTAGGGTTAGGGTTAGGGTTAGGGTTAGGGTTAGGGTTAGGGTTAGGGTTAGGGTTAGGGTTAGGGTTAGGGTTAGGGTTAGGGTTAGGGTTAGGGTTAGGGTTAGGGTTAGGGTTAGGGTTAGGGTTAGGGTTAGGGTTAGGGTTAGGGTTAGGGTTAGGGTTAGGGTTAGGGTTAGGGTTAGGGTTAGGGTTAGGGTTAGGGTTAGGGTTAGGGTTAGGGTTAGGGTTAGGGTTAGGGTTAGGGTTAGGGTTAGGGTTAGGGTTAGGGTTAGGGTTAGGGTTAGGGTTAGGGTTAGGGTTAGGGTTAGGGTTAGGGTTAGGGTTAGGGTTAGGGTTAGGGTTAGGGTTAGGGTTAGGGTTAGGGTTAGGGTTAGGGTTAGGGTTAGGGTTAGGGTTAGGGTTAGGGTTAGGGTTAGGGTTAGGGTTAGGGTTAGGGTTAGGGTTAGGGTTAGGGTTAGGGTTAGGGTTAGGGTTAGGGTTAGGGTTAGGGTTAGGGTTAGGGTTAGGGTTAGGGTTAGGGTTAGGGTTAGGGTTAGGGTTAGGGTTAGGGTTAGGGTTAGGGTTAGGGTTAGGGTTAGGGTTAGGGTTAGGGTTAGGGTTAGGGTTAGGGTTAGGGTTAGGGGTTAGGGTTAGGGTTAGGGTTAGGGTTAGGGTTAGGGTTAGGGTTAGGGTTAGGGTTAGGGTTAGGGTTAGGGTTAGGGTTAGGGTTAGGGTTAGGGTTAGGGTTAGGGTTAGGGTTAGGGTTAGGGTTAGGGTTAGGGTTAGGGTTAGGGTTAGGGTTAGGGTTAGGGTTAGGGTTAGGGTTAGGGTTAGGGTTAGGGTTAGGGTTAGGGTTAGGGTTAGGGTTAGGGTTAGGGTTAGGGTTAGGGTTAGGGTTAGGGTTAGGGTTAGGGTTAGGGTTAGGGTTAGGGTTAGGGTTAGGGTTAGGGTTAGGGTTAGGGTTAGGGTTAGGGTTAGGGTTAGGGTTAGGGTTAGGGTTAGGGTTAGGGTTAGGGTTAGGGTTAGGGTTAGGGTTAGGGTTAGGGTTAGGGTTAGGGTTAGGGTTAGGGTTAGGGTTAGGGTTAGGGTTAGGGTTAGGGTTAGGGTTAGGGTTAGGGTTAGGGTTAGGGTTAGGGTTAGGGTTAGGGTTAGGGTTAGGGTTAGGGTTAGGGTTAGGGTTAGGGTTAGGGTTAGGGTTAGGGTTAGGGTTAGGGTTAGGGTTAGGGTTAGGGTTAGGGTTAGGGTTAGGGTTAGGGTTAGGGTTAGGGTTAGGGTTAGGGTTAGGGTTAGGGTTAGGGTTAGGGTTAGGGTTAGGGTTAGGGTTAGGGTTAGGGTTAGGGTTAGGGTTAGGGTTAGGGTTAGGGTTAGGGTTAGGGTTAGGGTTAGGGTTAGGGTTAGGGTTAGGGTTAGGGTTAGGGTTAGGGTTAGGGTTAGGGTTAGGGTTAGGGTTAGGGTTAGGGTTAGGGTTAGGGTTAGGGTTAGGGTTAGGGTTAGGGTTAGGGTTAGGGTTAGGGTTAGGGTTAGGGTTAGGGTTAGGGTTAGGGTTAGGGTTAGGGTTAGGGTTAGGGTTAGGGTTAGGGTTAGGGTTAGGGTTAGGGTTAGGGTTAGGGTTAGGGTTAGGGTTAGGGTTAGGGTTAGGGTTAGGGTTAGGGTTAGGGTTAGGGTTAGGGTTAGGGTTAGGGTTAGGGTTAGGGTTAGGGTTAGGGTTAGGGTTAGGGTTAGGGTTAGGGTTAGGGTTAGGGTTAGGGTTAGGGTTAGGGTTAGGGTTAGGGTTAGGGTTAGGGTTAGGGTTAGGGTTAGGGTTAGGGTTAGGGTTAGGGTTAGGGT